>JAWNOV010000105.1:0-347850 GCA_035045575.1 Drosophila falleni | reverse complement strand
CCCCCCCCCCCCCCCCCCCCCCCCCCCCCCCCCCCATCCCTCTCTCTCTCTCTCTCTCTCTCTCTCTCTCTCTCTCTCTCTCTCTCTCTCTCTCTCTCTCTCTCTCTCTCTCTCTCTCTCTCTCTCTCTCTCTCTCTCTCTCTCTCTCTCTCTCTCTCTCTCTCTCTCTCTCTCTCTCTCTCTCTCTCTCTCTCTCTCTCTCTCTCTCTCTCTCTCTCTCTCTCTCTCTCTCTCTCTCTCTCTCTCTCTCTCTCTCTCTCTCTCTCTCTCTCTCTCTCTCTCTCTCCCCCCCCCCCCCCCCCCCTCTCTCTCTCTCTCCCTCGCCAGTTTGGTTCTGATATCTTGGCGGGGGTGTTAACAAAAAAAAAAAAAAAAAAAAAAAAAAAAAAAAAAAAAAAAAAACTTTTCCATACTAAAACTTCATTTTCGATGTACCGTTCCTATGGCAGCTATATGATATAGTTAATCGACTCTATCCAAATTTGGTCAGGATGTATAATACCAGCCCAGATGCATATTCTATCAGTTTGGTTCTGATATCTTAACAAACAAAAATCTTTTCCATACTAAAACTTCATTTTCGATGTACCGTTCCTATGACAGCTATATGATATAGTTAATCGACTCTATCCAAATTTGGTCAGGATGTATAATACCAGCCCAGATGCATATTCTATCAGTTTGGTTCTGATATCTTAACAAACAAAAATCTTTTCCATACTAAAACTTCATTTTCGATGTACCGTTCCTATGGCAGCTATATGATATAGTTAATCGACTCTATCCAAATTTGGTCAGGATGTATAATACCAGCCCAGATGCATATTCTATCAGTTTGGTTCTGATATCTTAACAAACAAAAATCTTTTTCATACTAAAACTTCATTTTCGATGTACCGTTCCTATGGCAGCTATATGATATAGTTATCGACTCTATCCAAATTTGGTCAGGATGTATAATACCAGCCCAGATGCATATTCTATCAGTTTGGTTCTGATATCTTAACAAACAAGAATCTTTTCCATACTAAAACTTCATTTTCGATGTACCGTTCCTATGGCAGCTATATGATATAGTTATCGACTCTATCCAAATTTGGTCAGGATGTTTAATACCAGCCCAGATGCATATTCTATCAGTTTGGTTCTGATATCTTAACAAACAAAAATCTTTTCCATACTAAAACTTCATTTTCGATGTACCGTTCCTATGGCAGCTATATGATATAGTTAATCGACTCTATCCAAATTTGGTCAGGATGTATATTACCAGCCCAGATGCATATTCTATCAGTTTGGTTCTGATATCTTAACAAACAAAAATCTTTTCCATACTAAAACTTCATTTTCGATGTACCGTTCCTATGGCAGCTATATGATATAGTTAACCGATTCTAACCAAATTTGGTCAGGATGTATAATACCAGCCCAGATGCATATTCTATTAGTTTGGTTCTGATATCTTAACAAACAAAAATCTTTTCCATACTAAAACTTCATTTTCGATGTACCGTTTCTATGGCAGCTATATGATATAGTTAACCGACTCTATCCAAATTTGGTCAGGATGTATAATACCAGCCCAGATGCATATTCTATCAGTTTGGTTCTGATATCTTAACAAACAAAAATCTTTTCCATACTAAAACTTCATTTTCGATGTACCGTTCCTATGGCAGCTATATGATATAGTTAATCGACTCTATCCAAATTTGGTCAGGATGTATAATACCAGCCCAAATGCATATTCTATCAGTTTGGTTCTGATATCTTAACAAACAAAAATCTTTTCCATACTAAAACTTCATTTTCGATGTACCGTTCCTATGGCAGCTATATGATATATTTTACCTATTCTAACCAAATTTGGTCAGGATGTTTAATACCAGCCCAGATGCATATTCTATTAGTTTGGTTCTGATATCTTAACAAACAAAAATCTTTTCCATACTAAGACTTCATTTTCGATGTACCGTTTCTATGGCAGCTATATGATATAGTTATCGACTCTATCCAAATTTGGTCAGGATGTATAATACCAGCCCAAATGCATATTCTATCAGTTTGGTTCTGATATCTTAACAAAAAAAAATCTTTTCCATACTAAAACTTCATTTTCGATGTACCGTTCCTATGGCAGCTATATGATATAGTTATCGACTCTATCCAAATTTGGTCAGGATGTATAATACCAGCCCAGATGCATATTCTATCAGTTTGGTTCTGATATCTTAACAAACAAAAATCTTTTCCATACTAAAACTTCATTTTCGATGTACCGTTCCTATGGCAGCTATATGATATAGTTAACCGACTCTATCCAAATTTGGTCAGGATGTATAATACCAGCCCAGATGCATATTCTATCAGTTTGGTTCTGATATCTTAACAAACAAGAATCTTTTCCATACTTAAACTTCATTTTCGATGTACCGTTTCTATGGCAGCTATATGATATAGTTAACCGACTCTATCCAAATTTGGTCAGGATGTATAATACCAGCCCAGATGCATATTCTATTAGTTTGGTTCTGATATCTTAACAAACAAGAATCTTTTCCATACTAAAACTTCATTTTCGATGTACCGTTCCTATGGCAGCTATATGATATAGTTATCGACTCTATCCAAATTTGGTCAGGATGTATAATACCAGCCCAGATGCATATTCTATCAGTTTGGTTCTGATATCTTAACAAACAAAAATCTTTTCCATACTAAAACTTCATTTTCGATGTACCGTTCCTATGGCAGCTATATGATATATTTAACCTATTCTAACCAAATTTGGTCAGGATGTTTAATACCAGCCCAGATGCATATTCTATCAGTTTGGTTCTGATATCTTAACAAACAAAAATCTTTTCCATACTAAAACTTCATTTTCGGTGTACCGTTCCTATGGCAGCTATATGATATAGTTATCGACTCTATCCAAATTTGGTCAGGATGTGTAATACCAGCCCAAATGCTATATTCTATCAGTTTGGTTCTGATATCTTAACAAAAAAAAATCTTTTCCATACTAAAACTTCATTTTCGATGTACCGTTCCTATGGCAGCTATATGATATAGTTATCGACTCTATCCAAATTTGGTCAGGATGTATAATACCAGCCCAGATGCATATTCTATCAGTTTGGTTCTGATATCTTAACAAACAAGAATCTTTTTCATACTTACACTTCATTTTCGATGTACCGTTCCTATGGCAGCTATATGATATAGTTAACCGATTCTAACCAAATTTGGTCAGGATGTTTAATTACCAGCCCAGATGCATATTCTATCAGTTTGGTTCTGATATCTTAACAAACAAGAATCTTTTCCATACTTAAACTTCATTTTCGATGTACCGTTCCTATGGCAGCTATATGATATAGTTAATCGACTCTATCCAAATTTGGTCAGGATGTATAATACCAGCCCAGATGCATATTCTATCAGTTTGGTTCTGATATCTTAACAAACAAAAATCTTTTCCATACTAAAACTTCATTTTCGATGTACCGTTCCTATGGCAGCTATATGATATAGTTAACCGACTCTATCCAAATTTGGTCAGGATGTATAATACCAGCCCAGATGCATATTCTATTAGTTTGGTTCTGATATCTTAACAAACAAAAATCTTTTCCATACTAAAACTTCATTTTCGATGTACCGTTCCTATGGCAGCTATATGATATATTTTACCTATTCTAACCAAATTTGGTCAGGATGTTTAATACCAGCCCAGATGCATATTCTATCAGTTTGGTTTTGATATCTTAACAAACAAGAATCTTTTCCATACTTAAACTTTATTTTCGGTGTACCGTTCCTATGGCAGCTATATGATATAGTTATCGACTCTATCCAAATTTGGTCAGGATGTGTAATACCAGCCCAAATGCTTATTCTATCAGTTTGGTTCTGATATCTTAACAAAAAAAAATCTTTTCCATACTAAAACTTCATTTTCGATGTACCGTTCCTATGACAGCTATATGATATAGTTAACCGATTGCAACCAAATTTGGTCAGGATGTTTAATACCAGCCCAGATGCATATTCTATCAGTTTGGTTCTGATATCTTAACAAACAAGAATCTTTTACATACTTACACTTCATTTTCGATGTTACCGTTCCTATGGCAGCTATATGATATAGTTATCGACTCTATCCAAATTTGGTCAGGATGTATAATACCAGCCCAGATGCATATTCTATCAGTTTGGTTCTGATATCTTAACAAACAAAAATCTTTTCCATACTAAAACTTCATTTTCGATGTACCGTTCCTATGGCAGCTATATGATATAGTTAACCGATTGCCAACCAAATTTGGTCAGGATGTTTAATACCAGCCCAGATGCATATTCTATCAGTTTGGTTCTGATATCTTAACAAACAAGAATCTTTTCCATACTAAAACTTTATTTTCGGTGTACCGTTCCTATGGCAGCTATATGATATATTTAATTTATTCTAACCAAATTTGGTCAGGATGTTTATTACCAGCCCAGATGTATATTCTATTAGTTTGGTTCTGATATCTTAACAAACAAAAATCTTTTTCATACTAAAACTTCATTTTCGATGTACCGTTTCTATGGCAGCTATATGATATAGTTATCGACTCTATCCAAATTTGGTCAGGATGTATAATACCAGCCCAGATGCATATTCTATCAGTTTGGTTCTGATATCTTAACAAACAAGAATCTTTTTCATACTTACACTTCATTTTCGATGTACCGTTCCTATGGCAGCTATATGATATATTTAATTTATTCTAACCAAATTTGGTCAGGATGTTTATTACCAGCCCAGATGCATATTCTATCAGTTTGGTTCTGATATCTTAACAAACAAAAATCTTTTCCATACTAAAACTTCATTTTCGATGTACCGTTCCTATGGCAGCTATATGATATAGTTATCGACTCTATCCAAATTTGGTCAGGATGTATAATACCAGCCCAGATGCATATTCTATCAGTTTGGTTCTGATATCTTAACAAACAAGAATCTTTTTCATACTTACACTTCATTTTCGATGTACCGTTCCTATGGCAGCTATATGATATATTTAACCTATTCTAACCAAATTTGGTCAGGATGTTTAATACCAGCCCAGATGCATATTCTATCAGTTTGGTTCTGATATCTTAACAAACAAGAATCTTTTCCATACTTAAACTTCATTTTCGATGTTCCGTTCCTATGGCAGCTATATGATATAGTTATCGACTCTATCCAAATTTGGTCAGGATGTATAATACCAGCCCAGATGCATATTCTATCAGTTTGGTTCTGATATCTTAACAAACAAGAATCTTTTCCATACTTACACTTCATTTTCGATGTACCGTTCCTATGGCAGCTATATGATATATTTAACCTATTCTAACCAAATTTGGTCAGGATGTTTAATACCAGCCCAGATGCATATTCTATTAGTTTGGTTCTGATATCTTAACAAACAAGAATCTTTTCCATACTTAAACTTTATTTTTTATGTACCGTTCCTATGGAAGCTATATGATATAGTTAACTGATTCTAACCAAATTTGGTCAGGATGTATTATACCAGCCCAGATGCATAGTCTATCAGTTTGTTTCTGATATCTCAACAAACAAAGAACTTTTCCTATGGCAGCTATATGATATAGTGGTCCGATCCAAAAATAAAAACAAAGTTGATCTGCGTATGGTATCCAGGAACCTATATACTAAGTTTGAAGTCTCAAACTTTTATAGTTTCTGAAATCGACGCGTTCAAACAGACGGACAGACGGACAGACAGACGGACATGGCTCAATCGACTCGGCTGTTGATCCTGATCAAGAATATATACTTTTTGGAATCTGCCAAGCCCCCTTCTGCCTGTTAGATACATCCTGCCAAACGCATTATACCCCTTTTTGCCCATTTTTAATGGGCTTAGGGTATAAAAAGTATAAAAACAAACGACGGGGATATAACACCAGGCAACAAAATCGAACTTTTTGGCAGTTACAAGAACCAAACCCACTTATTTTCATAGATATGGGGCCAAAAACGACGAAAAACATTTTTTTTTTTTATGGTGAGAATTTTTTTTTAGAATTTTTTTAAAGTTTGGTGCGCCCACATTTATCGTCACGGGAATGCAAAAACCAATTTATCAAAGCTTTGCTTTATTCACTTTAAAATTCGATGAAAAGTCAAAAAAATTATTACATTTTATTTACTATTTTATTTGAATAGATGCATTAATTGCGGGTCGTACAGTGGGACAATCTCTCATTTTGCTGTACGAAAATCTTATCTTTTAAGCTAATAAAAATATATCAAAAATATAAAAAGCATTTGATAAAAAACTTCTAAAGCTTTAAAATGAGTGCTTGCACTGCGCCATAGGCCAACTGGTTAATATAGGGTTGTCGGTCAAAGTTGAAAAATATTTTCAGTGCATACTTTACATGATAAATTAAAAAAAAAAATCAACTTTTGTTTGCCCAAAATATACATTTCAATCTTTTTTCATATTTTTAACAACATTAATAAGTATTTAAAATAGTTTTGTTATGCTAGTTCAAAAAATAATTTATTTCAGCGACACGCAAACGCGCAAAAATAACACAGCCCCCCCCCCCTTCCCCCCATTTTTTTCAGTTCACCTTTTTTCCTCCTCCCCCCCCCAAAAAAACGGGTTTTTTAATTTCCACCCCTTTATGGGTGGCCCAGATCCATTAGAAGTTCTATTCCATTAAAGTAAAAAAATAGCCTTATTTTAGTGCTTTTTTTTAAACATCGCTGGGATAAAAAGCCAACAAGTGAGGAAACAAAATTCTACGGCATTTAATTAGAAATGAATGTACATTTCATATAAAACCGAAAAAAACTGTTTTAAAATTAGCATTTTTAGTAAAATTTGCACATTTGTGCGCGCACTGAAAAATTGTTCAAATTTAAGAGGCTGTCACGCCCACAATTTTTACCTGATTTTAAAAATCTTTTGTATTTGTAATCTCTGGAGACTTTTCTATCGAATGCATTTATTACTTTTGAAATCGCTTTCATCGAAAAAATGATTTAAATACAGCCCCCACTTCTTTCTGTCCCACTGTGAGTCGTAGCGAATTTCCCTATATGCTTTGTATATAAACCAAAACAAACATTATGAAATTTCAAATTGCTTATCGCCTTTCGCACCCTTCGTGCTGCTTTCGTCACTCGAATCAGTAGAATACCCTGCGCCCAAGTACTCTGTACGGAATGTTGACTTTCGACCGATTGTTCCAATGGCAGTTTTATGATATAGGGATCGAATCTATCCTAATTTGGTTAAAATGTACAATACCAACTTAAAGACATATTCTAACAGTTTGGTTAAGATATCTCAACAAACAAAAAACTTTTCCATACTAAAAGTTGATTTTTGATCAATCGGTCCTATGTCAGCTATATGATATAGTCGACCGACTTGAACGAAATTTGGTCAAGATTTTAAGACAAGCCAAGTTAAATGCATATTTTAACAGTTTGGTTAAGATAACTCAACAAAGAAAAAAATGTTCCATACTGAAACTTAATTTTTGATTGAGCGTTACTATTGCAGCTATATGATATAGTGGACCGATTTTAACCAAATTTGGTCAGGATGCAAAAACTATGTTTTTTTATAATTGTAAACTCGTTTGAGTAGCCAAAGATTCAACAAATAAATGTAAATGTACACGACGCACAATGGCGTATTTCAGGAAAGTACGTGACAAAAATAATTTTTGAGTTGTTCCGTTTAGCAAAAATTTGCATATTGAGAATTGGTTCTAGTAATTTAAACAGAAGGTTTTATATTTTGTGTAAAAATGTTGTGGCGTGTGGAGCTTTTCTAAGTTTGGGTAATTATACCCTGAGCCCATTAAAAATGGGCAAAAAGGGTATAATGTGTTTGGCCGAATGTATGTAACAGGCAGAAGGGGGCGTGGCAGACCCCAAAAAGTATATATATTCTTGATCAGGATCAACAGCCGACCCGATTGAGCCATGTCCGTCTGTCTTCAACGCGTCGATCTCAGAAACCTAAGCTAGAGACATCAAACTTGGTATGTAGGTTCCTAGATACCATACGCAGATCAAGTTTGTTTTTATTTTTGGATCGGACCTCTATATCACAAAGCTGCCATAGGAACGGTACATCGAAAATGAAGTTTAAGTATGAAAAAGTTTTTTGTTTGTTGAGATATCAAACAACTGATAGATTATGCATCGGAGCTGGTATTATACGTCCTGACCAAACCCCCTCCCCCCCCCCCCCCCCCCAAATTTT
The DNA here is from genome assembly GCA_035045575.1 of Drosophila falleni. Taxonomy (NCBI): domain Eukaryota; kingdom Metazoa; phylum Arthropoda; class Insecta; order Diptera; family Drosophilidae; genus Drosophila; species Drosophila falleni. The sequence goes on along the minus strand of JAWNOV010000105.1, from coordinate 339,550 downwards.
GTGTTTGTTGAGATATCAACTGATATTATCTCTGCTATAAATTTATTAAATAAATATTAAATATTTATTAAGATATCTTAACCAAACTGATAGAATATGCATTAATGTTGGTTTTTGTACATTCTGACCAGATTTGGTTCAAATCGGCTTCATATATCATATAGCTGCCATAGGAACAATTGGTCGAAAATAAACTTTTATTGAAGAGTACCTGGGCTCAGGGTATCCTACTGTCAAGCGTGCTCGACTGTAACCGCCCACTTGTTTTATTTTGTAAACTGACTTATATTTAAAATTAAGTCGATAAAAAAAGGAAAAGTAAGTAAAATTGTAAATAATTCTTTTTTTCTATGAACCTATAATTTTGGGAACTTTTTGCATTTATAGGTTAATTTTCAAATCCGAGTCCAGTCGAGTCCACCAACTTTGACTGTTTTTGATTCTGTAAATATTCAAGAAGAAAAGGCTCTAGCTATTGAACTAGGTGAGATATCGGTCAAAATTTTTAAATATATATTTGGAACACTTCAAAGAAAATTCCGTTCACTAAATAAAAGTAGGCGTGTCATGAAAAGGGGCGAAAAAAAAAATAAAAAAAAATATTAAACCAAAAAAATAAAAAAAAAATGTATAAATCAAAATTTTTGAATTCGGCGGAAAGTAAAGAATTACAAATATATTTTCTAGAATTTTCGCAGAATTAAAAGCAAAAAAAAAGTAAAAGAAATTATGTTGTCGTTTGGTCTAATTCTATTGATAGATATTGGTACCCACCACTTTAATCATAATAGGCAAATGAGGATAACGAGAATATAATATTACTAGGTTTTAGTGGATGGATTCTATAAATACGTTTGACTGTAGCTTTGGTGATGAGATTAATCCGTTAATAAAAGTTTCCTTGTTGTCCATAATAAAATAACTAATGTCTAGTAAACTGCAGATTAATACAAGTATTAAGTGACTGCATATATTCGATTCTTTTGCTACTATTCTTATATTTTTTGAGAATTTTTTATAGCTAAAGTTGTATCGTTGTCGAATGAGTCCTAAAGGAGCGGGCTAAGAGTTATTACAAGTAAGAGCTGTGTGATCAAATGTGTTCATTTTTTATAATCTGACCCTGTGCCACTTGTGCACTGCACTTACAATATACATACATATATGTGCGAATTTGTATATGTATGTGTGAGTGCATAAAATGTTTGTACCCATTGTTGAGTGGTTGCCAGTTGAACTATGCCAAAGCCAAAAGAAAAGCGAAATCAGCAGGAGCATCCCGCACATAGTTCATCAAGTTGGCAAACAAACGTATACCAGACCCAAGGCGTAGCTCGGCGATAGACCGATAGGGTGATAGCGAGGAAAATGTTTATGTCGAAATTTTGGGGGGTCTGAAATATGTTAGCAGTTGCATTTGTTGATGAAGGACAGAGTCAACTGAACAATGAGAGTTATCGCATTACGTTGGCCTAGGTGTTTCAGCTGTCTTTGTTCAGCTACTTGCCCCTGCCATTAGTAACAATGGCCGAATAAAGTTGGCCAGCAACATTTCCTAGTCTCGAGTCCCGTAGAGACAGCATGGACGGCGATACTTGGCCAGATGTGCCGAGAGCACTTGGAGAAGACGCAAAATAATTACAGAAAACACCAAAGAATTTAATTCCTGTTTTTGTTTGCATCAAAAAGCTAAAAAAAAGGCTTAGCTTTAATATAATGAATTTATTTTATAAGTAGATATTGGGTAAATAAGCTTAAGTGTTAAATTTCATAATTTTCTGTTGGTTGGTACGACCGCCAGGTGCAAAAAAAACGGAAGACCGTCTGTAGACGGTCTTTTCGGATTGAGCGAAAAACATATGACGCGACTCTTGACGATAACTTTAGCTTTTTTGTTTCTAAAGTTTTTTTTTCAGTTGGTAATCACTTCTGTAGAAATGAATAGGTATTCAGTTCTTATGATGAGTATCGTTGTTTATGGTGAATGTACAATTCTCACCTAACTCTACGTCGAGCTACGTTTGGGACCTATTTGCCCCAATTACACTTTATTTAGGGTTACCGCTTTTTTACAAACACAAAAAATTCTCTACACGAAGTAAAAGTCTAGTGTCGAAAGCATATTCCCGCCTGAAATAAAGAGTACCCTCTAACAGACAAAAAAAAATAGGCATGCAATCAAGTTGATATTTATTTTATAAGTAGATATAGGTTAAATAAGCTTAAGTTTTAAATTGCATAATTTTCCGTTGGTTGGAACGACCGTCAGATGCAAAATACAGAAACCCGTCTGTAAACGGTATTGTCGGTTTGAGCGGAAAAAAATAGGCCGTTTGCTAGAATCACAAGGGAATATCGTAAGCGACTTTTGGCGATAACACTAGGCAACAGCCCAAAAGTTACAAGAACCAAACCCACTTTTTGGATAGATTTGGGGCCAAAACCGACGAAAAACATTTTTTTTTTATGGTGAGATTTTTGTTTTAGAATTTTTAAAATTTATTTAATACTTTTTTTCAGATATAGCCACTCGAGAATGCCAAAATCGATTTATCAAAATTTTACTTTATCTAAAAGCTAATGAATATATCTATATTTCATTTATACACAGTCTTAGATTTAAACTAGTAGTTTAAGAGATATCAGTTTTTGAATTAAGAAAATTATGATTTTTTTCTTAGCTTTTTTTTTAGCTTTTTTCACTAAAAAACGAGGAAAAGTCGAAACAATTTTTTTACATTTTATTATCTATTTTATTTGCGTAGCTGCTATAATTACGCGTTGTTTAAGATATGATTCATTAAAATCTATGGTGAGACGGCGATATGATATTATTTTGTGTCGAGGCATGTTTTTGTCGAAAGTATGTATGAAAATCTTTTGTGTTTTTTTAAAATATCCCAACCAAACTCACAGAATTTGAATTTGTTATTGCTTTACACATTATCACAAAAGTTGGTTCAAATCGGTTTACTATATCATATAGCTGCCATAGAAACAATAGGTCTAAAATCCATCTTTAGTATGAAAAGTTGTGTTATTTTTTCAGATATATCAACCAATTGCAATGAAAATTTTTTGTGTGTTGTGTTATTTTTTCAGATATATCAACCAATTGCAATGAAAATTTTTTGTGTTTTTTGAGATATCCCAACCAAACTCACAGAATTTCAATTTGTTATTGTTTTACACATTATGACAAAAGTTGGTTCAAATCGGTTAACTATATCATATAGCTGCCATAGGAACAATAGGTCGAAAATCCATCTTTAGTATGAAAAGGTGTGTTATTTCTTCAGATATATATTAACCAATTGCACAGGTTGTATATCTGGAAATATGGTTTATATCCCTACCAAATTTGTTTCAAATCGGATCACTATTTAATACAGCTGCTATAGGAACGATCGGTCGAAAATCCACCTTTAGTATGAATAACTTTTTTATTTTCTTAGATATTTTAACCAAACTCACAAATTGTGTATCTTATGATGTCCTTTATTTCTATATCACTATATCATATAGCTGCCATAGGACCATAAAATTAGATTAGAGATTAATTTGAAAGGTTTTTAAATTTGACAATCCGTTAATAACAGTTTCCTTGTTGTCCAACATAAAATAACTAATGTCGAGTAAACTGTACATTAATGCAACTATTGAGTGACTGCATAAATGGGAGAGCACTTGGAGAAGTGGCAAAATAATTACCGAAAACACCAAAGTTGGATTCCTGTTTCTAGCGCTTATTTTATTTTTACTACGCTTATACCCTAGAGTTATTGTTCCTAATGGGGAGGGGTTATATAGTATAGTATAGTGTATGTAGTATAGTATAGTATAATATAGTATTTATAGTATTTATAGTATGGCCAAGACTATGCGTTACTATACTATAGTATAGTGTCACTGAGACGGCAGTTCGCGCTAGAGGCGAAGGCAGCACGAAGGGTGCGAAAGACGACAAGCAATATATACAGCTAATAGGGAAAACTAGCTGCGACTGTCCGATCAGATCGAGTTATATACCGATCGAAAGGTTTAGGCCTAACTTACAAATTGACGCTTACTCACCTGGTTCATGAGATAAGAGGGCATAAGTGGAAGGGGAGAAATATAAAAAATACGCGTCGATTGATACCTCGATCATCTAGTTCAAAAGATAATAAAATTTTAAATTTTTTTGGAATTCTCACAAAGAAATTTAATGTTTGTTTGTTGCATCAAATAGCTAAAAAAAAAGCTTAGCTTTAATATAATTGATATTTATTTTATAAGTAGATATTGGTTAAATAAGCTTAAGTGTTAAATTTCATAATTTTCTGTTGGCTGGTACGACCGCCAGGTGCAAAAAAAACGGAAGACCTTCTGTAGACGGTCTTTTCGGTTTGAGCGAAAAACATATGACGCGATTCTTGACGATAACTTTAGCTATTTTTTGTTTCTAAAGTTTTTTTTTCAGTTGGTAATCACTTCTGTAGAAATGAATAGGTATTCAGTTCTTATGATGAGTATCGTTGTATATGGTCGAATGTACAATTCTCAACTGAACTCTACGTCGAGCTACGTTTGGGACCTAGACTTCCCCCTTTTTTTTTTCCCTTTTTACACACACAAAAATATTCTCCACCAAAAAATCTATTCGAAACATATTCCCCCTAAATAAAATTTACCCCCCAACAGCAAAAAAAAAATAGGCATGCAATCAAGTTTATATTTATTTTATAAGTAGATATAGGTTAAATAAGCTTAAGTTTTAAATTGCATAATTTTCTGTTGGTTGGAACGACCGTCAGATGCAAAATACAGAAGCCCGTCTGTAAACGGTCTTGTCGGTTTGAGCGGAAAAAAATATGGCCGTTCGCTAGAATCACAAGTCGTACGCGACTTTTGGCGATAACACTACACTATGAAGATATAATATATCAAGAATATGAAAAGTTTTCAATCGCCAGCGTAGTTCTACCCAATGAAAATTAATCCATCGGGCAACTATTCAACAAAATAAAGAAATTATCGGTTGAAAATCACTTTTTGTACAAAAACCAGCTTTTTTCAAAATATCGACCAAACGAACGTATATATGTGATTTTATGATCCTCACATCTGGCTATCAGATATCAAGATCAGAATACTGTAATTTATAATATCATATTGATCAAATTATAAAAATCGGTAGTGAACTGACTTTTTGTATGAAACTAAAAATTATATTTTTGTCGATTGTAAAAATTTAACATATCAATATGTAAACACAAGTGTTTGTAATTTTTGCCAATCCGCGCAGTAAAATATTTCAAAAAATCATAATTTTCATCAATTTGACTCATGTCTGTCGCCACACTTTGTACGACTACGCATTTTATAACGTAGGTGAGCTGCAATAAAGCCAATTTTTAAATGAACAAATATGAGCAGGAAATGTTAATGACATTGAAATTAGCTTACTTGCCTTAACAAGATTGCATTTAAACCTTTTTGCAACGTTTTGCCATACAAAGTCTAGTTCACGAAACACAAGACAATAATTAGAGTTATCTTAACAAAACACATAACAACACATAAAATAACAAGACAAAACCACTCAACATAACAAAACTTTATTTTACTAGATTTTTAAATACCTGGACTTGCATTTTCCATATTTACACTTTTTGTTTAGCTTTTATTTGTTAAAGTTATCCCAAGTATACATAGATCATATTTTCAGCTGATTTGTCAATGACGCGCGCTTCGAAAATCAGTTGTTTTGGGTGGCCCGCCAAAAAAAGGTGGCCTCTCCATGCAAAACCGTTGATGATTTCTTTTAATTAAATATGTGGATGATAAAAAAAAAATTTCAAATCGCAACAATAAAAAAATTTGAATTTATGCCAAAAAATGTCTAAAAAAAACCATAGTGCACTGGGCAACAGCCCAAAAGTTACAAGAACCAAACCCACTTTTTTGGATAGATTTGGGGCCAAAACCGACGAAAAACATTTTATTTTTTTTATGATGAGATTTTTTTTTTAGAATTTTTTAAAATTTGACTATTTTTTTAATACTTTTTTTCAGATGTGCGGCCACTCAGAATGCCGAAACCGATTTATCAAAGCTTTACTTTATCTTAAGGCTAATAAATATATCTATATTTCATTTATACACAGTCTTAGATTTAAACTAGTAGTTTAGCTTAGCTTTTTTTTAGCTTTTATCACTTAAAAACACGAGGAAAAGTCGAAACAATTTTTTTACATTTTATTATCTATTTTATTTGCGAAGCTGCTATAATTACGCGTTGTCTAAGATATGATTCATTAAAATCTATGGGGAGACGGCGATAAGATATTATTTTGTGTCGAGGCATATTTTTGTCGGCTTTTTTACTTCGTTGTGGAGCGGCATGACCTTTAGTATGAAAATTTTTGTGTTTTTTGAGATATTCCAACCAAACTCACAGAATTTGAATTTGTTATTGTTTTACATATTATGACAAAAGTTGATTCAAATCGGTTAACTATTTCATATAGCTGCCATAGGAACGATCGGTCAAAAATCAAGTTTAAGTATGAAAACTTTTTTGTTTTTTTTGATGTTTCATCTAAACTGACAGAATATGCATTTAAGAGAGTCATTTGAACTATTTAATTTGTTTTTATATATAAGTTATATTAATTACCTATCGTTAAGTATGTTTGCTGTTAAAATCTATGGAAAGACGGCTAAATAATTAGTATATAAACAAAAATCAAGTTTTTCGCAAAGGTTGATTTTTGACTATTCGGTCCCATGGCAGCTATATGATAGAGTGCTCCGATTTCAACCAAATTTGGTAAGGATGTGAAAAGCAACAAAATACCAATTCATGAGTTTGATTGAGATATCTCCAAAAATAAAAAGTTTTTCTACTAAAAATTGGTTTTGTACCGATCGGTTCTATCTCCAAAAATAAAAAAGTTTATGTACTAAAAATTGTTTTTGTACCGATCGGTCCTATGGCAGCTATATGATGTAGTGGATCGAATTGAACCAACTTCGGTAAGGATGCATAAGATCAAATTCAATGCATATCTATAAGTTTAGTTAAGGTATATTAAAAAACAAAAAGTTTTTCATACTAAAACTTGATTTTAGACCGATCGATCCTATGGCAGCTAATGATATAGTGGACAGATTCGAAACAAAATTGGTGAAGAAATAAAGGACATCATAAAATACACAATTTGTGAGTTTGGTTAAAGTATAGCAGCCATATTAAATAGTTATCCGATTTGATCCAAATTTGGTAGGGATATAAACCATATTTCCAGATATACAATCTGTGCACATTGGTTAATATATATCGGAAGAAATAACACAACTTTTCATACTAAAGATGGATTTTCGACCTATTGCTCCTATGGCAGCTATATAATATAGTTAACCCATTTGAACCAACTTTTGTCATAATGTGTAAAACAATAACAAATTCAAATTCTGTGAGTTTGGTTGGGATATCTCAAAAAAACACAAAAAATTTTCATACTAAAGGTCATGCCGCTCCACAACGAAGTCCAAAAAGTCGACAAAAACAGGCCTCGACACAAAATAATATCATATCGCCGTCTTACCATAGAGTTTAATGAATCATATCTTAAACAACGCGTAATTATAGCGCTACGCAAATAAAATAGATAATAAAATGGAAAAAAAATTGTTTCGACTTTTCCTCGAATTTTTAAGTGAAAAAAGCTAAAAAAAAAGCCAAGTAAAAAATCATAATTTTCTTAATTCAAAAACTGATATCTCTTAAACTACTAGTTTAAATCTAAGACTGTATAAATGAAATATAGATATATTCATTAGCTTTTAGATAAAGTAAAATTTTGATAAATCGGTTTTGGCATTCTCAAGTGGGTATGATCTGAAAAAAAGTATTACAAAAATAGTCAAATTTTAAAACAAAAATCTCACCATAAAAAAAAAAATGTTTTTCGTCGGTTTTGGCCCCAAATCTATCCAAAAAAGTGGGTTTGGTTCTTGTAACTTTTGGGCTGTTGCCTAGTGTTTTCGCCAAAAGTCGCGTACGATATTCCCTTGTGATTCTAGCGAACGGCCATATTTTTTTCCGCTCAAACCGACAAGACCGTTAACAGACGGGTTTCTGTATTTTGCATCTGACGGTCGTTAAAACCAACGGAAAATTATGCAATTTAAAACTTAAGCTTATTTAACCTATATCTACTTATAAAATAAATATCAACTTGATTGCATGCCTATTTTTTTCGTCTGTTAGAGGGTAAGCTTTATTTCAGGCGGGAATATGCTTTCGACACTAGACTTTTACTTCGTGTAGAGGATTTATTTGTGTTTGTAAAAAAGCGGTAAGACCTAAATAAAGTGTAATTGGGGCAAATAGGTCCCAAACGTAGCTCGACGTAGAGTTGAGACGTGAGAATTGTACATTCGACCATAAACAACGATACTCATCATAAGAACTGAATACCTATTCATTTCTACAGAAGTTATTACCAACTGAAAAAAAAACTTTAGAAACAAAAAATAGCTAAAGTTATCGTCAAGAATCGCGTCATATGTTTTTCGCTCAATCCGAAAAGACCGTCTACAGACGGTCTTCCGTTTTTTTTTGCACCTGGCGGTCGTACCAACCAACAGAAAATTATGAAATTTAAAACTTAAGCTTATTTACCCAATATCTACTTATAAAATAAATATCAATTATATTAAAGCTAAGCCTTTTTTTTTAGCTTTTTGATGCAAACATACAAACAGGAATCAAACTTTGGTGAGAAATTTTCTGTAATTATTTTGCGTCTTCTCCAAGTGCTCTCGGCACATCTGGCCAAGTATCACCGTCCATGCTGTCTCTACGGGACTCGAGACTAGGAAACGTTGCTGGCCAACTTTATTCGGCCAATGTTATCTTATGGCAGGGGCAAGTAGCTGAACATAAGACAGCTGAAACACCTAGGCCAACGTAATGCGATAACTCTCATTGTTCATGTTGACTCTGCCTTCATCAACAAATGCAACTGCTAACATATTTCAGACCCCCCAAAATTTCGACATAAACATTTTCCTCGCTATCACCCTATCGGTCTATCGCCGAGCTACGACTTGGGTCTGGTATGCGTTTGTTTGCCAACTTGATAAACTATGTGCTGGATGCTTCTGCTGATTTCGCTTTTCTGTTGGCTTTGACATAGTTCAACTGGCAACCACTCAACAATGGGTACAAACATTTTATTCACTCACACATACATATACATATTCGCACATCTATGTATGTATATTGTAAGTGCAGTGCACAAGTGGCTCAGGGTCAGATTATAAAAAATGAACACATTTGATCACACAGCTCTTACTTGTAATAACTCTTAGCCCGCACCTTTAGGACTCATTCGACAACGATACAACTTTAGCTATAAAAAATTCACAAAAAAGATAAGAATAGTAGCAAAAGAATCGAATTTATGCAGTCACTCAATACTTGTATTAATCTACAGTTTACTCGACATTAGTTATTTTATAATGGACAACAAGGAAACTGTTATTAACGGATTGTCAAATTTGAAAACCTTTCAAATTAATCTCATCACCAAAGCTACAGTCAAACGTATTTATAGAACCCATCCACTAAAACCGAGTAATATTATATTCTCGTTATCCTCATTTGCCTATTATGATTAAAGTGGTGGGTACCAATATCTATCAATAGAATTAGACCAAACGACAACATAATTTCTTTTACTTTTTTTTGCATTTAATTCTGCGAAAATTCTAGAAATATATTTGTAATTCTTTATTTTCCACCGAATTCAAAAATTTTGAGTTATACAGTTTTTTTTTTCAATCTTAGGTTAATAAGTTCTTTTAACCGTTAATTTTCGCCCTTTCCCATGACTACTACTTTTATTTAGTGATCGGAATTTTCTTTGAAGTGTTCCAACTATATATTTAAAAATATTGACCGATATCTCACCTAGTTCAATAGCTAGAGCCTTTTCTTCTTGAATATTTACAGAATCAAAAACAGTCAAAGTTAGTGGACTCGACTGGACTCGGTTTTGAAAATTAACCTATAAATGAAAAAGTTACTGAAATTATAGGTTCATAGAAAAAAGAATTATTTACAATTTAACTTACTTTTCCTTTTTTTACAGACTTAATTTTAAATATAGATCAGTTTACAAAATAAAACAATTGTCGGTTACAGTCGAGCACTCTTGACAGTAGGATACCCTTATAGTAGGATACCTCTTCAATAAAAGTTTATTTTCGACCAATTTTTCCTATGGCAGCTATATGATATATGAAGCCGATTTGAACCAAATCTGGTCAGAATGTACAAAACCAACATTAATGCATATTCTATCAGTTTGGTTAAGATATCTTAATAAATATTCAATATTTATTTAATAAATTTTAGTCAGGACGTATAATACCAGCTCCGATGCATAATCTATCAGTTTGGTTCTGATACCTCAACAAACACAAAACTTTTTCATACTAAAACTTCATTAAAATCGGCCCACTATATCATATAGCTGCAATACTAACGCTCAATCACAAATTAAATCTTAGTATGAACATTTTTTTCTTTTTGAGTTATCTTAACTAAACTGTTAAAATATACATTTATCTTGGCTTTGTCTATCTTGGCCGAAGTTCGTTCAAGTCGGTCGACTATATCATATAGCTGTCATTGGACCGATTGATCAAAAATCAACTTTTAGTATGGAAAAGTTTTTTGTTTGTTGGGATATCTTAACCAAACTGTTAGAATATGTCTATAAGTTGAATTTGTACATTTTAAGCAAATTAGGCTAAATTCAGCTCCATATATCATAAAACTGCCATTGAAACAATCGGTCGAAAGTCAACTTTCCGTACAGAGTACTTGGGCGCAGGGTATTCTACTGTCGAGCGTGCAGCAAGTCGAGTGACGAAAGCAGCACGAAGGGTGCGAAAGACGACAAGCAATATATACATCATACAGGGAAATTCGCTACGACTCACAGTGGGACAGAAAGAAGTGGGGGCTGTATTTAAATCATTTTTTCGATAAATCGATTTCAAAAGTAATAAATGCATTCGATAGAAAAGTCTCCAGAGATTACAAATCCAAAAGATTTTAAAAATCAGGTAAAATTTGTGGGCGTGACAGCCTCTCAAATTTGAACAATTTTTCAGTGCGCGCACAAATGTGCAAATTTGACTAAAAATGCTAATTTTCAAAAAGTTTTCTTGTCAAGTTATACAGCCGATCTTTAATTACGCGTCGCACAGTGGGACAATCTCTCATTTTGCTGTACAAAAATCTTATCTTTTAAGCTAATATAAAAATATATCAAAAATATAAAAAGCATTTGATAAAAAACTTCTAAAGCTTTAAAATGAGTGCTTGAACTGAGTCATAGGCCAACTGGTTAATATAGGGTTGTCGGTCAAAGTTGAAAATATTTTCAGTGCATACTTTACATGATAAATTTAAAAAAAAAATCAACTTTTGTTTGCCCAAAATATACATTTCAATCTTTTTTCATATTTTTAACAACATTAATAAGTATTTAAAATAGTTTTGTTATGCTAGTTCAAAAAAAAAAATTTTTTTTTTTAGAAATCTTGTATGATGCCTGGCTGGCATAGCGAAAGCGTATGAAATTGTACTGCGCTCTAGTTATCATGCCCCTCTCTTCGGCCACAGAAAAACAACACCGACAAGGCAACAAAACGGAGAGCCGAAGAACTGAACGAAGATCGCCGAACTCTGACGAACTCATTTTGCGAACTCACAACTTTTGTAATAAAGAGGGCATTCTCTATTCATACCCCGAACAACTCAGTCGTTTCTTTTTCGACAGCTTTCTTCCCTCGGTCACTGGATTGTAACTGGCGCAGCCGGACTACGGACAAGGGATTAACAATGCCCACTACGCTCGTCGTCCTAATTCTAAAGAGGTGGTGAACATGTGACAGCCGTGGTTGTGGGGATTTTAGTAGTGTGTGGTGAAATAATAAATTAAATAAAAAGTTACTATAACAATGACGTGCAAGTGCAAATAAAACAAAAGAAACAAACAAAATCAAATTTAAATTGCTTCACAGGCGACCGTATATGTGTACATCAACCGCTGATAAGACACCGGGATCGCTTGTGCGGGACAATTTACAAAAATTATACCAACAAGTTGCTGTGTGTGATGACCGTATAAGTGTACATCAATCGCTGATAAGGCACCGGGATCATCCATACACCCTAACTCATAAAAAGATACCAATTAAAAATGGTACATTAATAAACAATTTTTTTTTGACATATCAAACTGCTGTGTGTGGTGACCGTTTGCGTGTGTCGGAGAGCACTTGGTGTGCGTATTTCGGCTATTTCATCAGAATAGTAATTTCATCAGAATAGTAATTTCATCACTATGGTAATGTTGCATCAGCCTATATTTGCATTGCGAATGGTTGTTGTAGTTCGGTAGTTCTGAGAACAACCGTTTCGCCGCAGCGACAGACTGGCGCCGCTGTCGCTGAGTGCGGATTGCTACGCAAAAAAAAAAAAAAAAAGGAAAGAAATGGTAAAGAGCTAGATCAGTCGAATAGTAGACTTCGTCGTGACTAGAACTCTCTGCGCAAGAAGTAATAAAGAGCTACATCAGTCAAATATTAGACTTCGGTGAACGTGTGAATGTGTACAGCAGTCGCCGCCAAGGCAACGGGATCTCCCGCACAGTGGTTTATGAAATAAATGTGAGTTGTGTGATTAACGACCGAATATGTGTACAACAATCGCTGTTAAGGCACCGGGATCGTTTTCATTTATCAATTTACATGAACGCAAATTTATTTGAAATTAATAAATAAATAAAATCTGGACAATTATTATTCATAACAAAGAAAAGAAAATCAATATAAAAAAAAATTTATATTTGTACACAGTGATACAGTTTCCTGCGGCAAAATCAAGTAAGCATGTATGTATGCGCCGCTTGTAAAACCCTTGCGACGTCGGCGCATAACTGCACATTGGCTGCCGCCAAGAGCTGATGTCACGCCAGAGTGGCGGCGCATGCTTGACGCCGCGTTCGCTTGTACACTCTTGAATTCTGTTGAATTCTTTTGCACACCACGCAATACGAGAATAGAATCATTTCAAAAAAAAAAAGCAATAAAATTAATTAAAGAAAAAGAACAAAACAATCCACTAACAACATGACGTCTATTGTTGTCACATCTTCACTAACCTCTAAAATACACTCTATTGAATACTTATTTAATTCATGCATTACAGCTAAAGTCGAAAACAAACAAATACTACAAAGGTGGAAGAAAGCACAGCTGCACTTCACGAATGACATGCAACTAACACTAAACACCGGGAAACAAGGAAAAGAGGAAACCGCGTAACGGACACACACATACAGGTTTTCTTTTAATTCGGAAAGAATACACACATATTAAAATACACATTCAAACATAGATACATATACATAGTATCACAAAATATAACGCAATATATTACTACATTTATATACAAGCGAAATCAAAACAAATCAAACAAACACCCAAAATTTTCCCTATAGAAAAACACATGCATATTATTAATATATCCATTAATAGCTCACATTTTTACTATTTTATATACACATAGCATTACCATACCCCACGTAAATGTTAAGAAAAAAAGTCAACACTAGTAATACAGTTAGGGGCAGATTAGGGCTAAGGAGCGGATTTAGTTTACCTAAGATAAGGGAAGCGACAGGAACAAAAGAGGAAGACCAGCCGGTTCAATCCCAAAACAATAATCCCACCGACGCTATGGATTCCGGTAACTCATCAGGGCCACTAAGTCCCACCGTTAGCAATTCATCAATAACAACAAACTTGAATCTACAACAACTACTAACCCTTGTACATCAACTACCAACCTACGAAGGCCCACCTGACAATCTTAATAGATTTATAGACAGAGTAGATCAGCTCCTTTTGTTACCCTCATCAGTGGACCAAGCAACATGCGGACAGTACTTACTTGGAACTATCCGTGACAAAATTAAGGGCAGGGCAGACGAAGCGCTGAATGTCTGCGATGTACTCCTTAGTTGGGATGACATCAAAACAAACCTCAAGCGACTATACTCTAGCAAGAAAACAGAAGAAATGCTTGTTAGGGAGCTACACAATCTTCCGGACGGACTTAGTATGGGAAAATTGTACTACTCAGCCGCAAAAATAAGAAGCGAATTAATGTCACTCGCCAGAGAAGCAGACCCTAGTGGACACTCTCTCGCGGCCAAACGTGACCAATACGACAGATTCTGCCTAAATACATTCTTAGTTGGATTAAAGGACCCACTTAAGTCAGCCATTAGGAATCAAAGACCAGAGACAATCGAGAAAGCATACGAGTACGGACAGATTGAACTAAACTTCTCTAGAAGCTTGAACAAATACCAAGAAAACCGACGACGTGACAGCCCATACGCGAAAGGACAACCAACTAATAGTGACAACAGTCGCAACATATAACAATGCAATACACTCCAGCACTTCCTATACCCCTTTCGAGCTCTTCCACGGAAGAACTCACATATTCAACAAAACGATAACATTCGACAATCACCACGATTACCTTAAGAAATTAAACGAATTTAGAAAAGACATATACCCAAAAGTACAGGAACATTTAAACGCGACCACAGAAAAAAGGTTGGCCAAATTAAACAAGGACAGAGAGACACCAGTTCAAGTCGAGCCTAATGATAAAATATATAGAAAAGAAAACCGTAGAAACAAGATAACGCCGAGATTTTCACTACACAAAGTAGATAGAGACAAAGGCGTCACTTTCCTAACATCTAAAGGTCAAAAGTTACACAAACAAAAAATTAGAAAAACAGTTAAGAAAACAGTGGAAGAAACATAAGATAGACAAGCACTATTCAATAAATATATTTAAGCCCACATTAACAAAAAACAAAAAAAAAAACAAAAAACAAAAAAAAAAACAAAAAAACAAAAAAAAAAATCTGAAATGGCACAAATTTTTGTTTTCTTACTTACGAACTTAGGGAAGCCAGAAATAACACTAATTCGTTATAAAATAGGATAAGCTACAATATAGACACTGTTTGATTATGTAAACGAAGTAGTCAATGGCCATTAGCCAGTAAACAAAAATTATCCCAAAACTGTTATTTTATAAGGAACAAATAATAATATAAGATAGAACAAGATGTAAGGTTTATAAATATAAAACTCATGTTTAACATTAAGATACCCATTTGTTAAAAAAAAAAAATGTTAAAATCAAAATATCGTCGGAGTTCGTGGCATACACCAACAACACGTCGCCTAATCACCCTTCTTCGATCCGGCTATTCCCCTTATAGCCTTCTCTTCGGACTGGGGGGGGAGGAGTTATCATGCCCCTCTCTTCGGCCACAGAAAAACAACACCGACAAGGCAACAAAACGGAGAGCCGAAGAACTGAACGAAGATCGCCGAACTCTGACGAACTCATTTTGCGAACTCACAACTTTTGTAATAAAGAGGGCATTCTCTATTCATACCCCGAACAACTCAGTCGTTTCTTTTTCGACAGCTTTCTTCCCTCGGTCACTGGATTGTAACTCTCTTCCTTTTCTAACACCATTTTTTTTGCGATGTTGCATCAGTTTTTGGCCTATAACTTCCTTAGACGCAGCTGGAAGCAAGAAAGACCGGGGTTGTTTGGTTAGAGAAATGATTACCGAAGACTCCTGATATAGTGGGGTGGAGTCCCAAGGAGTCCATTAGACGTTCTATTCCATTAATGTAAAAAAATAGCCTTATTTTAGTGTTTTTTTTTAAACATCGCTGGGATAAAAAGCCAACAAGTGAGGAAACAAAATTCTACGGCATTTAATTAGAAATGAATGTACATTTCATATGAAACCAAAAACATAAAGATCGGCCGTATAACTTGACAACAAAACTGTTTTAAAGTTAGCATTTTTAGTAAAATTTGCACATTTGTGCGCGCACTGAAAAATTTTTCAACTTTGAGAGGCTGTCACGCCCATAATTTTTGCCTGATTTAAAAAATCTTTTGGATTTGTAATCTCTGGAGATTTCTCTATCGATTACATTTATTACTTTTGAAATCGCTTTCATCGAAAAAATGATTTTTGCCACGCTTTTCGGCCGCCTGCCCCAGTGTGCGTCGTTGCATACCAGGCAAGCTCTGCATATTTGAGCGGCCGCTATGAGATGATTGCGAAACTATAAGTTTCGCTTTCGTGTAAATTGAAAATTATAAATTGTAACAGTTCTAAATAAAGATCCAAGAGATTCACAACGTACTCCGACTCGACGTCGTTAAAATAATCAAACCTTTTTTTCTTTATTTGATTCATGATCAAAATTGAATAATTGGAGCCCAACTAGTGGTAATTATTTCGGTTACCCGCGGAATTGCAAATTAATTTATTTGCAAAGTTACTATAAAGACTCAGTCAGATCGACAGAGCTGTGCCCATGAGCTCGCCGTTTTCGCTCTATAAAACTTCTTTGCATCGTTCTAGTGATTCGGATTCAGATTCTGATAGTAACATTAGAGTTCTTAGGAACAGAGTCGTCAAAAATAAACGCGCCCTTGTAGCTTTTTCACCCAAAATGGACCCAGAACAGCTTAATACAGCAGTGCGGGCAGCGATTGCCAATGCCTTAGCTGAGCAGGCAGCTGTTAACCAGCGTGATCAGCAAGTTTTGTTAGCTTAACAGGCAGCTGCTAACCAACGTGAACAGCAAACCTTGTTACAAAGAATCAATGAGTTGTCTGAGCAAGTGTCGGCAGCTCGTGTTACACCTCCAGTAGTGCAGTCTTATACTGCTATAAAAAATCAGGAATGACGTCCGCTGTGACGAGCCTCTAGATGCAGTAAAATGCTTACCCGAATTTACTGGGGTACAAGAATCTTATGTCTCTTGGAGACAGGGCGCTGTTGCCGCCTATCTCATTTTTAAACCCTATAATGGCAGTTCTCGCCATTACCAGGCAGTCATCATTATCAGAAGTAAGATTAGAGGTGCCGCTGATTCACTGTTGTCTTCATTCGGTACAGTATTAAATTTCGACGCTATAATTAGTCGCCTCGACTTTACATATAGCGACAACGACCAATCCATGTCATAGAGCAAGAATTGGGTACTCTCAGACAGGGAGGACTTTCGCTGCTTCAATATTATGATGAAGTAGAGAAAAAGCTCACATTGTTGACTAACAAAGTCAACATGTCATATGAGCCGGATCGGCAAAGGGCCTTTGCGAAAAATTCAGAGACGATGCGCTCCGAGTATTCATATCGGGCCTCAAACGTAGTCTCACAGATGTACTCTTTGCGGCAAAGCCTAAAGACTTGCCTTCGGCGTTGGCTCTCGCACAAGAGGTCACGTTTTATCATGAAAGGTCCGCGTTCGCAGCTAATTTTGCGAAGAGTCTAGGGGACAAAGAGCGCAAGCCATATGCAAAGACGCAGGGTCGCCAGCAGGATAGACAATCTAAGCAGGCTGACTCACAACCAAGCGGTTCACAAAATCCGCATTTTAATAAACAAAACAAGCCACAAGCCCAGAGCGATCAGCGAAGCGGCAGGCAACAAAATAATAACGGCACACAGGTGCCCATGGAGGTTGATCCCTCTGTTTCAAAACCTTGCACCCTACGCAGGCCCCAGCCTTCACAAACAGGAAGCAATCCGCGTCTGACCGGTCAGGCCGTCAGAGGGGACAGCAGAGATTGAATCATGTCTCGCAAGATGCTGGACAGAGGACAGAGGCATATGCCAACGCTGCTGCAAGCGTAGAGGCGCAGGTTGATGACGACACTAGCGCTGGTTATGACTCTGATGCCCTCAATTTTTTAGGGGGAGGTCCCTGCTGCCCGTCATCAGACGAAGAGTAGCGGGGTTCGATATGAAGTTCCTTATAGACACGGGCGCATCTAAGAATTTTATCCGACCACACAAGGGGTTAAAAGGCGTCCGCTCTGTAGAGTCCCCTTCACTATCTATTCAATTCACGGGACAACCAGAATTACGCAAAAATGTTTTGTTTCATTGTTTAATTTGAAGGCAACATTTTTCATTCTGCCGGACCTTACAAAGTTCGATGAAATAATAGGCCACGACCTGCTAAAGCAGGCGGAAGTGTCACTTTGCTTAGCCTCAGGGCGGCTCAAATGGGGTTCGGAAGATGAACAAATTTCCTTCCATACCTGCTCTGATGTCAATCACATGAATGTAGATTGCTCGGACGCACCCCCTTCTGTAAAAAAAGATTTCCTAAAAATGCTAAAGGATAGAAATAGGGCTTTCGCAGACCCCAATGAATTCCTGCTTTACAACACCTCCGTTGTAGCTACAATAAGGACGGTGGATGAGGAACCGATATATGCCAAACTTTACCCATACCCAATGGGCACAGCTGATTTCGTAAACAAAGAAATCCAGAATCTGTTGAAAGATGGCATAATACAAAAGTCAGTCTCCCCTTATAATAACCCCATTTGGGTGGTAGACAAGAAGGGCACTGACGAAGCTGGCAATCGGAACATGCGTTTAGTTATGGACTTTCGCAAGCTCAACGAAAGAACCATACCCGATAAATACCCCATGCCAAATATCTCAATGATATTGGGAAACTTGGGTAAAGCCAAATTTTTCTCGACACTAGATCTCAAGTCAGGGTATCATCAAATCATTCTCGCTGAACGCGATCGTGAGAAAACTGCTTTTGCAGTAAACGGGGGAAAGTACGAGTTTCGAAGACTCTCCTTCGGTCTGAAAAATGCTGCTAACATCTTTCAAAGGACCATTGATGATATCTTGCGAAAGCAGATCGGCAAGTTCTGCTACGTATATGTTGATGATGTTATCATTTTCTCAGAGAATGAAGAAATGCACGTCAAGCATGTGGATTGGGTTCTTAAAAACCTACTCGAAGCAAACATGAGGGTCTCGGTTGAAAAATCAGGTTTTTTTAAGAAAAGCGTGAACTTTCTCGGATTCATAGTCACCAGTAGCGGTACTACAACGGATCCGGAGAAAGTAAAAGCCGTACAAGACTTTCCAGAACCTAAAACGGTGTTCGAAGTCCGTTTGTTCTTGGGCCTTGCGAGCTACTATAGATGTTTCATTAAGGATTTTGCGGCAATAGCTAGACCTATTTCGGACATCTTAAAAGGGGCAAATGGGTCAGTCAGTAGGTACAGGTCGCGGAACATTCCGGTGCAGTTTACCGAAGCGCAACAACGAGCGTCATGCTTAGGTATCCTGACTTCAAGAAGCCGTTCGATCTAACGACGGACGCTTCAGCCTAAGGCATAGGTGCAGTACTCTCTCAAGAGGGTCGTCCAATTACAATGATCTCAAGGACATTGAAGGACAGAGAGGTCAATTATGCTACGAATGAAAGAGAGCTGTTGGCTATCATTTGGGCACTAGCTAAGCTTCGGCACTATTTGTATGGCATTAAAGATATAAACATCTTTACTGACCATCAGCCTTTAACCTTCGCAGTATCGAAATCCAATCCTAATGCGAAGATTAAAAGATGGAAAGCGCGCATTGACGAGTCCAATGCGCGAATATTCTACAAGCCCGGTAAAGAGAACTTAGTCGCAGACGCCTTGTCCAGACAACAGCTTAACGCTTTGGAAGGAAAAGAGCTCGACTCTTGCGCTGCAACAATTCACAGTGAGGTTTCCCTCACACACACTATAGAAACCACAGAAAAGCCGTTAAATTGCTTTCAGAACCAAATAGTTCTGGAGGAGGCACGCTTTTCAGGAAAACGCAGGTTCATCCTGTTTGAAAACAAAAGGCGTCACTTAATCAGTTTCACCTGTAAAGATTCTCTTATGGGCGAGCTAGAAGATGTAATCATTCCAAAAGGCGTCAATGCCTTTCACTGTGATTTGCATACTCTCGCAATGATACAAGATGAAGTAGTTCGAAGATTCCCTTCCACTAAATTTTGGCACTGCAAAAATCGTGTAGTTGACATATTTAGTGTTGGGGAAAGGAGAGAAATTCTCACCACCGAACATAATAGAGCCCACAGGTCGGCTCAGGAAAATGTGAAGCAAGTACTTTCTGAGTACTACTTCCCAAAAATGGCCAAACTGGCCAATGAAATTGTCCAAAATTGCAAGACATGCGCTAGGGCTAAATACGATAGACACCCTAGAAAACAAGAGCTCGGTGAAACACCAGTACCTTCGCAGGTAGGGGAGATGCTACACATAGACATCTTCTCTACTGACAAAAAATTTTTCCTCACCTGCATTGACAAATTTTCCAAATTCGCTGTGGCTCAGCCGTTTCCTCGACAACTATTGAGGACCTGAAGCCAGCCTTGCTCCAGCTCATTAATTTTTTTCCAAAGGCAAAATCGATATACTGTGACAACGAACCATCGTTGAATTCACAAACGATTTCCGCAATGCTGAGCAATTATTTTGGAGTTAGCATTTCAGCACCTCCCCTACACAGTGTTTCCAATGGGCAGGTAGAGCGATTTCACAGCACATTGCTGGAACTTGCCAGATGTTTGAAAATTGACAAAGGAATAAGCGACACAGTAGAAATCATTCTACTAGCAACAACAGAATACAACAAGTCAATCCACTCCGTTGTTAATAGGAGACCGGTTGACATTGTCCAAACACGCTCAGATGAGGCGCAAGAGGATATAGAAGGCAGAATCAGAAACGCCCAGATTGCGGTCAGAACCAGGGTAAATGCATCGCGGCAGAATAGGGTCTTCGAAGTTGGTGAAAAAGTCTTGGTAAAATCCAACCGAAGACTTGGCAACAAGCTCTCACCTTTGTGTGAAGAGCGAGTCGTAGAAGCGGACCTGGGGACCTCGGTCCTTATTAAAGGGACGGTGGTCCACAAGGACAACCTAAAGTAATCAAGGCAGTCCCTTTGTTTTTCATTTATTTTTAGCCACTAGGCAGTCTAGCATAAGTTAGTAATATTCCGTTTCATTTGTATTTAACCACTTGGCATAATTTAAATTAAGGCTTTTTGGTGGTGGGTTTGTCCATTTTGAACAAGAAAATAGCTAAAAAATATCCACTCCACAGGTTCGGATTCATACTCCTCTTCTTATTATCCGCAGCATCGGCGCACATTAATGATTATTCAAGTGCCAAATACATCCCTATTGTGGATGGCCGAATCTTAGTGTGGGAAGAATTTGCCTACGTAAAGCATTAGGCAAATCTTTCCCCCCATCCCCCCCTCCCCCTCCCCCCACACCCCCCATATCTTTCCTTAATCGGCCCCCATCTAGTGATTTAGAAAGGATCAGGTTTACAGAGTTAAAAAAATTCAAACAACAAACAGATAGAAATAAACACTAGAATTCAAGACCAAATTAATAAACTAACTTCCACTGTCAATGAAATTCTCAAGGTAGCTAAAAATTCCCAAATAGACACCGGCCATTTGTATGAAACGTTGTTGGCAAGGAATAGAATGCTGATGATGGAATTGCAAAATTTAATGCTTGCTGTAACTTTGGCAAAGGCTAACATCGTAAGCCCAAACATTTTATATCACTCAGATTTGAAGTTGGTTTGGTTGGAAGAACCCACCAATACTCCCATAGGGGACCTTATGTCTGTCTCGTCCGTTAAAGTGCTCCAATCCGTTAACATGCTTTTTTTTATTATTAAGTTCCCAGTAATCAAGTTTGCTTGCAAAAAAGTCACCTTATTTCCCGTCATCCATAAGAACTTCATACTACAATTAAAAGACAATATCATAGCTGAATGCGATGGAGCGACTCACACCCTTGCGAGCTGCATCAAGGAGCTCATGCGCCAGAGAACTTCACGCAAGGGGCACTGCACAACCGAGACCCAACCGAGCAACCTAGACGCAATCACTCAGGTGGACGACGGGATCTTAATCATAAACGACAGATCGGCAAAAGTACAGGTTGACAATGGCACCGAAATCTGGATACACGGAACGCAGCTCATCACCTTCAGCGACCGGGCCACGATCAATGGAACTGTATTCCTTAATCATTACAACACACAAAATAGAGTTCCCGGACTTGCCAACTCTCCACAATTGAACATCACCGCCAGCCAAGATGTTCTCAGCCTCCCGTACCTTCATCGCCTGAATGTACGTAATTTGGAGGAAATTCAAAGGTTTAGGAATCAGCCGGAACTGACCATGTGTACCGTGTGGCTTTCATTGTGATAGCCATATGTTGTGCGCTCATCTGTATTGGCCTCGCCTATCGACGAATCACCGTGGCAAAGAGATCTGCGACGCAGCTAAGAGAGGTGATCGCCGGAATAGGGTCGCCCGAGGACGGCCTTAATCTTGAGAGGAGGGTAGTTAACTAAAGTCAACAATCTCTGGATTGTTGACCGTAACCCGATGCCAGCCAAAATTGCTGAATAAGCTTTTGGCCGGACGTCGTTGCATAGCAGGCAAGCGCTGCATATTTGAGCGGCCGCTTTGAGACGATTGCGTAACCATAAGTTTCGCTTTCGAGTAAATTGAAAATTATAAATTGTAACAGTTCTAAATAAAGATCCAAGAGATTCACAACGTACTCCGACTCGAAGTCGTTAAAATAATCAAACCTTTTTTTCTTTATTTGATTCATGATCAAAATTGAATAATTTATATTCTTGATCGGGATCAACAGCCGAGTCCATTGAGCCATGTCCGTCTGTCTGTCCGTCTGTTTGAACGCGTCGATCTCAAAAACCATAAGAGCTGGAGACATCAAACTTGGTATGTATGTTCCTGGATATCATCTAAATCATATAGCTGACGTAGGAACTATACATCGAAAATGAAGTTTTAGTATGAAAAAGTTCTGTGTTTATTGAGATCCCACAAAAAAAACCTCTACACGAGGTAAAAGTCTAGTGACGAAAGCAATTTCCAGCCCCAAAATTTCTGATATCCAATTTTGTGACGAACAAAATTGAGTTTAATATAAAAATTTTAAATAAAAATATAAATTAATAAAATAAAAAAAAATTGGCCTTGTGCACTGTGCGCAAAAAGGGTGAGCTTCTTTGTACATAAAAATTATTTTTTGCGCAGTGCCGAATGCCAATTGTTTTTTTTTATTAATTTATATTTTTATTTAAAATTTTTATATTAAACTCAATTTTGTTCGTCACAAAATTGGATATCAGAAATTTTGGGGCTGGAAATTGCTTTCGTCACTAGACTTTTACCTCGTTTAGAGGTTTTTTTTGTGGGATATCAGAAATTTTTGCAATTGCTTTTGCTTTTGACATTATAAATTTATCATTGTTGAATATTTTTTCATATTTAAAAAAAAATTTTTTTTAATTATAAAGAAAAGTAGGGGGCTCCGCCCCTGCTCGCATCGCTTAAGTTGCTACTCTACTGTCGGAAGCCCCGTACCTACTGTGAGAAAAAAAATTTCTCATACTAAGACTTAGACTTCGCCCGATCGGTCCTATGACAGTTATATGATATAGTGGTTCGATTAGAACCAACTTTCTTCAGGATCTATAATGCATATTCTATTAGTTTTGTTACGATATCTCGTGAAAAAAAAGTTTTTTATGCTAAGACTTGATTTTCGCCCGATCGGTCCTATGACAGCTATATGATATAGTGGTCCGATTTGAACCAACTTTGGCCAGGATATATAAAACGAAGTTAAATGCATATTTTATCAGTTTGATTGAGATATCTCATGAAACAAAAAAGTTTTTCGTACTAAGACTCCATTTTCCCCCGATCGGTCCTATGACAGCTATATGTTATAGTGGTCCGATTTGAACCAACTTTGCACAGAATATATAAAACCAAGTTAAATGCGTATTGTGTCAGCTTGTTTGAAATATCTCATACAACCAAAAAGTTTTTCGTACTAAAACCTGATTTTCGACCGATAGAAAAATGTATACATTCATTTAACAGGCAATATCTTCCAAGCCCCTTGGTCAAAGTTTATTTTTCATATACTAAAAAACGCAAAATTCTACGTACTACAACATACTAAAATTTAATAAAAATCGTTAGAGCCGTTTTGTCAGAAATCGCCGAAATATAAGCTAAAAAAATTTATTTCACCTGTAAAATGTTACCTGAGTACTTTAGAAAAAAAGTTTCAAGGTACGCCTAAAAACCCTCAAGCACACCTTCCCAATGATATCCAGAACATATCTATAGCTTCTATGGTATGGAAACTGGTGAGGTTTCAAATTTAGCGGGATTTAGCGATTTCCCGCTAAACTAGCGGGAAATTGAAAAAGTCGAAAAAACAACAATTTTCTAGATTTTTAAAAATGAATAAATCCCCATCATAACATCTACGCTTTTTAAGCGCTTTGATACAAACAGACAACCAAAGAAACTAACTTTTCACTTCATTTTTAGTATTCTACTAAAATTTTCAAATGTATTTATCTTTTGAACCAGTTGTTTGATTTGGGTGATTGAGATATCAATCGACGCGCATTTTTAAGTAAAATTTTTAAAAAATAAAAAATTTTACCAAAAGGCACCAACAGCCCATTAGCTGCAATCATTTAAATCTTTCCCCTCCCACTTACACTCCCATTTCTCATGACCCAGGTTTGTTTGAAAAAGTTTTAGTATGCCATTTTGTAAGTTAGGACTAAACCTTTCGATCGGTATATAACTCGATCTGATCGGACAGTCGTAGCAAATTTTCCAACTTAGCTGTATATATTGTTAGTCGCCTTTCGCACCCTTCGTGCTGCTTTCGTCACTAACGCTAACTGCCGTCCGCAGTGGTATCAGAACCAAACTGATAGATTATGCATCTGGGCTGGTAATATACATCCTGACCAAATTTGGATAGAATCGGTTAACTATATCATATAGCTGCCATAGGAACGGTACATCAAAAATGAAGTTTTAGTATGGAAAAGATTTTTGTTTGTAAAGATATCAGAACGAAACTGATAGAATATGCATCTGGGCTGGTATAATACATCCTGACCAAATTTGGTCAAAACGTTATAAATTAAGTTTTAGTATGAAAATTTTTTTGTTTTTTGAGATGTCTTAACCAAACTGATAGAATATGCATAAATGTTGGTTTAGTACATTCTGACCCGATTTGGTTTAAATCGACGTCATATATCATATAGCTGCCATAGGAACAATTGGTAGAAAATAAAGTTTTGTTGAAGAGTACCTGGGATCAAGGTATCCTACTGTCGAGCGTGCTCGACTGTAACCGCCCACTTGTTTAATATCAATTACATCTGCTAAGTTAGCTGTTGTCGAGCATTTTCCTTTTATACCCTGAGCCCATTAAAAATGGGCAGAAAAGGGTATAATGTGATTGGAAAAGGGGCGTGAGACCCCCAAAAGTATATATATTCTTGATCAGGATCAACAGCCGAGTCGATTGAGCCATGTCCGTCTGTCTGTCCGTTCGTCCGTCCGTCCGGATGTTTGAACGCGTCGATCTCAGAAACCATAAAAGCTAGAGACTTCGAACTTGGTATGTAGATTCCTGGATACCATAGGCAGATCAAGTTTGTTTTTATTTTTGGATCGGTCCACTATATCATATAGCTGCCATAGGAACGGTACATCGAAAATGAAGTTTAAGTATGAAAAAGTTTTTTGTTTGTTGAGATATCAGAACCAAACTGATAGAATATGCATCTGGGCTGCTAATATACATCCTGACCGAATTTGGTTAGAATCGGTCTAAAATATCATATAGCTGCCATGGGAAAATCGATCGAAAATCAACTTTCAGTACAGAGTACATGGGCACAGGGTATTCGAACACGCTCGACAGTAACGCCTACTAGTTTGACCATTTTTAATGGGCTCAGGGTATAATTACAAAGGAATTCTAAACGCATTAGGTCTTTAATATGAAAATGGATATAATTAGAGGCAGATACTCTAAACTAACATATTAGACGAGGAAAATAACGTTATATGCAACTAAGTATTAATAAAAGGAATAAGGAATTTTAAAAAGTTTGCATTACACAAACTGTTAAATATATTTTTGGATTAAACACAAGGCTGCAAGTCGGGGCTTTTAAGCAATCCGACCCGGATCATGAACCGAACCATTGATATTATAAACTCTGTGAACCCTAACATGATCCGAATCAAATTCTTAAAATAAAGGTTCGGTTCGAAAAAAAATATTTACAAGTGTACTTTTTATTAGTGATATCGAGTACTTCAACTCAACGATCTATTGTTTTCCATGAAAACATCGACAATAGTGTTGGGTTGCTCATAAGTGAGTGAAAAAAAAGAGTTGCTCACTAAAGTGAGGAAGTGAACAAGTTCCCTCCAAGCTGCTTTTTATTGCTCACTTGCTCTTTGTTCGAGCACGAGGTTTACTTTGCGCTGGTAGTTCGTTAGGGCATTTTGCGTAGATTCTGTTTGCTCAATCTTGCGTTCTTGCTCACCTTGCGTTTGTTTTCTTTGAATTCAATAGCTTTTTGAATTATCGGCATTATTGTAAACTCTTTTAAAAACTCATAATGTCCCTAATTAGAAAATATAGCGAAATATGAAACCATTTTGAAGATGTTGGAAGCCAGCAAGCGAAATGCAAATATTGTAAATGTGTTTTGAGCTGCAAATCCCAAAGCAATTTGAGCAGGCATCTGAAAAGCAAGCACCCGGCAGCTATGGAGCCCGTTGTTCGCCAAAATGAGGAGAGCGAGGTTTTTGCTCAAAATGCGCAGCCAAAAATAACAACATTTGTGCATCGTCCAGTCCCAGCATGCAAAGCCCAAAAAGTTGACAGGCAACTGGTCCGCATGATCGCCAAGGGTCACCACGCCTTAAGAATAGTGGAAGAGCCGGAGTTCAAGCAATTCGTCGACGATGTGTCACATACCCCAGGCTACAAGCTGCCAACCAGAAAGACACTCACAAACTCATTGATACCCAAGCTTCGCGATGAGTTTGGGTCATCTATAACGGAAAGCTCCGTGCGGCAACAGCGGTTTGCTTAACAAAAGATGGTTAGACATCCATAACAAATGAAAGCTATCTGGCTGTCACCGTACACTACATAGAAAAGGAATCAACTGTGATGACTTCCCATACGATAGCTTGCCAGTCTTTCAAAAAGTCGCACACGTCGCTGAATCTTTGCGGATTTTTACAAGAGATCGTTGAAAAATGGGACATTAATAACAAAGTGTCGGGATTTGCATCGGACAATGCATTCAACATTGTTGGTGCCATAAGAATCGGCAATTGGCGTCATGTCCCGTGCTTTGCGCATAGCCTTAATTTAATTGTCCAAAAATCATTAGACAAAATAAGCAGTGTGCGCACAAAAGGTAATCGCAGCTCATATGGACTGAAGAAATTAAAGGACATGCAAGTTCTCTTAAATTTCCTAGTAAGATCGATTCCAACGCGTTGGAACTCCACATTTAACATGCTTAAACGCCTATCAGCAGTTAAAGAGGCGGTTACGGCAACCCTATCGACACTGCAAAGTGACTTGTTACTGTCGCAAGATGATTGGAGAGTCATTGAAGGAGTGCTTCCAGTATTGCAGCCATTTTTCCAAATAACCGAAGAAATCTCAGCTGAAAAAAATGTTACTCTCTCGAAAGTAATTGTGTTAGTTGGTATACTGCAAAAAAAGATGGCTAGCATGAAACTATTGGTCAGAGATCCAACTGTGGCAGATGTTATCGAGCGTTTAATATTTGAGATGGATGAACGATTAAAGGACTAAGAGTAAAATATGTTATACGCAGAGAGCACAATATTGGACCCCAGATTCAAAAGACGTGTATTTAAATCCGAAGATGCATTTAAAAAGGCGACTGCTGAACTGAAAAGGAAACTGATATCAATGCGGTTTCACATTGTGCCACCTGAATCTGTCGTGACTGACAATGCAAGACAGCAGCTCAGCTTAGATGACGATGACGACGTTTGGAAGGATTTTGACAATGCTTATCAGAAAGTCAGCAAGCTCACCAACAAAACTGCTGCTGCCATTAGGGAAATGGACAAGTACCTGGCTGAGGAGTATGTAAGTCAAAAAGATGATCCATTGGTATGGTGGGATCAGCGAAAATCCCAATAGCCGCACCTATATTTCTTATTATGCCATGCAAGCGCATATTTTCTGTTGCAGACCAAACAGTGCGCGAAGGCGCTCTCTACTGATGCCAGAAAATGAGAAAACCTATTTTTGCATAACAACATGAAGTAAGAATAACCAAATTTTTACAGTGTACAAAATAACAATTTTATTTTCATCACAGCAATAGCATAGTCAGAGCATAGTGAAGCAAATATGTTATCAAAGGATTCACAATGAAGGGATCAAAATGTATTATTATTTACCAAAGAATTCCCAAGGAAGGAATCAAAATACTATTATTATTTTATAATTTCATTTGGTCTTTTTAGTTTTATGTATGTCAACAATTATCAAATCTATTAAATTAAATTAATGAAATAGGTTTAATTTAAACGCAACGTATATTATTATTGTCTATTTTCGTAAATTGCTAAGAGCAGTGAGCAAGGGAGCAAGGAGGGAACAAGGAGAAGATGAACTGAACAAGTGAGTAATCTGAGGAAGTGCGCAAGCTGAACATGTGAGCAATCTGAACAATTGAGTGAGTTCATCTAAATGAGCCGTGTTTTCCCAATACTAATCGACAACTGACAGGGGCTACTTCCTTTGCAAGTTAATTCAATCGCGCGGAAACAAAATAAACTCATTTATATTATATAATAACATAATTATAATCATAAAATAATAAGACATCATTAATCTAATTTAGACTTTTATAAAATTTTTTTCTTTAAAATGTACTTCCTTATAAAAATCAAGAAAATGTAATCAATAAATCTGTACATGTATATATAGTGACATATTCTATGTCTACGTTATACATAATATATTCTATGTCCACGTTATACATAAGTCTAGACACCAAATTCCTCATTCCAATAATGTAAACTTTCACAGGCTGCAATTGTAAACAAAAGCGTAGCCAAGCCACCCCAAATTTCGCATACCGATAATGTAAACTTTCACAGGCTGCACTTGTAAACAAAGAGCAGCTAAGCCGGGCTTCTCCCCCATCGATCAGCATTGATCGAAATAACTCACTGTCAGCAGATTTGCGTTCCCAGCCAACGCTGAGTTCGTTCCCAGCCTTTATAATATTGTAAACATTTAAATGCCCGAAATTAGCTTTCGTTATAACGCAATGCACAATTATCTGTTAGTCTTAAGTTGTTCTTCAATAAATGAACTCGTCGTGAAATATCGCCTTGCCTTTTATTTTATAATAAATTCAACTTAACCGTTA
Organism: Drosophila falleni; assembly: GCA_035045575.1. Taxonomy (NCBI): domain Eukaryota; kingdom Metazoa; phylum Arthropoda; class Insecta; order Diptera; family Drosophilidae; genus Drosophila; species Drosophila falleni. The sequence goes on along the minus strand of JAWNOV010000105.1, from coordinate 310,185 downwards.
GAGCTGTGCGCGGTTTTTATAAGATTCAAACTCACAGTAAATAAAGAAAAATCTAATTGGCGCAGCCGGTAGGATAACAATAAATTGTGGATCCTGATGCAATAGCTAAGTTATTAATTCTTGTGTCCCGTTTACTGTTATCCGCTAAAACAACCAACGCGAAGGCAACCCAAGCGACGGTCAATATCGCGTCAAGTTTTTATTAAACCTCGACAGTGACGTGTACACCAAAATTCGCATATTGTCAAAGCCGCGGATTGTGCAAAAAAAAAAAAACTTGAAAAACAATTCAAGAAGACGCGATAGAATTCGAAGAGAAAATAATTCCAGAAACTTCTGGTTATCTCAAAAAAATTCGAAAGTGCTATCTGTGCAAACCAATCAAACATTTTAAACTATAAGTTAACAAATTAAGTGAAAACAATAAAAATATAATCAACAACCAAAAGAAACTGAACCTAAAATAAGAGAAGCTGAAGTGAAACAACAAAAACTAAGAGATAAGAAAAATTAAAAATAAAACCAAATAAATTAAAAATAATTAAATAAAAAACAAAAATTTATTATAATAAAACCAACAAACAAAAAAAAAAAAAAAAAAAACAACAATAATGGAAGGCAACGCAACAGAACCCCTGACCGATGCCAACATGACACAAGTGATCAACCAACTTAAAAACGTTGAGAAGTTCACTGGAGATAAGAACGCTTTGTACACGTTCATCAACCGGATCGACTACATTTTGGCCCTCTACACCACCAACGATGCAAGACAGAGGTCAATTCTTTTTGGACTTGTGGAACGCTGCATCAGCAGTGAAGTGATGTTATCCCTTGGCGTAAACAACTTGATGACCTGGACGGATCTTCGGAAGCAACTAGTATTGAACTACAAGACGCAAACTAAGAACCACACCCTACTGGAGGAATTCAGGAGCACCCCGTTTAAAGGCAACGTGCGAGCTTTTCTGGAAGAAGCAGAACACCGTAGGCAGACATTAATGAGTAAGCTGGAACTAGAAAATAACATTGACGAAAAAACATTGTATGCGCGACTAATCAAAACTAGCATTGACGACCTTATTCAAAAATTACCCACAAACATTTGCATTCGAATTGTAAATTGCGAAATTCCCGATTTAAGATCTCTAATTAATATTTTGCAAGAAAAAAATCTTTATAACGAACCCTGTCTTAATCCAACCCCAAATAAAGTAAAACAAGAAAAATATTTGAAGCCATTGTATCAACCAAACCCAAATATTCAAAGATTCCCCACTTTTCTTCAACCAAATCAACCCTATGTCCCATATCGACCCCATCAACCTTACATTCAACAACCATATCATCAACCATCACCCAACTATACTAACAACAACACTTTTAAACCTAATAATTATTCACCTCAACCAATGCAACAAATACCTAGTCCAATCAGACCAACATACTTTACACCCAGACCAATCCTTCGACAGAACCAATTCGACAACAATCGTTTCGGACAAGTAACTCCACAACAAAACTCTTTCAATAACTCTGGCGTAGCCAACCAACCGACTAAACGAGTTAGACCTGCAGAAAGTGGACAGAGTAAGATGAGTATTGACCATGAAACTAGAAATCAGGAAGAGCTAAACTATCATGATTACATGCAACAAGAATACGATAATCAATGCGCTGCTTATCCTGAATATTATCCACAATATTATCAAGCAGAAAGTTACCCACAAAACCCAGACAATCAGCCGAACACGAGACAGAACAACCAAATGAAATAGAAATCGAGCAAGCCGAAAATTTTCAGCTGCCAGCCTTGGAAACCAACAGTACATAGTAATCACTTATAAAGGCAAAAATCTGAAATGTTTAATAGATACAGGATCTACTGTAAATATGATGACATCAAATGTTTTCAATTTACAAGTTCATGACACCGACTGTTTCATTCAAACCAGCAACGGACCTTTAACTATCACAAAGAAAGTTAACGTCCTTTCCAATAACCTATTCAAGGGCAATAATGAATTTCTTCTACACCAATTCTCCTCAGACTATGATCTATTAATTGGTAGAAAATTGCTTTCAGAAGCACAAGCCGTTATAGATTATAAAGCCCAAACTGTTACTTTATACAATAGAAAGTATAAACTAACCAACGATATTCCAATCACAAATCAGAACCACTTCTTAGCCCAACCAAATCCTGAAACTAATCAACATTTTAAAAATCCAATTAGAGAAATTTCCGATAACCAAGAATCTGCAAACACAAGCCCTTACCGATTAGATCATTTAAATGAAGAAGAAAGAATCAATTTAATCAGTTTGTTGAAACAATATCAACACATACAATATAAAGAAGGCGACCAACTTAGTTTCAGTAATCAAGAAAAACACATTATAAATACTACCCACAATTCAGCCTTACATACAAAACCATACAGTTATCCACAAGCATATGAACAGGAAGTTGAACATCAAATTCAAGACATGCTTAATCAAGGTATCATACGGCCTAGTAATTCTCCTTATTGTAGTCCTATATGGATCGTACCGAAAAAGCAAGATGCTTCAGGTAAACAGAAATTCAGAATCGTAATTGACTACAGGAAATTAAATGAAGTAACCATAAGCGATAGGCACCCAATACCAAATATGGACGAGATTTTAGGAAAACTAGGTAGATGCAATTATTTCACCACAATCGACCTTGCAAAAGGATTCCACCAACTTGAAATGCATCCAGATTCCATTCAAAAAACAGCTTTCTCTACTAAACATGGCCACTATGAATATCTTCGTATGCCATTTGGATTAAAAAATGCACCCGCAACCTTTCAACGTTGCATGAACAATGTTTTACGACCGTTACTAAATAAACATTGTCTGGTATATCTTGATGATATAATTGTATTCTCAACATCCCTAGAAGAACATTTGCAATCACTCCAATTAGTTTTCGAGAAGCTTTCTGAAGCAAATCTCAAATTACAACTTGATAAATGCGAGTTTCTAAAACAAGAAACTTCATTCCTAGGACATGTCATAACGAAGGATGGAATAAAACCCAATCCTGATAAAATCAAAGCAATTCAGAAATATCCAATTCCCACAAAAACCAAAGAAATAAAAGGTTTTCTTGGATTAACCGGTTACTACAGAAAGTTCATTCCAAATTTTGCAGACATAGCCAAACCAATGACAGCAGTACTTAGAAAAGATTCAAAAATTGACATTAAAAATCCTGAATACATTAGAGCTTTTGAAAAATTAAAACAACTAATTTCTAATGACCCAATTCTAAAAATTCCAGACTTCAAAAGTAAATTCGTTTTAACCACTGACGCAAGTAATGTAGCTCTTGGAGCAGTACTCTCTCAAGACGGACATCCCATTAGTTTTATTAGCAGAACTCTCAATGACCACGAAACTAACTACAGTGCCATAGAAAAAGAGCTTTTAGCCATTGTATGGGCAACAAAAACTTTTAGACATTACCTACTAGGACGACATTTCGAAATCAATAGTGACCATCAGCCATTATGTTGGCTGTACAAAATGAAAGAACCAAATTCAAAACTAACCCGATGGAGAGTTAAATTATCTGAATATGACTTTGACATAAAATATATAAAAGGAAAAGAAAACCACATAGCTGACGCTCTATCACGAGTAAAAATAGAACAGACTTATTTCGAAGAAGAAACACAACATAGCGCTGACGAAGACAATAGTAATTTAATATTCACTACAGAGAAACCAATAAACACATTTAAAAGACAAATTATATTTTCTAAAGGCATTCCAAACATAAAAAAAGAAAACTACTTCAAATATTAATAATTCACATTACATACGATAACATGACTAAAGATGAAGCCGACAAATATTTAATAGACTACTTTTGCACAAAAACCAGTGCAATGCTTATAGAAAGTGATGCAGATTTTGAAATAATTCAAAACGCACACAAGGAAATTATTAACACTAGCCATACTAAAATTCATTTTCGAAGTCTCATTCCTATGGCAGTTAAAAAACATAGTAACTCCTATGCCGAAATTCAAAGAACTTATTTTGCGATAAAACCCATGAAAAACTCCTACACACCCAGTATGATCTCTAGCCTCTTATAGCATATGAGTCGACACGCTCAACAAATCCAGATAAATAGACTTAGACAGACGGATCACGGATACTTAATATTTTCAGACAAAGCCTGTTAGAATTACCTAACAAGGTTCAAACATTACTTAGTGCGAATCTGCCACGCCTCCTTCTAACTGAAATAATAATAACAAACGAATATTTCCGTAGATCTATTGACCTTTATTTAAAAGATTCAACGACAAATATAGATCAGACTTATATCGGAACAAATTACAACATAGCAAGAACAAAGATGATAGTAATCTTAATCATCACTGAAAATGTAGTAGGCTCATTATACAACATTCCATTTTGGTACACTTGACAATAACGACAGAGTAGAGTTCGAAAAAAACATTAATAATCTATCTTTAATTATTGTTCAAATTAATGAAATAAATGATATAATAAACATAATCAACAATGATATGAAAAGAATACAAGAACATCAAAATAAGAAATATATACAAGATACTTTTTCTTACCAATTACACTAGGCAACAAAATCCCACTTTTTGCAAGTTACAAGAAACCAAAACCACTTTTTTGGATAGATTTGGATCCAAAACCGACGAAAAACATTTTTTTTTTTTTTATGGTGAGATTTTTTTTTAGAATTTTTCAAAATTTGGCTTTTTTTTTATTCCTTTTTTTCAGAGGTGCGCCCACATTTGTAATCATAACTCGAGAATGCCAAAACCGATTTATCAAAGCTTTACTTTATCTAAAAGCTAATGAATATATCTATATTTCGTTTATACACAGTCTTTGATTTAAACCAGTAGTATAAGAGATATCAATTTTTGAATTAAGAAATTGATGATTTTTTCTTGGCTTTTTTCTTAGCTTTTTTCACTAAAAATTCGAGGAAAATTCGAAAAAATTTTTTTTCATTTTATTAACTATTTTATTTGCGTAGCTGTTGTAATTACGCGTTGTTTAAGATATGATTCATTAAAATCTATGGTGAGACGACGATATGATATTATGTTGAATCGAGGCATGTTTTTGTCGACTTTATTGACTTCGTTGTGGTGTGGCATGACCAAACTCACAGAATTTGAATTTGTTATTGTTTTACACATTGTGACCAAAATTGGTTCAAATCGAATCACTATATCATATAGCTGCCTTAGGAACGATCGGTCGAAAATCCATGCTTAGTATGAAAAACTTATTTGTATTTTGAGATATTTTAACTAAACTGACAGAATATGTATTTAAGAGGGTCATTTGAACTACATAATTTGTTACTATATATTTAGCTATATTAATTACCCATCGTTAAGTATGTTTGCCATTAAAATCTATGGAAAGACGACGGAGTTATTAGCATATAAGCAATGAAACAAGTTTTTCGCAAAGGTTTATTTTCGACTGATCGGTCCCATGGCAGCTATATGTTATAGTGCTCCGATTTCAACCAAATTCGGTAAGGATGTGAAGAGCAATTAAACATACTCAATTCATGAGTTTTGATTGCAGGTATCTCAAAAAAATCAAAAGAGTTTTTTCATACTAAAACTTGATTTTCGACCGATCGGTCCTATGGCAAGCTATATGATATAGTTGGACAGATTTAAAATCAAAATTGGTGAGTATAAATGGTACAACTTATTAGAATACACACTACTGTGAAGTTTGGTTAAAATAATCTGTAGAAAATAAAAGAAAAAAAAAGTTGTTTCATACTAAAGGGTGGATTTTTGACCGATCGTTCCTATAGCAAGCTATATAATGAATAGTCGATCCGATTTGAACCAAATTTGGTAGGGATATGATAACACATTTACCAGATATACAACCTGTGCGATTTGTTGATATCTAAAACACAACTTTTTCATACTAAGCATGGATTTTCGACCGATCGTTCCTATGGCAGCTATATGATATAGTATTTCGATTTAAACCAATTTTGGTCACAATGTGTAAAACAATAACAAATTCAAATTCTGTGAGTTTGGTTGGAATATCTCAAAAAACACAAAACATTTTCATACTTATGGTCATGCCGCACCACAACGAAGTCAAAAAAGTCGACAAAAACATGCCTCGACTCAACATAATATCATATCACCGTCTCACCATAGATTTTAATGAATCATATCTTAAACAACGCGTATTAACAACAGCTACGCAAATAAAATAGTTAATAAAATGATAAAAAATTGTTTCGAATTTTCCTCGAATTTTTTAGTGAAAAAAGCTAAGAAAAAAGACAAGAAAAAATCATCATTTTCTTAATTCAAAAATTGATATCTCTTAAACTACTGGTTTAAATCTAAGACTGTGTATAAATGAAATATAGATATATTCATTAGCTTTTAGATAAAGTAAAGCTTTGATAAATCGGTTTTGGCATTTTCGTGTAATGATTACAAATGTGGGCGCACCTCTGAAAAAAAGTATTTAAAAAAAAGCCAAATTTTGAAAAATTCTAAAAAAAAAATCTCACCATAAAAAAAAAAAAATGTTTTTCGTCGGTTTTGGCCCCAAATCTATCCAAAAAAGTAACTCGGTAACTCAACATAATCAACAATGATATGAAAAGAATAAAGAACATCAAAATAAGAAAAATATACAAGATACTTTGACTTACCAAGTTATCACAATTTATAGAATACATAGAAGACATTGAAATGGGTATGCAATTGTCAAGACTAGGACATTTCAATCCAAAACTACTTACCTATGACAAACTTGACAGCATCAATAACCGAAACATACTACTAATTAAAACATCCACTTGGATTAACTACCAAGATAATATCATACTAATTATATCCCATATCCCAATTGACTTTCAGTCCACTAACACTATCAAAATTATCCCATATCCCGATCATAATGGCTATCAACTTGATTACATTAGTACTACTTCTTATTTTGAAAAAGATAATAAAATTTATAATCGAGATAATAAACCAGTAATTAACGAATGCATAACAAAAATTTTACTACACACAACACCAATTTGTAACTTTGAACGCATAAATAACAAAGAAATGATAAAATACATTGAACCAAATACCATTGTAACTTGGAACATAACTAATACAACTGTAAAACAAAATTGCCAGAAAAATAATGTTGATCTTAATATTCAGGGCAATAAAATTATAAGTATAAATCAATGCAAAATGCAAATAAATGACATAATTTTAAGCGACAACTATCTACAGCCAGAAGTTGATCTTACACCATTGTATCCCCCCTTAGAAATAATTAAAATTAAACCTATCAAGCATGATGACATTGTAAAAATTGTATCACAAAATAATATCTTTACATATGCAGTCATCATAATCATAACCATCATATTCATAAATTTATTCTTATATCTAAAATATGTATCTTGTAATCCCATAATGTTAATCCATAAAAAGTTTAAGAAACAAATTCACGAACCCAAGAACCAAACAACGCCATCGGTTCAACCAGAAGAAGAAGAACAAAGAGACACAATTATCGAGATGACACAAACAACATTGCCAAAACTTTACCCTTCAGTGTCACCTTGACTCGCAGGCTCGCCTCTTAAGGAGAGGGAAGTGACATATTCTATGTCTACGTTATACATAATATATTCTATGTCCACGTTATACATAAGTCTAGACACCAAATTCCTCATTCCAATAATGTAAACTTTCACAGGCTGCAATTGTAAACAAAAGCGTAGCCAAGCCACCCCAAATTTCGCATACCGATAATGTAAACTTTCACAGGCTGCACTTGTAAACAAAGAGCAGCTAAGCCGGGCTTCTCCCCCATCGATCAGCATTGATCGAAATAACTCACTGTCAGCAGATTTGCGTTCCCAGCCAACGCTGAGTTCGTTCCCAGCCTTTATAATATTGTAAACATTTAAATGCCCGAAATTAGCTTTCGTTATAACGCAATGCACAATTATCTGTTAGTCTTAAGTTGTTCTTCAATAAATGAACTCGTCGTGAAATATCGCCTTGCCTTTTATTTTATAATAAATTCAACTTAACCGTTAGAGCTGTGCGCGGTTTTTATAAGATTCAAACTCACAGTAAATAAAGGAAAATCTAATTATATGTATACATGTATATTTTGTTGAATAAAATAAAACCAAGGTTCGAACCTGGAATGCAAACCGAACCTTAGTTTTGCTGAACGGTTCAAGCCATCGAACCGAACCTTTTTCAAAATGTTGGTGTTTTGCAGCCTTGATAAGACATCTACGTTATTATTCAGTATATCAATAAATGAATAGATAGGAAGACATTTGCTCAATCCGAAGCTTAAACAAAGTTTACATTGTATCTTCCGATGAATCTTCTCTTCAATAGAAAAGGGAGCTGACCAGCAATAACATTCAAAATTACAATTTTTCGTATCACGAGGTATAACAATGTTTGCCACGTTGTGTCATCTGTAAGTAAAGGTGACGTTTTGGTATTTTGGAAAAAAAAAACAAATATTTATTAACCCAAAATAAAAGTGGTACTAGGCATATTCTTATTGACGTCGTCGATTCGTTAACATCGGCATTAGATCACAGTTAACAACTAGGTGATAACTGATTCGTATGTAGCCACAAGCCAAAAACTGAAAATACAAAAAACCAAAAAAAAAAAAACAACGGTTACAGTCGAGAACGCTCGACAGTAGGATACCCTGAACCCAGGTACTACTTATGTACTGAAAGTTGATTTTCGATCGACTGTTCCTATGGCACCTATATGATATCTTAGACCGATTCTAACCAAATTTGGTCAGAATGTATAATACCAGCCCATATGCATATTCTATCAGTTTGGTTCTGATATCTCAACAAACAATTAACTTTTTCATACTAAAACTTCATTTTCGATGTACCGTTCCTATGGCAGCTATATGATATAGTTAACCGATTTTGACCAAAATTGGTCAAGATGTATATTACCAGCCCAAATGCATATTTTATCAGTTTGGTTCTGATATCTCAACAAACACAAAACTTTCCATACTAAAACTTCGTTTTCGATGTACCGTTCCTATGGCAGCTATATGATATAGTTAACTGATTTTAACCAAATTTGGTCAAAATGTATATTACCAGCTTAGATGCATATTCTATTAGTTTGGTTATGATATCTCAGCAAACACAATACTTTTCCATACTAAAACTTCGTTTTCGATGTACCGTTCCTATGGCAGCTATATGATATAGTGGACCGATCCAAAAATAAAAACATACTTGATCTGCCTATGGTATCCAGGAACCTACATACCAAGTTTGATGTCTCCAGTGGCTTCTAAGATCGACGCGTTCAAACAGACGGACGGACGGACGGACGGACGGACGGACGGACGGACAGAGAGACAGACGAACATGGCTCAATCGACTCGGCTGTTGATCCTGATCAAGAATATATATAGAGTTTTGAGGGTCTGCCACGCCCCCTTCTGCCTGTTACATGAATTCTGCCAAACGCATTATACCCTTTTTGGCCCATTTTAATGGGCTCAGGGTATAAAAACGGAAAATATGCGAAAGTTGAAAGACAAACGGAATCGATTGAAATTTTCAATTATGTAACCTTTGAATAAGATCAAAAAATTTTGAGGTTGTCACAGGAAAAATAAAAAGAACAATGATCATTTGGTTTATACAATGGGATTTTTTTTCCGGTATTTACAGAGCGAAAGAGGGGGGGAAATGAAAAAAACAAATATTGTTTTGGGCAATGTAATCGATCAACCTATTTAAGAACTAGGCAAAAACTAAAAAAAGATAGTTGAGTAAGTATATATTCGAATCGATCGTAGATCGTAGTTAACAATATTGTGTTGTTACAGCAGGTTACAGCAGGCAGAGCCTGTGTCTGAACGGAGCTGGCATAGCTGCCGGAGTTGTCATAGCTGCTGGCACCAATGTACCAATGCACCGGGATAATTCATAAATAGTTACTTATAGGACACACCGAAATGCCAAAAACTAAGGCGCGTCCAAAGCTAGACATCTAGCTATCCATTCATCCATCCATCCGTCCACCCATCCATCCCGTTCATCTCTATCTATCTGTTTATCTAGCTAACTATATATACACCGTTTTTGGCGTATCTGTCTCTCCGTCTGTCATTTCAACTACTTAACCATAAACTGAGATATTTTCTCACCTCTCTCAAGCAAATAAACCTGGTCCATCATTTATTTGATGAAAAAAATTAAAAATTTAAAAAAAAAATTAGGTTAATTTTTATAAATGACTTCACATTTAGAAGTTACTTTTCTTCGAATAATTCAATCAATTTATTTTTACAAAATAATTAAGCTTGTATAAATCTGTGAACATATTTACTCACTAAATTTTTTTCATTTTCGTTATTTTAAATAATTTCCTTACTTTTTATTATATACCTATAGCAGAATATATATTAACGTTAAATTCTACAAGTTTTAATAAAACCTCAAGTACTTTATGAAAAAAAAATTCCTTAATGTGAAGAGAATAAATCTCAGTGTATCGCCAAACAATGGTCACAAGGCTGTTAAGATTGGCTATTTGAAGTCAATGTAATACCGTTTTATCAAAGGGCCATAACAATAAATATAAAGAAAACTTTTGTAATAAAAAACTAATAAAAATTATAATAAAAGTTTTGCACCTAAGATATTTCGCTTAATTGCAAAAGGCTGTACTTATATACATATATACGTGTATTTATGTTTGTATTTTTGTATAGTTTTTTGAATATTTTTTTTTTTTTAGCCCCCGCATTAAAGCCACCCATACTGAAAGTCATATAACTATGGCATATGCCTTGGATGTTAATTGGAATGGGAATATCTGTCGATGTGCTAACCGAGCGAGCAAATGCTGTACAAACAAATCCCAAGTCAACTCTTAACTACAGTCAAGTAAAGCCAAGTCAAGTCGAGTTGAGTCGAGTCTAAAACTGGATGCAGGTCCGTATCATAAAGGGCGCTACCTTTGTTATCTCTTGTTGGACTATGCTAAATATTACAAATGCTCGCATGATAGTTTTTTTGGTCATAGTGTGTATGAAAATTAGAAAAAAAGATTATATTATATCATATCACATACCGGCGTGATATTTTTATAATTTTTAGAACCCGCGGGAACCAACAGGCTTAATTTCGCAATCCATATAAGGTCTACATTCATAGCCGTGCTTATTTCTAGATTCTACTATTAACAAAAAACTTCCGAAATTTTTTCTAAATTGTATTGTAAAAAATGTGGCAAGCATGTAGGGTAAGTTTTTCTACTTTTATACAGGGCCTTCATTATTGGAATTATTTTTTATAATTCTGGGTCATATTTTCATATGCTATCTTTTTCCAATTTTAGACAGAGTTCTATTTAGACTATTGCGACGCAAACTAAAATAAAACTAGTGGGCCGGTGCTACAGTTGAGTATACTCGACAGTCGGAGACACCGTCCTTACTATGGAAAAAACTTATAATGGACAAAAATTTAAAAAAAATGTTTAAGTTAACATAAATGCATATTTTAGCAGATTGATTACGATGTCTGATGAAACAAAAAAGATTTTCATACTAAGACCTGATTTTCGCTCGATCGGTTCTATAAAAGCTATATGATATAGTGGTCCGATTTGAACCAACTTTGGTAAGGATGTATAAGATTAGCTTAAATAAATTCTATAAGCTTGGTTCTGATATCTCAAAAAACAGAAAAGTTTTTCATGCTAAAACTTGATTTTCGACCTATTGTTCCTATGGGCGCTATATGTAGCAAGCATGTAGGGTAAGTTTTTCTACTTTTATACAGGGCCTTCATTATTGGAATTATTTTTTATAATTTTGGGACATATTTTCCTATGCTATGTTTTTTCAGTTTTAGACAGAGTTCTATTTAGACGCAGACTAAAAAAAAAACATTTACAAGCTCAGGAATATTTTTCTTTATTTTTAGACGCACCCTACAAAACACAATATAATATAAAATATTATAATTATTATTACATAATTAATTATTATTCAAGAATAATATCAAAACTAAAGGGAGGGAGTGCTAGCTACTAAGGCCATCGACTCCGATGATATAAAATAATACTATTGCAACTTATAATAATAAATATAATATAACTTTGCGTATCACTACAATATTCAAAAATTTTATAAATATATATATAAATATTGGCACGCACCAATTCTGTAAGTAAGAGATTCTATATTACCATTTATTTACCTTTGCAATTTCAAAGCGAGTTCAAAAATTATCAAAAATAAACTCATTAAGATGCTGCAGATGTCGGAAAAGTGTAACCGGAAATAATGCAGAAATAAATAAATATTTGTAAAATTTTTTAGATTAAGTTTCTTTCATTTTAAAAACAAGTGTTTAACAAATATTTAATACCAGCTCAGATGCATATTCTATTAGTTTGGTTCTGATATCTTAACAAACAAAAAATTTTTTCATACTAAAACTTTATTTTCGATGTACCGTACCTATGGCAGCAATATGATATAGTTAACCGATTCTAACCAAATTTGGTAAGGATGTATAACACCAGCCCAGATGCATATTCTATCAGTTTGGTTCTATATCTTAACAAACAAAAATCTTTTCCATACAAAAACTTTATTTTCGATGTACCGTTCCTATGGCAGCTATATGATATAGTTAACCGATTCCAACCAAATTTGGTCAGAATGTTTAATACCAGCCCAGATGCATATTCTATCAGTTTGGTTCTGATATCTTACCAAACAAAAATCATTTACATACTAAAACTTCATTTTCGATGTACCGTTCCTATGAAAGCTATATGACATAGCTAACCGATTCTAACCAAATTTGGTCAGGATGTATGATACCAGCCCAGATGCATATTCTATTAGTTTGGTTCTGATATCTTAACAAACAAAAATCTTTTCCATACTAAAACTTCATTTTCGATGTACCGTTCCTATGGCATCTACATGATATAGTTATCCGATTTCAACCAAATTCGGTGGGGATATATAATACCAGCCCAAATGCATATTCTATCAGTTTGGTTCTGATATCTTAACAAACAAAAATCTTTTCCATACTAAAACTTCATTTTCGATGTACCGTTCCTATGGCAGCTATATGATATAGTAATCCGATTCCAACCAAATTTGCTCAGGATGTTTAATACCAGCCCAGATGCATATTTTATCTGATTGGTTCTGAAATCTTAACAAATAAGAATCTTTCCCATACTTAAACTTCATTTTCGATGTACCGTTTCTATGGCAGCTATAAAATATATTTAACTTATTCTAAACAAATTTGGTCAGGATGTTTAATACCAGCCCAGATGCATATTCTATTAGTTTTGTTCTGATATCTTAACAAACAAAAATCTTTTTCATACTAAAACTTCACTTTCGATGTACCGTTTCTATGGCAGCTTTATGATATAGTTATTGACTCTATCTAAATTTGGTCAGGATGTATAACACCAGCCCATTTGCATATTCTATCAGTTTGGTTCTGATATCCGAACAAACAAAAATCTTTTCTATACTAAAACTTTTTTTTCGATGTACCGTTTCTATGGCAGCTATATGATAGAGTTAACCGACTCTATCCAAATTTGGTCAGGATGTATAATACCAGCCCCGATGCAAATTCTATCAGTTTGGTTCTGATATCTTACCAAACAAAAATCTTTTCCATACTAAAACTTCATTTTCGATCTACCGTTCCTATGGAAGCTATATGACATAGTTGACCGATTCTAACCAAATTTGGTCAGGATGTATGATACTAGCCCAGATGCATATTATGTTAGTTTGGTTCTGATATCTTAACAAACAATAATCTTTTCCATACTAAAACTACATGTTCGATGTACCGTTCCTGTGGCATCTACATGATATAGTTATCCGATTTTAACCAAATTTGGTGAGGATATATAATACCAGCCCAAATGCATATTCTATCAGTTTGGTTCTGATATCCTAACAAAAAAAATCTTTTCCATACTAAAACTTCGTTTTCGATGTACAGTTCCTATGGCAGCTATATGATATAGTAAGCCGATTCCAACCAAATTTGGTCAGGATGTTTAATACCAGCCCAGATGCATATTTTATTAGTTTGGTTCTGATATCTTAACAAACAAAAATCTTTTCCATACTAAAACTTCATTTTCGATGTACCGTATCTATGACAGCTATATGATATAGTTATCGACTCTATCCAAATTCGGTCAGGATGTATAATACCAGCACAAATGCATATTCTATCAGTTTGGTTCTGATATCTTAACAAAATAAAATCTTTTCCATCCTAGAACTTCATTTTCGATGTACCGTTCCTATGGCAGATATATAGTGGACCGATCCAAAAATTAAAACGAACTTGATCTGCCTATAGTATCCAGGAACCTACATACCAAGTTTGAAGTCTCTAGCTTTTATGGCTTCTAAGATCGACGCGTTCAAACGGACGGACGGATAGACAGATGGACATGGCTCAATCGACTCTGCTGTTAATCCGTATCTCAAATATATATATTTTTTTGGGGGTCTTCCACGCCCCCTTCTGACATAGTAAGTACGGAGTCTCCGATAGTCGAGAATGCTCGACTGTAGCTCCGTCCGACTAAATTATTTTCGGTAATTACAGACCGAAAGAGGGGGGAAATGTTAAAAACAAATAGTGTTTGGGCAATGTAATCGATCAATGTATTTAAGAACTAGGCAAAAAAAAAAAACTAGTTGAGTAAGTATAGATTCGAATCGATCGTAGATCGTAAGTAGGTAACAATATCGTGTCGTGACTGTGATCAAATATGTTGAGCCTGGAAATTGAATCCATTTAGCAGCCGGATGAAAATTTCTCCCAGATGCCGCCGCTCTTCCAGCCGCCATTGTTCCAGCCACCATTATAGGTGGAGGCACCGTTGTTCCAACCGCCATTGTTGTAGATGACACCACCGTTATTCCAGCCACCATTATTCAAACTTAACACCATTATAGGTGGAGGCACCGTTGTTCCAACCGCCATTGTTGTAGATGACACCAACGTTATTCCAGCCACCATTATTCAAACCGCTGCTCGACGAGCCTGTGGAATAGGAGTTGACCACAGGAGCTGGTGCACCATAGACTGGACTTGGCACATGGCTCTCACCGCTGTTGTCCTCATCGACAATCACCTTGATGGTCTTCACATACTGCTGTGGTGCTGACTGCACACGCTGCACCACCGGCTGTAGTGCGGGCACTGGGTAGCTATTTGGAGCAGGCACACGCACCACCGGCTGTGGTGCTGGCACGGAGTACGTCCCAGACTGTGGTGCGGGCACCGAGTTGGAAATGGGAGCGTGCGCTGGCTGTACACGCTGCACCACCGGCTGTGGTGCGGGCACTGAATAGGTAACTGGAGCTAGTGTGGAGTAGGTAACAGTTGAAACTGGAACTGGAACCGAAACTGGAGCTGGTGCTGAGTATGTGATGGGAGCTGGAGCTGGTGCTGTGTAGGTCACAGCAGGCACAGCCTGTGTCTGAACGGAGCTGGCATAGCTGCCGGAGTTGGCATAGCTGCTGGCACCAATGTAAGCACCGGCATAACCACCGCCTTAGCTACCACTGGAACGGACATAGCTCTGTGGTTGCTGCTCCACAACCTTGATAACCTTGATCACCTCCTCACCGCCATAACCACCGCCGTAGCCACCGTTGTAGCCCCCGCTGTAGCTACCGTTGTAGCCACCGCTGTAGCCACCGTTGTAGCCACCATTGTAGCCACCGTTGTAGCCAGCACTGTAACCACCACTGCCATAGTTATTGTAAACTGGTGCCGCTTGTGCCAAAACCACTGCCACAACCAATGACCTTACGCAGAGCCAACTTGGCGCCAAGCATAGCCTGGGCGGGTACACTGAGCGCCAAATGCGCAACAACATCACTAGCGAATCTTTTACTCAATGTCGACGTCGACAGAAGCAGCGGCAGCGGCAGAAGCGACACTTTGAAACCCCGTCAAGCTGTTTGCTTAATTCTTATTCTTACTTATAGGCCAAACCGAAATGCCAAAAACTAAGGCGCGTACACAGCTAGACATCTATCTATCCATTCATCCGTCCACCCATCAATCCCGTTCATCTCTATGTATGTGTTTATCTAGCTAACCATATATACACCGTTTTTGGAGTATCTGTGTCTCCGTCTGTCATTTCAACTACTTAACCATAAACTGAGATATTTTTTTATCACCTCTCTCAAGCAAATAAACCTGGTCTGCCGTCAGCCGTCAAAAGGTTTTGCAAGAAGTGCAGGTAATTCCCAAATTGAGGCAACACTCAAAGAAACTGGGAGCCACTAAATAACCCTAACAACATTCTAGGCTGGGCAGCATTTCATTAAATTGAAATCCATCATGTATTTGATGAAAAAATTTAAATTTTCTTATTAAAAAAAAAATAATTTAATTTTTTTAAATTACTTCACAGCTAGAATTTACTTTTATTCGAATAATTCAATCAATTTATTTTTACAAAATAATTAAACTTGTATAAATCTGTGAACATACTCACTCAATTTTTTCCATTTTCGTTATTTTAAATAATTTCCTTATTTTTTATTAAATACCTATAGAGAAATATATATTCGCGTTAAATTCTACAAGTTTTAGTAAAATCTCATGTACTTTATGAAAAAAACATTCCTTAATGTGAAGAGAATAAATCTCAGTGTATGTAACAATGGTCACAAGGCTGTTAAGATTGGCTATCTGAAATCAATGTAACACCGTTTTATCAATGGGCCATAACAATAAATATTAAGAAAACTTTTGTTGTAATAAAAAAGTAATAAAAATTATAATAAAAGTTTTGCACTTGAGATATTTCGCTTAATTGCAAAAAGCTGTACTTATATACATATATACGTGTATTTATGTTTGTATTTTTGTACAGTGTATTTGGTAATATATTATCTATTATGTATAGTACACGCCGATGCATATAAAATCAGACTCATACTGATACTCATATGACTATGGCAAATGCCTGTGGATGGTAATTGGAATGGGAATATCTGTCGATGTGCTAACCGACCGAGCAAACACTGTACAAACAAATCCCAAGTCAACTCTTAACTTAAGTCAAGTAAAGCCAAGTCAAGTCGAATCGAGTCGAGTCTAAAACTGGATCCACGTCCGTATCATAAAGGGCGCGCTCCGAATATTTGTTATCTTTTGTTGGACTATGCTAAATATTACAAATGCTCGCATGATAGTTTTTTTGGTCATAGTGTGTATGCAAATTAGAAAAAAAGATTATATTATATCACATCACATACCGCCGTGATATTTTTATAATTTTTAGAACCCGCAGGAACCAACAGGTTTAATTTTGCAATCCATATAAGGTCTACATTCATAGCCGTGTTTATTTCTAGATTCTAATATTAACAAAAAACTTATCCGAAATTTTTTCTAAGTTGTATTGTAAAAAATGTGGCAAACATGTAGGGTAAACTTTTCTACTTTTACACAGGGCCTTAATTATTGGAATTGTTTGTAATAATTTTGGGACATATTTTCCTATGCTGTCTTTTTCCAATTTTAGACAGAGTTCTATTTAGACTATTGCGACGCAAACTAAAATAAAACTAGTGGGCCGGTGCTACAGTTGAGCATACTCGACAGTCGGAGACCCCGTACTTACTATGGAAAAAACTTATAATGGAAAAAATTTAAAAAAAATTAAGTTAACATAAATGCATATTTTATCAGGTTGATTACGATGTCTCATGAAACATACCCCACATAAAACAAAAATTTTTCCCCTTCCCCCCCCCCCTTCTACCCCTCCAAAAAAACCCCATTTAATTTATTTCATTTTCTCCCAAAAACAAAAATTTTCCCCAGGCTTATTTTCGCCGCTCCTACAGCTATTTATCCATTTACCAACTTTGCCAGCCAAAAACCAATTTTATTATATTCTTTAATTTGTTACGATATCTTATAAAACAAATAAGATTTTCATACTAAGACTTGATTTTCGCCCGATCGGTTCTATAACAGCTATATGTTATAGTGGTCCGATTTGAACCAACTTTGGTAAGGATGTATAAGACTAACTCAAATAAATTCTATAAGTTTGGTTATGATATCTCATAAAACAAAAAAGTTTTTCATACTAAAACTTGATTTTCGACCGATTGTTCCTATGGGCGCTATATGATATAGTGGTCCGATTCAAAAAAGAAACAAACTTAACCTGCCTGCAATATCGAGGAATCTACATACCAAATTTGGTGTCACTAGCTTTTAAATTGCTCTTATAATTTGGATATGAAATTTTGTTTTTCGATTTGTGTAAGGGGCTGCCGAATTTTGAAACAAACTTGATCTCCTGCATATAGAGGAACCTACATACCAAGTTTGGTGTCTCTAGCTCTTATAGTCTCTGAGATCTAGGTGTTCATACAGACGGACGACAGACAGACAGACAGACAGACAGACAGACAGACAGACAGACGGACATTGCTATATCGACTCGGCTATTGATGCTGATCAAGAATATATTTACTTTATGGGGTCTGCCACGCCTCCTTCTGCCTGTTACGCACATATTCGGTAAAACAAACCCAATAGACCCCTGTACTTTTTTTAAGTACGGGGTCTAAAAAAACATTTACAAGCTCAGGAATATTTTTCTTTATTTTTAGACGCACCCTTCAAAACACAATATAACAGAAAACTATTATAAATATTATTACATAATTAATTATTATTCAAGAATAATATCAAAACAAAGGGAGGGAGTGCTAGCTACTAAGGCCATCGACTCAGATAATATAAAATAATACATTGAAATTTATAATAATAAATAATATAACTTTGCGCTCATACAATGTTTTTTATACAGGTGTGCTCCGCAAGTCTTTAAAAATATTTGTTAAACATTTGTTTTTAAAATGAACGAAATTTAATCTAAGAAATTTTACAAATATTTATTAATTATTGTCTGCGTTATTTCCGGTTACACTTTTACGACATTCTGCAGCATCATTAATGAGTTTATTTTTGATAATTTTTGAACTCGCTTTAGAAATTGTCAAAGGTAAACTCATTTTTTAAAGATGAATATGTAAATATCAGAATCATCTTACTTAACAGAATTGGTGCGTGCCAATATTTATAAATATATTTGTAAAATTTCTTAGATTAAGTTTCTTTCATTTTAAAATACAATTGTTTCAACGTATAAACTGAGATATTTTCTTCAAAGAGCTTCAGCGTAGCACACCAGTATAAAAAACATTGTATAAATATATATTATATTATAAATTTCATATTTTTAAAAAAATAATTTTTCAACCAACCAAGGTTATTTATTGCCCTTTTTAATGGTCATAACAATTCTAGAAAAACCACCCCCAAAATGCATTCCTGTTGCAGACGTAGCAAAGAAAATAAAAATACAGCTCCGACGACATCCTCATCTATTAGACAATGTATTATTTTATATTATCTGAGTCGATGGCCTTAACAGCTAACTCCCTCCCTTTATTTTTGATATTATTCTTGAATAATAATTAATTATGTAATAATTATAATATTTTTTGTTTTATACCCTGACTAAACATTTATCTTTTTTTATTGTGTATTGAAGGGTGCGTCTAAAAATAAAGAAAAATATTCCCGAGCTTGTAAATTTTTAGACCCCTTACTTAAAAAAAGTACAGGGGTCTATTGGGTTTGTTTTACCGAATATGTGCGTAACAGGCAGAAGGAGGCGTGACAGACCCCATAAAGTAAATATATTCTTGATCAGCATCAATAGCCGAGTCGATATAGCAATGTCCGTCTGTCCGTCTGTATGAACACCTAGATCTCGGAGACTATAAGAATTTGTTTCAACAAATCGAAAAAAAAATTTCATATCCGACTTATATGAGCACTTTAAAAGCTAGAGACACCAAATTTGGTATGTAGATTCCTCTATATTGCAGGCAGGTTAAGTTTGTTTATTTTTGTATCGGACCACTATATCATAATGCGCCCATAGGAACAATCGGTCGAAAATCAAGTTTTTGTATGAAAAACTTTTTTGTTTTATGAGATATCATAACCAAACTTATAGAATTTATTTAAGTTAGTCTTATACATCCGGACTACTATATCATATAGCTGTCACATAAACAACAAGTATAAAAACTCTTTTGATTTATGAGATATCGTAATCAAACTGATACAGTAAGCATAAACCTATAACAAATCGGACCACTATATCATATAGCTCTTATAGAACCGATGGAACGAAAATCAAGTCTTAGTATGAAAATCTTTTATGTTTCATCAGACATCGTAATCAACCTGCTAAGATATGCATTTATGTTAACTTAATTTTTTTAAAATTTTTTTCCATTATAAGTTTTTTCCATAGTAAGTACGGTGTCTCTGACTATCGAGTATGCTCAACTGTAGCACCGGCCCACTAGTTTTTTTTTAGTTTGCGTCGCAATAGTCTAAATAGAACTCTGTCTAAAATTGGAAAAAGATAGCATAGGAAAATATGTCCCAAAATTATAAAAAACAATTCCAATAATTAAGGCCCTGTATAAAAGTAGAAAAGTTTACCCTACATGTTTGCCACATTTTTTACAATACAATTTAGAAAAAATTTCGGATAAGTTTTTTGTTAATATTAGAATCTAGAAATAAACACGGTAGCATGTAGACCTTATATGGATTGCGACATTAAACCTGTTGGTTCCTGCGGGCTCTAAAAATTATAAAAATATCACGGCGGTATGTGATGTGATATGAGATATAATCTTTTTTTTCTAATTTGCATACACACTATGACCAAAAAAACTATCATGCGAGCATTTGTAATATTTAGCATAGTCCAACAAAAGATAACAAATATTCGGAGCGCGCCCTTTATGATACGGACGTGGATCCAGGTTTAGACTCGACTCGATTCGACTTGACTTGGCTTTACTTGACTTAAGTTAAGAGTTGACTTGGGATTTGTTTGTACAGTGTTTGCTCGCTTGGTTAGCACATCGACAGATATTCCCATTCCAATTACCATCCACAGGCATTTGCCATAGTCATATGAGTATCAGTATGAGTCTGATTTTATAAGCATCGGCGTGTACTATACATAATAGATAATATATTACCAAATACACTGTACAAAAATACAAACATAAATACACGTATATATGTATATAAGTACAGCTTTTTGCAATTAAGCGAAATATCTCAAGTGCAAAACTTTTATTATAATTTTTATTACTTTTTTATTACAAAAAAAGTTTTCTTAATATTTATTGTTATGGCCCATTGATAAAACGGTGTTACATTGATTTCAAATAGCCAATCTTAACAGCCTTGTGACCATTGTTACATACACTGAGATTTATTCTCTTTACATTAACGAATGTTTTTTTCATAAAGAAAATGAGATTTTACTAAAACTTGTTGAATTTAACGTTAATATATATTCCGCTATAGGTATATAATAAAAAATAAGGAAATTATTTAAAATAACGAAAATGGAAAAAATTGAGTGAGTATGCTCACAGATTTATACAAGTTTAATTATTTTGTAAAAATAAATTGATTGAATTATTAGAATAAAAGTAAATTCAAGCTGTGAAGTAATTTAAAAAAATTAAATTATTTTATTTTTAATAAGAAAATTTGAATTTTTTTATCAAATAAAAGATGGATTTCAATTTAAATGAAATGCTGCCCAGCCTAGAATGTTGTTAGGGTTATTTAGTGGCTCCCAGTTTCTTTGAGTGTTCATTTGGATACCTGCACTTTGCAACTTGACGGCGACGGGACCAGGTTATGCTTGAGAGAGGTGATAAAAAAATATCTCAGTTTATGGTTAAGTGAGTTGAAATGTCAGACGGAGACACAGATACGCCAAAAACGGTGTATATATGGTTAGCTAGATAAACACATAGATAGAGATGAACGGGATGGATGGGTGGACGTGGACGGATGAATGGATAGCTAGATGTCTAGCTGTGGACGCGCCTTAGTTTTTGGCATTTCGGTTTGGCCTATAAGTAACTATTTATGAATTAAGCAAACAGTTTGACGGGGTTCCAAAGTGTCGCTTCTGCCGCTGCCGCCACCCCCCCACTCTTCTCTGAAAGCTGCTGCGTTAGCCTATTAATTTGTGCTTCTGTCGACGTCGGACATTGAGTCCCCCCCCCCCCCCCCCCCCCCCGAGAGAGAGAGAGAGAGAGAGAGCGAGAGAGCGAGAGAGGAGATGAAGCTATTCGCTAGTGTTGTCGTTGCGCATTTGGCGCTCAGTGTACCCGCCCAGACTATGCTTGGCGCCAAGTTGGCTCTGCGTAAGGGCATTGGCGGTGGCAGTGGTTTTGGCACCAGCGGCACCAGTTTACAATAACTATGGCAGTGGTGGTTACAGTGCTGGCTACAACGGTGGCTACAATGGTGGCTACAACGGTGGCTACAGCGGTGGCTACAACGGTAGCTACAGCGGTGGCTACAACGGTGGCTACGGCGGTGGTTATGGCGGTGAGCAGGAGATCAATTATATCAAGGTTGTGGAGCAGCAACCACAGAGCTATGCCCGTTCTAGTGGCAGCTATGGCGGTGGTTATGCCGGTGCTTACATTGGTGCCAGCAGCTATGCCAACTCCGGCAGCTATGCCAACTCCGTCAGACACGGCTGTGCCGCTGTACCTACCGGCACCAGCTCCAGCTCCCTCACATACTCCTTCTCCCCCCCTCCCCCTCCCCTCCCCCCCCCCCGTCCTTACAGGCTGTGCCCGCTCCAATTTCCTACTCGGAGCCCGCACCACAGTCTGTGACGTACTCCGTGCCAGCACCACAGCCGGTGGTGCGTGTGCCAGTCCATAGCTACCCAGTGCCCGCACCACAGCCGGAGGTGCAGCGTGTGCAGCCAGCACCACAGCTGTATGTAAAGACTATCAAGGTGATTGTCGATCAGGATAACAGCGGTGAGAGCCATGTGCCCAGTCCAGTCTATGGTGCACCAGCTCCTGTGGTCAACTCCTATTCCAAAGGCTCGTCGAGCAGCGGTTGGAATAATGGTGGCTGGAATAACGGTGGTGCCATCTACAACAATGGCGGTTGGAACAACGGTGCCTCCACCTATAACAATGGTGGCTGGAACAATGGCGGCTGGAAGATCGGCGGCATCTGGGCGAAATTGGCATCCGGCTGCTTAATGGATTCAATTTCCAGGCTCAACATATTTGATCACAGTCACAAACTGTGTCGACACGATATTGTTACCTACTTACAATCTACGATCGATTCGAATCAATACTTACTCAATTATTATTGTTTTTTTTTGCCTAGTTCTTAAATACGTTGATCGATTACATTGCCCAAACACTATTTTTTTTTCCCATTTCCCCCCTCTTTCGCTCTGTAAATACCGAAAAAAACTTAGTCGGACGGAGCTACATTCGAGCATTCTCGACTGTCGGAGACCCCGTACTTACTATGTCAGAAGGGGGCGTGGAAGACTCCCAAAAGAATATATATATTTGAGAACGGATTAACAGCGAGTCGATTGAGCCATGTCCGTCTGTCTTCCGTCCGTCCGTTTGAACGCGTCGATTGACCTGAGAGACTCAAACTGGAGGGTTCCTGGATCATAGCAGATCAAGTCGTTTAATTTTGGATCGGTCCACTATATAGCTGCCATAGGAACGGTACATCGAAAATGAAGTTTTAGTATGGAAAAGATTTTTTTTTGTTAAGATATCAGAACCAAACTGATAAAATATGCATCTGAGCTGGTATTATACATCCTGACCAAATTTGGATAGAATCGGTTAACTATATCATATAGCTGCCATAGGAACGGTACATCGAAAATGAAGTTTTAGTATGGAAAAGATTTTTGTTTGTTAAGATATCAGAACCAAACTAATAGAATATGCATCTGGACTGGTATTATACATCCTGACCAAATTTGGATAGAATCGGTTAACCATATCATATAGCTGCCATAGAAACGGTACATCGAAAATGAAGTTTAAGTATGGAAAAGATTTTTGTTTTTTGAGATATCAGAACCAAACTGATAGAATATGCATCTGGGCTGGTATTATACATCCTGACCAAATTTGGATAGAGTCGGTTAACTATATCATATATCTGTCATAGAAACGGTACATCGAAAATGAAGTTTTAGTATGGAAAAGATTCTTGTTTGTTAAGATATCAGAACCAAACTGATATAATATGCATCTGGGCTGGTATTAAACATCCTGACCAAATTTGGTTAGAATGGGTTAAATATATCATATAGCTGCCATAGGAACGGTACATCGAAAATGAAGTTTTAGTATGGATAAGATTCTTGTTTGTTAAGATATCAGAACCAAACTGATAGAATTTGCATCTGGGCTGGTATTATACATCCTGACCAAATTTGGATAGAGTCGGTTAACTATATCATATAGCTGCCATAGAAACGGTACATCGAAAATGAAGTTTTAGTATGGAAAAGATTTTTGTTTGTTAAGATATCAGAACCAAACTGATAGAATATGCATCTGGGCTGGTATTATACATCCTGACCAAATTTAGATAGAGTCAGATAACTATATCATAAAGCTGCCGTAGAAACGGTACATCGAAAATGAAGTTTTAGTATGAAAAAGATTTTTGTTTGTTAAGATATCAGAACCAAACTAATAGAATATGCATCTGGGCTGGTATTATACATCCTGACCAAATTTGGTTAGAATAAGTTAACTATATTATATAGCTGCCATAGAAACGGTACATCGAAAATGAAGTTTAAGTATGGAAAAGATTCTTGTTTGTTAAGATATCAGAACCAAACTGATAGAATATGCATCTGGGCTGGTATTAAACATCCTGACCAAATTTGGTTAGAATCGGATTAACTATATCATATAGCTGCCATAGGAACGGTACATCGAAAATGAAGTTTTAGTATGGAAAAGATTTTTGTTTGTTAAGATATCAGAACCAAACTGATAGAATATGCATTTGGGCTGGTATTATACATCCTGACCAAATTTGGTTAAAATCGGATAACTATATCATATAGCTGCCATAGGAACGGTACATCGAAAATGAAGTTTTAGTATGGAAAAGATTTTTGTTTGTAAAGATATCAGAACCAAACTGATAGAATATGCATCTGGGCTGGTATTATACATCCTGACCAAATTTGGTTAGAATCGGTTAACTATATCATATAGCTGCCATAGGAACGGTACATCGAAAATGAAGTTTTAGTATGGAAAAGATTTTTGTTTGGTAAGATATCAGAACCAAACTGATAGAATATGCATCTGGGCTGGTATTAAACATCCTGACCAAATTTGGTTAGAATCGGTTAACTATATCATATAGCTGCCATAGGAACGGTACATCGAAAATAAAGTTTTAGTATGGAAAAGATTTTTGTTTGTTAAGATATCAGAACCAAACTAATAGAATATGCATCTGGGCTGGTATTATACATCCTGACCAAATTTGGTTAGAATCGGTTAACTATATCATATAGCTGCCATAGGAACGGTACATCGAAAATAAAGTTTAAGTATGGAAAAGATTTTTGTTTGTTAAGATATCAGAACCAAACTGATAGAATATGCATCTGGGCTGGTATTAAACATCCTGACCAAATTTGGTTAGAATCGGTTAACTATATCATATAGCTGCCATAGGAACGGTACATCGAAAATGAAGTTTTAGTATGGAAAAGATTTTTGTTTGTTAAGATATCAGAACCAAACTAATAGAATATGCATCTGGGCTGGTATTATACATCCTGACCAAATTTGGTTAGAATCGGTTAACTATATCATATAGCTGCCATAGGAACGGTACATCGAAAATGAAGTTTTAGTATGGAAAAGATTTTTGTTTGTTAAGATATCAGAACCAAACTGATAGAATATGCATCTGGGCTGGTATTATACATCCTGACCAAATTTGGATAGAATCGGTTAACTATATCATATAGCTGCCATAGGAACGGTACATCGAAAATGAAGTTTTAGTATGGAAAAGATTTTTGTTTGTTAAGATATCAGAACCAAACTGATAGAATATGCATCTGGGCTGGTATTATACATCCTGACCAAATTTGGTTAGAATCGGTTAACTATATCATATAGCTGCCATAGGAACGGTACATCGAAAATGAAGTTTTAGTATGGAAAAGATTTTTGTTTGTTAAGATATCAGAACCAAACTGATAGAATATGCATCTGGGCTGGTATTATACATCCTGACCAAATTTGGATAGAATCGATTAACTATATCAAATAGCTGCCATAGGAACGGTACATCGAAAATGAAGTTTTAGTATGGAAAAGATTTTTGTTTGTTAAGATATCAGAACCAAACTGATAGAATATGCATCTGGGCTGGTATTAAACATCCTGACCAAATTTGGATAGAATCAGTTAACTATATCATATAGCTGCCATAGGAACGGTACATCGAAAATTAAGTTTTAATATGGAAAAGATTTTTGTTTGTTAAGATATCAGAACCAAACTGATAGAATATGCATCTGGGCTGGTATTAAACATCCTGACCAAATTTGGTTAGAATAGATTAACTATATCATATAGCTGCCATAGGAACGGTACATCGAAAATAAAGTTTTAGTATGGAAAAGATTTTTGTTTGTTAAGATATCAGAACCAAACTGATAGAATATGCATCTGGGCTGGTATTATACATCCTGACCAAATTTGGATAGAGTCGGTTAACTATATCATATAGCTGCCATAGGAACGGTACATCGAAAATGAAGTTTTAGTATGGAAAAGATTTTTGTTTGTTAAGATATCAGAACCAAACTGATAGAATATGCATCTGGGCTGGTATTATACATCCTGACCAAATTTGGATAGAATCGGTTAACTATATCATATAGCTGCCATAGGAACGGTATATCGAAAATAAAGTTTTAGTATGGAAAAGATTTTTGTTTGTTAAGATATCAGAACCAAACTGATAGAATATGCATCTGGGCTGGTATTATACATCCTGACCAAATTTGGTTGGAATCGGTTAACTATATCATATAGCTGCCATAGGAACGGTACATCGAAAATGAAGTTTTAGTATGGAAAAGATTTTTGTTTGTTAAGATATCAGAACCAAACTGATAGAATATGCATCTGGGCTGGTATTATACATCCTGACCAAATTTGGTTAGAATCGGTTAACTATATCATATAGCTGCCATAGGAACGGTATATCGAAAATTAAGTTTTAGTATGGAAAAGATTTTTGTTTGTTAAGATATCAGAACCAAACTGATAGAATATGCATCTGGGCTGGTATTATACATCCTGACCAAATTTGGATAGAATCGGTTAACTATATCATATAGCTACCACAGAGACGGTACATCGAAAATGAAGTTTTAGTATGGAAAAGATTTTTGTTTGTTAAGATATCAGAACCAAACAAATAGAATATACATCTGGGCTGGTATTATACATCCTGACCAAATTTGGTTAGAATCGGTTAACTATATCATATAGCTGCCATAGGAACGGTACATCGAAAATGAAGTTTTAGTATGGAAAAGATTTTTGTTTGTTAAGATATCAGAACCAAACTGATAGAATATGCATCTGGGCTGGTATTATACATCCTGACCAAATTTGGATAGAATCGGTTAACTATATCATATAGCTGCCATAGGAACGGTACATCGAAAATGAAGTTTTAGTATGGAAAAGATTTTTGTTTGTTAAGATATCAGAACCAAACTGATAGAATATGCATCTGGGCTGGTATTATACATCCTGACCAAATTTGGATAGAATCGGATAACTATATCATATAGCTGCCATAGGAACGGTACATCGAAAATGAAGTTTTAGTATGGAAAAGATTTTTGTTTGTTAAGATATCAGAACCAAACTGATAGAATATGCATCTGGGCTGGTATTATACATCCTGACCAAATTTGGATAGAATCGGTTAACTATATCATATAGCTGCCATAGGAACGGTACATCGAAAATGAAGTTTTAGTATGGAAAAGATTTTTGTTTGTTAAGATATCAGAACCAAACTGATAGAATATGCATCTGGGCTGGTATTAAACATCCTGACCAAATTTGGTTAGAATCGGTTAACTATATCATATAGCTGCCATAGGAACGGTACATCGAAAATGAAGTTTTAGTATGGAAAAGATTTTTGTTTGTTAAGATATCAGAACCAAACTGATAGAATATGCATCTGGGCTGGTATTATACATCCTGACCAAATTTGGATAGAGTCGATTAACTATATCATATAGCTGCCATAGAAACGGTACATCGAAAATGAAGTTTTAGTATGGAAAAGATTTTTGTTTGTTAAGATATCAGAACCAAACTGATAGAATATGCATCTGGGCTGGTATTATACATCCTGACCAAATTTGGATAGAATCGGTTAACTATATCATATAGCTGCCATAGGAACGGTACATCGAAAATGAAGTTTTAGTATGGAAAAGATTTTTGTTTGTTAAGATATCAGAACCAAACTGATAGAATATGCATCTGGGCTGGTATTATACATCCTGACCAAATTTGGATAGAATCGGTTAACTATATCATATAGCTGCCATAGGAACGGTACATCGAAAATGAAGTTTTAGTATGGAAAAGATTTTTGTTTGTTAAGATATCAGAACCAAACTGATAGAATATGCATCTGGGCTGGTATTATACATCCTGACCAAATTTGGATAGAATCGGTTAACTATATCATATAGCTGCCATAGGAACGGTACATCGAAAATGAAGTTTTAGTATGGAAAAGATTTTTGTTTGTTAAGATATCAGAACCAAACTGATAGAATATGCATCTGGGCTGGTATTATACATCCTGACCAAATTTGGATAGAATCGGTTAACTATATCATATAGCTGCCATAGGAACGGTACATCGAAAATGAAGTTTTAGTATGGAAAAGATTTTTGTTTGTTAAGATATCAGAACCAAACTGATAGAATATGCATCTGGGCTGGTATTATACATCCTGACCAAATTTGGTTAGAATCGGTTAACTATATCATATAGCTGCCATAGGAACGGTACATCGAAAATGAAGTTTTAGTATGGAAAAGATTTTTGTTTGTTAAGATATCAGAACCAAACTGATAGAATATGCATCTGGGCTGGTATTATACATCCTGACCAAATTTGGATAGAGTCGGTTAACTATATCATATAGCTGCCATAGGAACGGTACATCGAAAATGAAGTTTTAGTATGGAAAAGATTTTTGTTTGTTAAGATATCAGAACCAAACTGATAGAATATGCATCTGGGCTGGTATTATACATCCTGACCAAATTTGGATAGAATCGGTTAACTATATCATATAGCTGCCATAGGAACGGTACATCGAAAATGAAGTTTAAGTATGGAAAAGATTTTTGTTTGTTAAGATATCAGAACCAAACTGATAGAATATGCATCTGGGCTGGTATTATACATCCTGACCAAATTTGGATAGAGTCGGTTAACTATATCATATAGCTGCCATAGGAACGGTACATCGAAAATGAAGTTTTAGTATGGAAAAGATTTTTGTTTGTTAAGATATCAGAACCAAACTGATAGAATATGCATCTGGGCTGGTATTATACATCCTGACCAAATTTGGATAGAATCGGTTAACTATATCATATAGCTGCCATAGAAACGGTACATCGAAAATGAAGTTTTAGTATGGAAAAGATTTTTGTTTGTTAAGATATCAGAACCAAACTGATAGAATATGCATCTGGGCTGGTATTATACATCCTGACCAAATTTGGATAGAATCGGTTAACTATATCATATAGCTGCCATAGGAACGGTACATCGAAAATGAAGTTTTAGTATGGAAAAGATTTTTGTTTGTTAAGATATCAGAACCAAACTGATAGAATATGCATCTGGGCTGGTATTATACATCCTGACCAAATTTGGATAGAATCGGTTAACTATATCATATAGCTGCCATAGGAACGGTACATCGAAAATGAAGTTTTAGTATGGAAAAGATTCTTGTTTGTTAAGATATCAGAACCAAACTGATAGAATATGCATCTGGGCTGGTATTATACATCCTGACCAAATTTGGATAGAATCGGTTAACTATATCATATAGCTGCCATAGGAACGGTACATCGAAAATGAAGTTTTAGTATGGAAAAGATTTTTGTTTGTTAAGATATCAGAACCAAACTGATAGAATATGCATCTGGGCTGGTATTATACATCCTGACCAAATTTGGTTAGAATCGGTTAACTATATCATATAGCTGCCATAGGAACGGTACATCGAAAATGAAGTTTAAGTATGGAAAAGATTCTTGTTTGTTAAGATATCAGAACCAAACTGATAGAATATGCATCTGGGCTGGTATTATACATCCTGACCAAATTTGGATAGAGTCGGTTAACTATATCATATAGCTGCCATAGAAACGGTACATCGAAAATGAAGTTTTAGTATGGAAAAGATTTTTGTTTGTTAAGATATCAGAACCAAACTGATAGAATATGCATCTGGGCTGGTATTATACATCCTGACCAAATTTGGATAGAGTCGGTTAACTATATCATATAGCTGCCATAGAAACGGTACATCGAAAATGAAGTTTTAGTATGGAAAAGATTCTTGTTTGTTAAGATATCAGAACCAAACTGATAGAATATGCATCTGGGCTGGTATTATACATCCTGACCAAATTTGGATAGAGTCGGATAACTATATCATATAGCTGACATAGAAACGGTACATCGAAAATGAAGTTTTAGTATGGAAAAGATTTTTGTTTGTTAAGATATCAGAACCAAACTGATAGAATATGCATCTGGGCTGGTATTATACATCCTGACCAAATTTGGTTAGAATCGGTTAACTATATCATATAGCTGCCATAGAAACGGTACATCGAAAATGAAGTTTTAGTATGGAAAAGATTTTTGTTTGTTAAGATATCAGAACCAAACTGATAGAATATGCATCTGGGCTGGTATTATACATCCTGATCAAATTTGGATAGAGTCGGTTAACTATATCATATAGCTGCCATAGGAACGGTACATCGAAAATGAAGTTTTAGTATGGAAAAGATTCTTGTTTGTTAAGATATCAGAACCAAACTGATAGAATATGCATCTGGGCTGGTATTATAAATCCTGACCAAATTTGGATAGAATCGATTAACTATATCATATAGCTGCCATAGAAACGGTACATCGAAAATGAAGTTTTAGTATGGAAAAGATTCTTGTTTGTTAAGATATCAGAACCAAACTGATAGAATATGCATCTGGGCTGGTATTATACATCCTGACCAAATTTGGATAGAGTCGATAACTATATCATATAGCTGCCATAGGAACGGTACATCGAAAATGAAGTTTTAGTATGGAAAAGATTCTTGTTTGTTAAGATATCAGAACCAAACTGATAGAATATGCATCTGGGCTGGTATTATACATCCTGACCAAATTTGGATAGAATCGGTTAACTATATCATATAGCTGCCATAGGAACGGTACATCGAAAATGAAGTTTTAGTATGGAAAAGATTTTTGTTTGTTAAGATATCAGAACCAAACTGATAGAATATGCATCTGGGCTGGTATTAAACATCCTGACCAAATTTGGTTAGAATCGGTTAACTATATCATATAGCTGCCATAGGAATGGTATATCGAAAATGAAGTTTAAGTATGGAAAAGATTCTTGTTTGTTAAGATATCAGAACCAAACTGATAGAATATGCATCTGGGCTGGTATTATACATCCTGACCAAATTTGGATAGAGTCGATAACTATATCATATAGCTGCCATAGAAACGGTACATCGAAAATGAAGTTTTAGTATGGAAAAGATTCTTGTTTGTTAAGATATCAGAACCAAACTGATAGAATATGCATCTGGGCTGGTATTATACATCCTGACCAAATTTGGATAGAATCGATTAACTATATCATATAGCTGCCATAGGAACGGTACATCGAAAATGAAGTTTTAGTATGGAAGAGATTCTTGTTTGTTAAGATATGACAACTAAACTGATAGAATATGCATCTGGGCTGGTATTTCTTAAGATATCAGAACCGAACTGATAGAATATGCATCTGGGCTGGTATTATACATCCTGACCAAACTTGGATAGAATCGGTTAACTATATCATATAGCTGCCATAGGAACGGTACATCGAAAATGAAGTTTTAGTATTGAAAAGATTTTTGTTTGTTAAGATATCAGAACCGAACTGATATAATAGGAATCTGGGCTGGTATTAAACATCCTGACCAAATTTGGTTAGAATAGGTTAACTATATCATATAGCTGCCATAGGAACGGTACATCGAAAATGAAGTTTTAGTATGGAAAAGATTCTTGTTTGTTAAGATATCAGAACCAAACTAATAGAATATTCATCTGGGCTGGTATTATACATCCTGACCAAATTTGTATAGAGTCGATAACTATATCATATAGCTGCCATAGGAATGGTATATCGCAAAATAAAGTTTAAGTATGGAAAAGATTCTTGTTTGTAAAGATATCAGAACAAAACTGATAGAATATGCATCTGGGCTGGTATTAAACATCCTGACCAAATTTGGTTAGAATCGGTTAACTATATCATATAGCTGCCACAGAAACGGTACATCGAAAATGAAGTTTAAGTATGGAAAAGATTCTTGTTTGTTTAGATATCAGAACCAAACTGATAGAATATGCATCTGGGCTGGTATTATACATCCTGACCAAATTTGGATAGAGTCGATAACTATATCATATAGCTGCCATAGAAGCGGTACATCGAAAATGACGTTTTAGTGTGGAAAAGATTTTTGTTTGTTAAGATATCAGAACCGAACTGATAGAATATGGATCTGGGCTGGTATTATATATCCTGACCAAACTTGGATAGAATCGGTTAACTATATCATATAGCTGCCATAGGAACGGTACATCGAAAATTAAGTTTTAGTATGAAAAAGAGTTTTGTTTGTTAAGATATCAGCACCGAACTGATAGAATAGATATCTGGGCTGGTATTAAACTTCCTGACCAAATTTGGTTAGAATAAGTTAACTATATCATATAGCTGCCATAGGAACGGTACATCGAAAATGAAGTTTTAGTACGGAAAAGATTTTTGTTTGTTAAGATATCAGAACCAAACTAATAGAATATGCATCTGGGCTGGTATTATACATCCTGACCAAATTTGGATAGAGTCGATAACTATATCATATAGCTGCCATAGGAATGGTATATCGAAAATGAAGTTTAAGTATGGAAAAGATTCTTGTTTGTTAAGATATCAGAACCAAACTGATAGAATATGCATCTGGGCTGGTATTATACATCCTGACCAAATTTGGATAGAGTCGATAACTATATCATATAGCTGCCACAGAAACGGTACATCGAAAATGAAGTTTTAGTATGGAAAAGATTCTTGTTTGTTAAGATATCAGAACCAAACTGATAGAATATGCATCTGGGCTGGTATTATACATCCTGACCAAATTTGGATAGAGTCGATAACTATATCATATAGCTGCCATAGGAACGGTACATCGAAAATGAAGTTTTAGTATGGAAAAGATTATTGTTTGTTGATATATCAGAACAAATCTTATAGAATATGCATCTGGGCTGGTATTTCTTAAGATATCAGAACCGAACTGATAGAATATGCATCTGAGCTGGTATTATACATCCTCACCAAATTTGGTTAGAATCGGTTAACTATATCATATAGCTGCCATAGAAACGGTACATCGAAAATGAAAGTTTAGTATGGAAAAGATTTTTGTTTGTTAAGAAATCAGAACCAAACTAATAGAATATGCATCTGGGCTGGTATTATACATCCTGACCAAATTTGGTTAGAATCGGTTAACTATATCATATAGCTGCCATAGGAACGGTACATCGAAAATGAAAGTTTTAGTATGGAAAAGATTTTTGTTTGTTAAGAAATCAGAACCAAACTAGATAGAATATGCATCTGGGCTGGTATTATACATCCTGACCAAATTTGGTTAGAATCGGTTAACTATATCATATAGCTGCCATAGGAACGGTACATCGAAAATTAAGTTTTAGTATCGGAAAAGATTTTTGTTTGTTGAGATATCAGAACCAAACTAATAGAATATGCATCTGGTCTGGTATTAAACATCCTGACCAAATTTATTTGGAATCAGTTAACTATATCATATAGCTGCCATAGGAACTGTACATCGAAAATGAAGTTTTAGTATGGAAAAGATTTTTGTTTGTTGATATATCAGAACCAAACCGAGAGAATATGCATCTGGGCTGATATTATACATCCTGACCAAATTTGGATAGAATCGGTTAACTATATCATATAGCTGCCATAGGAACGGTACATCGAAAATGAAGTTTTAGTACGGAAAAGATTTTTCTTTGTTAAGATATCAGAACCAAACTAATATAATATGCATCTGGGCTGGTATTATACATCCTGACCAAATTTGGATAGAGTCGATAACTATATCATATAGCTGCCATAGGAATGGTATATCGAAAATGAAGTTTAAGTATGGAAAAGATTCTTGTTTGTAAAGATATCAGAACCAAACTGAAAGAATATGCATCTGGGCTGGTATTATACATCCTGACCAAATTTGGATAGAGTCGATAACTATATCATATAGCTGCCACAGAAACGGTACATCGATAATGAAGTTTTAGTATGGAAAAGATTCTTGTTTGTTAAGATATCAGAACCAAACTGATAGAATATGCATTTGGGCTGGTATTATACATCCTGACCAAATTTGGATAGAGTCGATAACTATATCATATAGCTGCCATAGGAACGGTACATCGAAAATGAAGTTTTAGTATGGAAAAGATTATTGTTTGTTGATATATCAGAACCAATCTGATAGAATATGCATCTGGGCAGGTATTTCTTAAGATATCAGAACCGAACTGATAGAAAATGCATCTGAGTTGGGACTATATATCCTCACCAAATTTGGTTAGAATCGGTTAACTATATCATATAGCTGCCATAGAAACGGTACATCGAAAATGAAAGTTTAGTATGGAAAAGATTTTTGTTTGTTAAGAAATCAGAACCAAACTAGTAGAATATGCATCTGGGCTGGTATTATACATTCTGACCAAATTTGGTTAGAATCGGTTAACTATATCATATAGCTGCCATAGGAACGGTACATCGAAAATGAAGTTTTAGTATTGAAAAGAATTTTGTTTGTTGACATATCAGAACCAAACTGATAGAATATGCATCTGGGCTGGTATTATACATCCTGACCAAATTTGGATAGAGTCGATAATCATATCATGTAGCTGCCATAGAAACGGTACATCGAAAATGAAAGTTTAGTATGGAAAATATTTTTGTTTGTTAAAATATCAGAACCAAACCGAGAGAATATGCATCTGGGCTGATATTATACATCCTGACCAAATTTGGATAGAATCGGTTAACTATATCATATAGCTGCCATAGGAACGGTACATCGAAAATGAAGTTTTAGTATTGAAAAGATTTTTGTTTGTTGACATATCAGAACCAAACTGATAGAATATGCATCTGGGCTGGTATTATACATCCTGACCAAATTTGGATAGAGTCGATAATCATATCATGTAGCTACCATAGAAACGGTACATCGAAAATGAAAGATTAGTATGGAAAAGATTTTTCTTTGTTAAGATATCAGAGCCAAATTAATAAAATATGCATCTGGGCTGGTAATATACATTCTGTCCAAATTTGGTTAGAATCGGTTAACTATATCAAATAGCTGCCATAGGAATGATACATCGAAAATTAAGTTTTAGTATATAAAGTTTTTATGTCTGTTGAGGTATCAGAACCAAACTGATAGAATATGCATCTGGTCTAGTATTATACCTCCTGACCAAATTTGGATAGAGTCGATAATCATATCATGTAGCTGCCATAGAAACGGTACATCGAAAATGAAAGTTTTAGTATGGAAAATATTTTTGTTTGTTAAAATATCCGAACCAAACCGAGAGAATATGCATCTGGACTGGTATTATACATCCTGACCAAATTTGGTTAGAATCGGCTAACTATATCATACAGCTGCCATAGGAACGATACATCGAAAATTAAGTTTTAGTGTGGAAAAGATTTTTGTTTGTTGAGATATCAGAACCAAACTGATAGAATATGCATTTGGGCTGCTAGTATACATCCTGACCAAATTAGGTTGGAATCGGTCTAAATTATCATATTGCTGCCAAGGGAACAATCGATCGAAAATCAACTTTCAGTACAGAGTATATAGGCACAGGGCATTCAACTGTCGAGCGTGCTCGACTGTAACCGCCCACTATTTTTTTTTGTTTAGTAAATATTTGTTTTTTTTTCCCAAAATACCAAAACTTCACCTTCACTTAGAGATGACACAAAGTGCCAAACATTGTTATACCTCGTGATACGAAAAATTGTAATTTTGAATGTTATTGCTGGTCAGCTCCCTTTTCTATTGGAAAGAAGATTCATTGGAAGATACAATGTAAACTTTGTTTAAGCTTTGGATTGAGCAAATTAATTCTAAAGAGGTTCGGTTCGCAAACCAGGTTCGAACCTTAGTTTTATTTTATTCAAGAAAATATACATGATTACCTTTGCTTGATTTTTATAAGGAAGTACATTTTAAAGAAAAATAAAATTTTATAAAAGTCTAAATTAGATTAATGATGTCTTATTATTTTATGATTATAATAATGTTATTATATAAAATAAATGAGTTTATTTTGTTTCCGCGTGACTGAATTCACTTCACTTCTCGATAAGAACAAAATTCCAAAAAAAAGTTTAGATTGTACATCATTTAGTACTGCAAAGGAAGTAGCCCCTGTGAGTTGTCGATGTTTTCATGGAAATCAATAGATCGTTGAGTTGAAGTACTCGTTATCACTAATAAAAAGTAGAATTGTAAATATTTTTTTTCGAACCGAACCTTTATTTTAAGAATTTGATTCTACGATTAGTCACGACGATACCCGTGCCCAACGTCAGCGCGAGCAAAACGAGCGGCGACTCTCTTTGGCCAAAAATTAACGCTTACTTTAGCTTTGTCTAAGAAGCAAAACCACAAACGCAACACACAACAGCCGAAAAATCAAAGCAGAACCTCTTAGCCGTAGTAGATGTGAAAGCGCGTTCTTGCTACATCGCTACATTCAAATAAAGCGAAAACTTAGCCAACAAAAAACACGGGAAAATAAATCAAAAATTAACCACGGTGAGTCATACCAAACTGCTGAGGACTCAGAAAACACCATAAATAGGTTTGCACCGCTGGCTAATACTTTCAACGACTAGAAACTAAAGCCCCCACCTATATACATTCGGGAAAAGATATCCAACGCATTGGTGAACAGGATCGTTGACCTAGTAGGAAACAACAATTTTCATGTCGTTCCTTCAATTAAAGGGAACATTCACGAAATCAAGCTTCAATAAAAAGACGAGGAGCATTTCCGTAAAATCTCCAAGTATCTAAATGAAGCTAAGAAAAACTTCTACACTTATCAACTAAAAAGCAGCAAGGGAATTCCGAGGTCGCAAGTGCGTTAAAAGAGAGGGGCTTTCTCACTAAGAGAGTTACAAACATTTAAGCAAAAGCAAAATACCGCAACCTCTTTGCAAAGTTGAGCTGGAGCCAGATAGTAAATCTCCAAAGAAAAGTGAAGTGCACCCGATCTACAAACTACAGCTCCTGCTGCATCGCCGGATCACTGTTGAGGAACC
The DNA here is from genome assembly GCA_035045575.1 of Drosophila falleni. Classification (NCBI taxonomy): domain Eukaryota; kingdom Metazoa; phylum Arthropoda; class Insecta; order Diptera; family Drosophilidae; genus Drosophila; species Drosophila falleni. The sequence goes on along the minus strand of JAWNOV010000105.1, from coordinate 272,236 downwards.
ACACAAACGGAATGGTCCAGTTCGATTCCTGCCAAGTTAACAAGAATGACCCAAGTACAAAAAAGTGCGGAACTGTGGTGGAAATCACACAGCTAATTACAGAGGCTGTCCAGTGTACAAGGAACAAAAAGCTGCTAGGTAATTGTAGTATCCCAAACTACACCCGACGTCTTTTTCGCCACAGCAGCCAGGTCCTTATTTAGTCTCGCAAACACTGTCAACGGCATATCTTTCGCTAATATTTTAAAATCTGGCCTTCAAAAATCAACTCCCTCAGCAGCGCCCCCAAGGGTAATACAAGAAGATTCGAGTATGGATAACGCGCAGCAGCCCATGCAGCAATCACAAAGCAATATTAAAACGATTATTTTCACCTACAACAAAATGTGATGGAGTTCATGTCGTTTATGAGATCAACTATGCAAAATCTTATGCAAAGTCAAAACACCTTGATACAGATGCTTGAATCTCAACAATCCAAATAATCAATGGCCTCTATGAATATCTCTGTGGAACGCCAACGGTGTAGAACTTATCCAATTCCTATACGACAATCACATAGATGTAATGCTGCTTTCTGAGACGCACCTTACTAACAAATAAAACTTTTAAATACGTGGATACATATTCTACGGCACAGATCATCCGGATGGAAAAGCACATAGCGGAACATTTATTCTTATAAGAAACCGCATCAAACACGAATTCCACAAAAGGTTTGCGGCAAACTATCTACAAGCCAAGCAACAAACTCAACTATGTTTCCCCGGGTAGTCCTACATACTGGCCAGTATACCCCAACAAACAACCAGACTTAATAGATTTTACTGTGACAAAAAACATCCCACGCAATCTGATAAGCACCGTAGCTCTTTCGGATCTTTCATCCAACCACTACCCTGTGTTATTAAATCTACTCCAATCCTCGGAATATGTGGAATATTCGAATAGACTCACAACACACAGAACTAACTGGTTCAAGTACAAGAAATACGTTACCTCTCACCTCGATCTTCCTTCGCAGTTCAACATCGAAGCGGACATCGACTGCTCTGCTGACTTATTAGAATCAGTACTAGTTGCAGCACCTAAGATCTCTACTCCACAACGCGCGCTTGTGCAGACGAATAAACGTAAATCTAATCTTCAAATAGAACAACTTGTTCTGGAAAAGCGACGATTGCGACGTGAATGGCAGTCTCTCCGGTCACCATCTACAAAACAACGCTTTAAAGATGCTTCACGCAGACTCAGCAAAGCTCTTAAACATGAAGAAGCAGATGCCCAACGCCGATACATAGAGAAATTATCACCAACCAGTACCAAACATCCTTTGTGGAGGGCTCACCCTACGCTAAGTGCGCCGATCGAAACGCTAACGCCTATAGGAAACTCCTCAGGCTGCTGGGCCCGTAGCGACAAAGACATCTACGTCAAGTATTACAACCAATTCCCGCAACAAATTCGTTTTCACTATCATCACGTGTATCTGATAGGCCTGGCGAACCTGAACCACCTGAATTTCGTAAAAATAAAATTGTAAAAGTCATAAAAGAACAGATGAAACCAAGGAAAGCTCCAGGCTGCGATCTAATAACTCAAAAAATTATCATTGAAGTTCCAAACTGTGCTATTTCCCTCATCTGTAAACTTTTCAACGCGATTACAACACTCGGCTACTTCCCAAAAAAATGGAAGAAATCGGTCATTATAATGATTCCCAAACCAGGAAAAGATCATACAATACCATCGTCGTACAGACCAATTTGCCTACTTCCGTGCTTGCTTAGCTTTTTGAAAAATGCCTCTTGACGCGCATAATTCCTCATCTGAGAACACACAACGCAATCCCAACACATTAATTTGGCTTCCGAGAAAGACATGGAACTATCGAGCAAGTTAACCGAATAACATCGGGAATACTGCAGCGCAATATCTCTTGACGTCTCCCAGGCCTTCGATCGAGTGTGGCTTGAAGGTCTCATGCATAAAATCAAATCGACGCTCCCAGTGTACACTCATAAGCTTCTCGAGTCGTACCTCTACAATAGAGTCTGCGCAGTGAGTTGCAACACTACTACATCTAATTATCATATTATAGAAGCTGGAGTTACCCCGGGAAGTGTATTGGGACCAACACTATACGTAATTTACACAGCGGACATCCCCATAAACGAGCGTCACCGCAATTCTTATTCGTTCCAGATGCCCCATTGAAGCAACAGCACGTCTAGCTGAACATTTGGCGGTAGTAGAGAAATGGCTAGCCGACTGGCGTAATTAAATAAATAAACAAAAGTGTAAACACACTACTTTTACTCTCGACATGCAAACATGTCCTCCGTTAGCACTCTCTAATACGCAACTCCCACAAGCCAAAGAAGTAACGTACCTTGGGGTTCATCTTGATAGGCGGCTCAAGACAAAAGGCGAGCTACAACATAAAGCTACGAGTATCTTTGCACCCAAATCCTCTTTCTCAACAGTTAACTCGGGTTTGCAGTCGAACCCGCCTTAAACGAAACGACCTTCCAGCCCAGCAATAAACCCTTGGGGCACCGTAGATCATATTAAGTCAACATGACTGTTAGTTAAGCTTTAAATATAAGATTTGTAAGTCTCCCTTGGAGAAGATTCAATAAATAAAAGCAAAGTAAAAAAAAAAGAAAAAAAAAGATGATGAGTGTGAGAATATTGTTGGATCACTGCGGACGGCAGCTCGCGCTAGTGACGAAAGCAGCACGAAGAGTGCGAAAGGCGACTTGCAATATAAACGTCGATTGATACCTCGATCGCCCAAATCCGATAACTGGTTCAAAAGATTAATATATTTGAAAGCTTTAGTGGACTTCTCAAAATGAAATGAAAAGTCAGTTTGTTTGTCTGTTTGTCTGCTTGCATCAAAGCGCTAAAGAAGCTTAAATGATGGGGGCTATTCCATTTCAAAAATCTAGAAATGTTTGTTCCACGACTTTTTATAAAAACCGCCAATCTAGCGGGAAAACGCTAAATCCCGCTAAAATTGAAACCTGAACAGTTTCCGAACCATAGAAGCTACAGATATGTCTTATGCTTCACTGGAAAGGTGTGTTTGAGGGCTTTTAGTCGTAAAAGTACTTTTCTAAAGTACTCAGGTAATCATTTTACAGGTGAAATAAAGTTTTTTAGCTTACGTTTTGGCGGGCGAAAATCAAGTCCAAACTAATAGAATATGCATTAAACCCTCTAACAGACAAAATCGAAATAGTCATTCAATCAAGCTGATACTTATTTTCTAAGTAGATATAGGTTAAATAAGCTGAAGCTTAAAATTTCATAATTTTCCGTTAGTTGGAACGACCGTCAGGTGCAAAATACTGAACACCGTCTGTAGACGATCTTGTCGGTTTGAGCGTAAAAAAATATGACCCTTCGCTTGCATCACAAGGGAATATCGCTCGCGACTTTTCGCGATAGCTTTTGCTATTTATTGCTTCTAAAGCTAATAAAAAGTACACTTGTAAATATTTTTTTTCGAACCGAACCTTTATTTTAAGAAATTGATTCTACGATTAGTCACGACGATACCCGTGCCCAACGTCAGCGCGAGCAAGACGAGCGGCGACTCTCTTTGGCCAAAAATTACCGCTTACTTTAGCTTTGTCTAAGAAGCAAAACCACAAACGCAACACACAACAGCCGAAAAATCAAAGCAGAACCTCTTAGGCTTAGAAGATGTGAGAGCGCGTTCTTGCTACATCGCTACATTCAAATAATGCGAAAACTTAGCCAACAAAAAACACGGGAAAATAAATCAAAAATTAACCGCGGTGACTCATACCAAACTGCTGAGGACCCAGTAAACACCATAAATAGGTTTGCACCGCTGGCTGATACTTTCAACGACCAGCCTACCGAAGCTGGAAATGGACCAAAAAAACTAAAGCCCCCACCTATGTACATTCGGGAAAAGATATCCAACGCATTGGTGAACAAGATCGTTGACCTATTAGGAATCAATAATTTTCATGTCGTTCCTTTAATTGAAGAGAACATTCACGAAATCAAGCTTCAATAAAAAGACGAGGAGCATTTCCGTAAAATCTCCAAGTATCTAAATGAAGCTAAGAAAAACTTCTACACTTATCAACTAAAAAGCAGCAAGGGAATTCCGAGGTCGCAAGTGCGTTAAAAGAGAAGGGCTTTCTCACTAAGAGAGTTACAAACATTTAAGCAAAAGCAAAATACCGCAACCTCTTTGCAAAGTTGAGCTGGAGCCAGATAGTAAATCTCCAAAGAAAAGTGAAGTGCACCCGATCTACAAACTACAGCTCGTGCTGCATCGCCGGATCACTGTTGAGGAACCACACAAACGGAATGGTCCAGTTCGATTCCTGCCAAGTCAACAAGAATGACCCAAGTACAAAAAAGTGCGGAACTGTAGTGGAAATCACACAGCTAATTACAGAGCTGTCCAGTGTACAAGGAACAAAAAGCTGCTAGGTGCAATTGTAGTATCCCAAACTACATCCGACGTCTTTTTCGCCAAAGCAGCCAGGTCCTCATTTAGTCTCGCAAACACTGTCAACGGCATATCTTTCGCTAATATTTTAAAATCTGGCCTTCAAAAATCAACTCCCTCAGCAGCGCCCCCAAGGGTAATACAAGAAGATTCGAGTATGGATAACGCGCAGCAGCTCATGCAGCAATCACAAAGCCCTATTGAAACGATTATTTTCACCCTACAACAATATATAATGGAGTTCATGTCGTTTATGAGATCAACTATTCAAAATCTTATGCAAAATCAAAACACCTTGATAAAGATGCTGGTATCTCAACAATCCAAATAATCAATGGCCTCTATGAATATCTCTGTGGAACGCCAACGATGTTTCACGGCATAAACAAAATATAACTTTTAAATACGTGGATACATATTCTACGGCACAGATCATCCGGATGAAAAAGCACATAGCGGCACATGTATTCTAATAAGAAACCGCATCAAACACGAATTCCACAAAAGGTTTGCGGCAAACTATCTACAAGCCAAGCAACAAACTCAACTATGTTTCCCCGGGTAGTCCTACATACTGGCCAGCAGACCCCAACGAACAACCAGACGAATAAACGTAAATCTAATCTTCAAATAGAACAACTTGTTCTGGAAAAGCGACGATTGCGACGTGAATGGCAGTCTCACCGCTCACCATCTACAAAACAACGCTTTAAAGATGCTTCACGCAGATTCAGCAAAGCTTTTAAGCATGAAGAAGCAGATGCTCAACGCCGATACATAGAGAAATTATCACCAACCAGTACCAAGCATTCTATGTGGAGGGCTCTCCCTACGCTAAGTGCGCCGATCGAAACGGTAACGTCCAAAAGAAACTCCTCAGGCTGCTGGCCCCGTAGCGACAAAGACAGAGCTAACACATTTGCTGCTCACCTACGTCATGTATTACAACCAAATCCCGCAACAAATTCGTTTTCACTATCATCCTGTATATCTGTGTCCTGGCGAACCTGAACCACCTGAATTTCGTGCAAATGAAATTGTAAAAGTCATAAAAGAACAGATGAAACCAAAGAAAGCTCCAAGCTACGATCTAATAACTCAAAAAATGATCATTGAACTTCCTAACTGTGCTAAACTTATTTGTATTTTGAGATATTTCAACTAAAATGTATTTAAGAGGGTCATTTGAACTACATAATTTGTTATATTAATTACCCATCGTTAAGTATGTTTACCGTTAAAATCGATGGAAAGATAGCTAAGTTATTAGCATATAAACAATGAAACAAGTTTTTCGCAAAGGTTGATTTTTTACCGATCGTTCCTATGGCAGCTATATGTTATAGTGCACATTGGGCCCAATTGCCGTTTTTTTGGCATAAAGTCGAAAAATGCATTGAAAAGAAAATCACTTCTAATGTTACAGATTTGTAGTAGATAGTCTATATATAAAGAATCGATAAAAAATATCGATTTTTTTAAAGCCCTAAAATTTTTATCGACTTTCAAAGTCAGCTGTTCAGAGAGCGGTCTGTTTTTATGAAATTGGCGTGAAATTTTTGTTGACTTTGTGTGCGTCTTACTTTTTAACCCTTGGACTAAAAGTAAATATTTAAAATGGAAATTGAAGGCCAGGGTATGTAGAATAGCAAAACCAAACTTGTTTTCTTATAAATAATTGTTTTAATGTTATAAATGTGTGTTATTTGTATGTCCAATAACAGAAATAACTTAACCAAAGGGTTCGTCTTTTGTAGACCATACCTAATTTGGCGCAGGGTTGCGCAACATGTTATGTATGTTAATTTAAAGTTGAATATGTGTATTAACCTTTGGTAATAAACTTTTATCCGGCTTTATCCGGCCTTGGCGGTACTTTTAACTTAAAGATAAGCTTAAGTTAGAAGAATCCGAATTTTTATAAGTTGTTTTTTGTATATTTTACCTTTATATTTTTTTAAATGGTAAGAAAACTAGTTTTAATTTAATATCTAACTAACTTCTTACATTACATATAAAGAGAAATTAAAATTTATCTTTTTTTATAATTACCATACGTATACGCAATGTGTACTTGTATGGGTGGTATGGGTAGGCGTGTCCAAAATTTTCAATTTTTTTTTCTACGTTCTAAGCTATTTGTATAAGTGATATATACAAAGTTTCAGCTCGTTAACATCATTTTTAGACTTTATGCCAAAAAAACGGCCATTGGGCCCAATGTGTAGTGGTCCGATTCCAACCAAACTTAGACAGGTTGTATAAGACAATACGAGATTCTTAACTTGTAAGTTTGGAACAGATAACTTAAAAAATAAAAAAGTTTTTCATACTAAAGCTTGCTAATCGACCGTTCGTATCGATCGTTCCTATGGCAGCTATATGATATAGTGCTCCGATTTCAACCAAATTCGGTAAGGATGTGAAGAACAATTAAAAATACCCAATTCATGAGTTTGATTGAGGTATCTCAAAAAAACAAAAAGTTTTTCATACTAAAACTTGATTTTCGACCGATCGTTCCTATGGCAGCTATATAGTCGACCGATTTGAACCAACTTTGGTAAGGATGTATAAGGCTTACTTAAATGCATATTCTATAAGTTTGGTTACGATATCTCATAAAACAAAAAAGTTTTTCATACTAAAACTTGATTTTCGACCGATCGGTCCTATGGGCGCTATATGATATAGTAAACAGATTCAAACTAAAATTGGTGAAGATATGAAGGACAACATAAAATACACAATGTGTGAGATTGGTTAAAATATCTTAGAAAATAAAAAAGTTTTTCATACTAAAGGTGCATTTTTAACCGATCGTTCCTATAGCAGCTATATTGAATAGTAATCCGATTTGAACCAAATTTGGTAGGGATATATAACACATTTCCAGATATACAACCTGTGCGATTGGTTGATATATCTCAAGAAATAACACAACCTTTCATACTAAGGATGGATTTGTGACCGATCGTTCCTATGGCAGCTATATGATATAGTGGTCCGATTTGAACCAACTTTAGTCACAATGTGTAAAACAATAACAAATTCAAATTCTGTGAGTTTGTTTGGGATATCTCAAAAAACACAAAAAATTTTCATACTATAGGTCATGCCGCATCACAACAATGTCAAAAAAGTCGACAAAAACATGCCTCGAATCAACATAATGTCATATCGCCGTCTCACCATAGATTTTAATGAATCATATCTTAAACAACGCGTAATTACAACAGCTACGCAAATAAAATAGTTAATAAAATGTAAAAAAATTGTTTCGAATTTTCCTCGAATTTTTTAGTGAAAAAAGCTAAGAAAAAAGCTAAGAAAATATCATCATTTTCTTAATTCAAAAATTGATATCTCTTAAACTACTGGTTTAAATCCAAGACTGTGTATAAATGAAATATAGATATACTCATTAGCTTTTAGATAAAGTAAAGCTTTGATAAATCGGTTTCGGCATTTTCATGCAATGATGACAAATGTGGGCGCACCTCTGAAAAAAAGTATTTAAAAAAAAGCCAAATTTTGAAAAATTCTAAAAAAAAAATCTCACCATAAAAAAAAAAAAAATGTTTTTCGTCGGTTTTGGCCCCAAATCTATCCAAAAAAGTGGGTTTGGTTTCTGTAACTCGCAAAAAGTGCGATTTTGTTGCCTAGTGTTATCATATTATAGAAGCTGGAGTTACCCAGGGAAGTGTATTGTGACCAACACTATACGTAATTTACACAGCGGACATCCCCATAAACGAGCGTCACCGCAATTCTTATTCGATCCAGATGCCCCATTGAAGCATCAGCACGTCTAGCTGAACATTTGGCGGTAGTAGAGAAATGGCTAGCCGACTGGCGTATTAAAATAAATAAACAAAAGTGTAAGCACACATGTCCTTCGTGAGCACTCTCTAATACGCAACTCCCACAAGCCAAAGAAGTAACGTACCTTGGGGTTCATCTTGATAGGCGGCTCAAGACAAAAGGCGAGCTACAACATAAACCTACGAGTATCTTTGCACCCAAATCCTCTTTCTCAACGGTTAACTCGGGTTTGCAGTCGAACCCGCCTTAAACGAAACGACCTTCCAGCCCAGCAATAAACCCTTGGGGCACCGTAGATCATATTAAGTCAACATGACTGTTAGTTAAGCTTTAAATATAAGATTTGATAAACTTAATGTAAGTCTCCCTTGGAGAAGATTCAATAAATAAAAGCAAAGTAAAAAAAAAAAAGAAAAAAAAAGATGATGAGTGTGAGAATATTGTTGGATCACTGCGGACGGCAGCTCGCGCTAGTGACGAAAGCAGCACGAAGAGTGCGAAAGGCGACTAGCAATATAAACAAGTATCAAGCATCAAAGCGCTAAAGAAGCCTAAATGATGGGGGTCTATTCCATTTCAAAAATCAAGAAATGTTTGTTCCACGAATTTTATAAAAACCACTAATCTAGCGGGAAAACGCTGAATCCAGCTAAAATTGAAACCTCAACAGTTTCCGAACCATAGAAGCTACAGCTATGTTTTATGCATCACTGCCACGCCCCCTTAACCGCCTGCAAATCGACATTGAAAATTTCATATCCAAATTATAAGAGCATTTTGAAAGCCAGAAACTCCAGATTTTGCACAGATGAAGATATAATTGTCCTAAATTTTTGCTGAAAATTTCATTCTGATCGCACAGTAAATAGCGAAGATATTCAAATAATAAATTTTGCTGTTTAATTTGTTGATGGCGCGTTGGCAGTAATTAAAACTTAAATATCTTGATAAAACAAAAAATTGATATAACATATTATATAACAAATTGGCGTCTTCGGTGGCGTAGTGTACTGAGTCGCGGAGTCGGACAGTGCTTGTGGGTTCGAGTCCTGCCGTGGGCGAAAGATTTTTAATTTATTTATGTTCGAATTCAATTTCATTTTATATTAAAATTCAGGGCATTATTTAAAATAATGTATTAACATTAAATGTTAAAATATAATTTATTTCTTTTACTTTGTAATTGAGTACCAAAGCAAGCAATATGGCCATTTAGGAGGATCAATATATAAGTGCAAGAGTGGCTCAACATGTTGAGCCTCTGTCTTTTGAAAGTTTTTGCAATTTTGTCGCGGGTTCGATTCCCGGCGGGAACAACTTTTTTCCACCTGATTTTAAGCTATTTTTTTTAAATATTTACAATTTAATGAAATTGTTCTTTATGAATGTTATAGACATTTAATTTTGAATACATGTTTAATCATTTCATTTAATTAATTTTATATTGGTTTTTATATAAACGTTAAGTTAAAATTCTATGTTAAATTCATGTTTATTATAAATTTACTGTGTAAATTTGAGCGGCGAAAAATTTAATATATAAGAGTTTATGGTAATCTTAAATATTATTTAGTTTTTAGAAGTGACTGATTTTGGATAGTAAGTACGGGGTCTCCGACAGTCGAGTATGCTCGACTGTAGCACCGGCCGACTAGTTTGAGTTAGTAATTACAAATATAATTATAATAATATGCAATTTGCTTAAATTTAAGTAATTATTATAAAATTTATTAATTTATAAGCAGTTTTTAATGAACAATTGCTTTAGTTGACCGTTACTATATAATATGTTTAAAATCCCTACTTACAGCTATTTTTTTTAAGTTAGATGTCTTAAAATATATTTATATTTGTAATGGTTGTCTCAAAAAAATTTTTGGGTGAATAATAAATATATGCATATTTCTTAACAAAAATGCATCAAATAATTCTCAACTGCTTCTGGCGACGCAAACATGACATTCGGCTTGAATCGCCAATCAAGGCAACCCAAATGGTACTGATGATAGGGACTGGCATCTCTTGAATTAGCTGTATCATGCCACGCTTTTATGCAAGTGTTGTGTGTTGTTAGTTGTATAATGTGGCCTGTTACTCAGTAGAGGTAACAAAAAGGATTTAAAAGTTGGCCTAAATCTTATGTATTCGGTAAAACTTAGTCACAACAGCAACACAATATGGCATTCAAACCTTTTTATCATTCTTGCGCCTTAAAATTCTCAACTAGTTCTAGTCACGCACAGATGGCATTAATTTTAAATTTGGTTAAGTTTAAGTTGGTCAACTAACAGAAACGGTACTGATATCATGCTCCTTTCATTTATCCAAGTGTTGTGTTGCTTGCTGAATATGTTATATCAACAGTAAACCAACAAATAACACAATTTATGTTCTTGCCTAATTTATCTCATACAATATTTTGTAAACCGTATAAGTTAGAATTGATTTAAAGCTATGCAGAATTTATTTCTTAGACCTGAAGCAATTGATATTTGAATTAAACCTAAAGCAGTTGATAATGTTGAGGATGTTGAAACAATTTTGAACATGAAGCAACTGATAACCAAATCAGTTTTTAACCTGACGAAGCTGCCAATTTTCTAATTTGGAAAAGAACCTTCCTTTTCGAGTCTCATAATTAGGAGGACGAGGTAAATTGAGTAACAAGACATGTCCCAATGGGGATTCAGGGCCTATAATAGTAAATTTTGATAATTGTAGTTAATTCTCAAAAAAAAAATTTCAAATGCTTTTATATATATTTAAATTAAGTAACGGGTATTCTACTGTCGTGATCTATACTATAGCCTTTCAAACTTGTATTATTTTGCGTTGCTGAAATATCCAAAGTTGCCAGATAGTTTTGATTAGTTTAGTTTAAAGTTAAGTACCGTTTAATAGAAAACTTTAAAATAGAAATATTAATTTTTTAAAAAATCTACCATCCGCTGGCGTTACTGATAATAATATGCGTATTAATCAAAATCACTACAAATTAATCAGTAAATATTATGGAACAGTTCTTAATTAAATTAAATAATATTTTTTTTATTTAACTTAATATTCAATGAAAAAAGCTATTACAAATTTATTAACTAAAAATTGAATATCGATAAGTGGATCAAAATTGTATAAAGTAATGAATATTGATACATATATCGATGCACATATCGATAGCCGACCGAAGTGTTCTTACTTGAAACTATCATTTAAAAATGTATCACCAATCAAGACGCTACTCAGTAAGTACTTTGAAGTCTGTATTTTATTATACCCGTTACTTAAAAAATAAGTGAAAGGGGATATTGTGTTCGTTGGAATGTATGTAACAGGGAGAAGAAGGCATTTTCGACCTTATAAAGAATATATATTCTTGATCAGCATTGACAGCCGAGTCGATACAGCCATGTGTCTGTCCGTTCGGTCGTCTGTCCGTCCGTCCGTCCGTATGAAAAAAAGGATTTTAGAGACTATAAGATATAGAGATACCAAACATTCACTCACAGACTTCTATGTACCCCAAGCAAATCAAGTTTGTTTCAAATTGAAGTCACGCCCCCCTCCGCCACCGCAAATAGCGAAAAGCCGTTCGCTCGTCTGTTTGAACAAAGGGATTTCAGAGACTAAAAGAGATAGAGGAACCAAATTTAGCAACCAGAATTCTATGAGCCCCACGCAGGTCAAGTTTGTTTTACATTTTTTTACGCCCTCGCAAATCGCGAAAACCACCACACCCATAGATTTTAAGATAATACGTTTTTTGTGGGTTTTAGAGTTGCAAGTTGCTATTATCTATTATCTTATAAAGCCGCAGCAAGATCGGAAGTAGAACAGCAATTTTAACGTGTCAAAGTTCTTGTTGTTATTAAGTTTAATAATAAGTTTTAATAATATTAGACTTAACAAAAATGCATCAATGAATCGCCAATCGAGGCAACCCAAATGGTTCTGATGATAGGGACTGGGAGTCTCACCGGTCGCCATCTACAAAACAACGCTTTAAAGATGCTTGACGCAGACTCAGCAAAGCTTTTAAGCATGAAGAAGCAGATGCCCAACGCCGCTACATAGAATAATTATCACCAACCAGTACCAAGCATCCTTTGTGGAGGGCTCACCCTACGCTAAGTGCGCCGATCGAAACGGTAACGTCTATAAGAAACTCCTCAGGCTGCTGGGCCCGTAGCGACAAAGACAGAGCTAACACATTTGCTGCTCACCTACGTCATGTATTACAACCAAATCCCGCAACAAATTCGTTTTCACTATCATCCTGTATATCTGTGTCCTGGCGAACCTGAACCACCTGAATTTCGTAAAAATAAAATTGTAAAAGTCATAAAAGAACAGATGAAACCAAGGAAAGCTCCAGGCTGCGATCTAATAACTCAAAAAATTATCATTGAACTTCCAAACTGTGCTATTTCCCTCATCTGTAAACTTTTCAACGCGATTACAACACTCGGCTACTTCCCAAAAAAATGGAAGAAATCGGTCATTATAATGATTTCCAAACCAGGAAAAGATCATACAATACCATCGTCGTACAGACCAATTTGCCTACTTCCGTGCTTGCTTAACTTTTTGAAAAATGCCACTTGACGCGCATAATTCCTCATCTGAGAACACACAACACAATCCCAACACATCAATTTGGCTTCCGAGAAAGGCATGGAACTATCGAGCAAGTTAACCGAATAACATCAGAAATACTTACAGCATACGAACATCGGGAATACTGCAGCGCAATATCTCTTGACGTCTCCCAGGCCTTCTTAAAATATATTTATATTTGTAATGGTTGTCTCAAAAAAAATTTTGGGTGACTTATTTGTATAAATTGAGAATTCACTTCTATCAAAATACTAAATATATGCGTATTTCTTAACAAAAATGAATCAAATAATTCTCAACTGCTTCTGACGACGCAAACATGACATTCGGCTTGAAGCGCCAATCAAGGCAACCCAAATGGTATTGACGATAGGGACTGGCATCTCTTGAATTAGCTGTATCATGCCACGCTTTTATGCAAGTGTTGTGTGTTGTTGGTTGTATAATGTGGCCTGTTACTCATTCTTGCGCCTTAAAATTCTTAACTAGTTCTAGTCAAGCACAGATGGCATTAAGTTTAAATTTGGTTAAGTTTAAGTTAGTCAACTAACAGAAACGGTACTGATATCATGCTCCTTTCATTTATCCAAGTGTTGTGTTGCTTGCTGAATATGTTATATCAACAGTAAACCAACAAATAACACAATTTTTGTTCTTGCCTAATTTATCTCATACAATATTTTGTAAACCGTATAAGTTAGAATTGATTTAAAGCTATGCAGAATTTATTTCTTAGACCTGAAGCAATTGATATTTGAATTAAACCTAAAGCAGTTGATAATGTTGAGGATGTTGAAACAATTTTGAACATGAAGCAGCTGATAACCAAATCAGTTTTTAACCTGACGAAGCTGCTAATTTTCTAATTTGGAAAAGAACCTTCCTTTTCGAGTCTCATAATTAGGAGGACGAGGCAAATTGAGTAACAAGACATGCCCCAATGGGGATTCAGGGCCTATAATAGTAAATTTTGATAATTGTAGTTAATTCTCAAAAAAAAAATTTCCAATGCTTTTATATATATTTAAATTAAGTAACGGGTATTCTACTGTCGTGATCTATACTATAGCCTTTCAAACTTGTATTATTTTGCGTTGCTGAAATATCCAAAGTTGCCAGATAGTTTTGATTAGTTTAGTTTAAAGTTAAGTACCGTTTAATAGAAAACTTTAAAATAGAAATATTAATTTTTTAAAAAATCTACCATCCGCTGGCGTTACTGATAATAATATGCGTATTAATCAAAATCGCTACAAATTAATCAGTAAATATTATGGAACAGTTTTTAATTAAATTAAATAATATTTTTTTATTTAACTTAATATTCAATGAAAAAAGCTATTACAAATTTATTAACTAAAAATTGAATATCGATAAGTGGATCAAAATTGTATAAAGTTATGAATACCGATACATATATCGATGCACATATCGATAGCCGACCGAAGTGTTCTTACTTGAAACTATCATTTAAAAATGTATCACCAATCAGGACGCTATTTTGAAGGCTGTATTTTATTATACCCGTTACTTAAAAAATAAGTGAAAGGGGATCTTGTGTTCGTTGGAATGTATGTAACAGGGAGAAGATGGCATTTTCGACCCTATAAAGAATATATATTCTTGATCAGCATTAACAGCCGAGTCGATACAGCCATGTGTCTGTCCGTTCGGTCGTCTGTCCGTCCGTCCGTCCGTATGAAAAAAAGGATCTCAGAGACTATAAGATATAGAGATACCAAACATTCACTCACAGACTTCTATACACACGATTCGTTTCGGGTCTTATGCACTACCTATAATAGCCTCTTTCACGTTTTCTCCTCAGAGCTCTCTCTCCCTTCCCTAAAATCTAATTCTAATTCTAGTTTAAATCTTTATTTACAGTTTATATTTATATTTAATTTTAATATTAATTTTATCTTTATTTTTTAATCTTTAGTTTAATTCTTTATATGATTTTTTTTGGTCCTTGCCGACTGCTTTTTAGTCGTGCATAAATAAATAAATAAATATACCCCAAGCAAATCAAGTTTGTTTCAAATTGAAGTCACGCCCCCCTCCGCCACCGCAAATAGCGAAAAGCAGTTCGCTCGTCTGTTTGAACAAAAGGGATCTCAGAGACTAAAAGAGATAGAGGAACCAAATTTAGCACCCAGAATTCTATGAGCCCCACGCAGGTCAAGTTTGTTTTAAATTTTTTTACGCCCTCGCAAATCGCGAAAACCTCCACACCCACAGGCTTTAAGATAATACTTTTTTTGTGGGTATTAGAGTTGCAAGTTGCTATTATCTATTATCTTATAAAGCCGCAGCAAGATCGGAAGTAGAACAGCAATTTTACCGTGCCAAAGTTCTTGTTGTTATTAAGTTTAATAATAAGTTTTAATAATATTAGACCTAACAAAAATGCATCAACGAATTGCCAATCGAGGCAACCCAAATGGTACGGATGATAGGGACTGGCAGTCTCACCGGTCGCCTTGAACTTCCAAACTGTGATATTTTCCTCATCTGTAAACTTTTCAACGCGATTACAACACTCGGCTACTTTCCAAAAAAAATGGAAGAAATCGGTCATTCTAATGATTCCCAAACCAGGAAAAGATCATACAATACCATCGTCGTACAGACCAATTTGCCTACTTCCGTGCTTGCTTAGCTTTTTGAAAAATGCCTCTTAACGCGCATAATTCCTCATCTAAGAACACACAACAGGGAAGTGTATTGGGACCAACACTATACGTAATTGACACAGCGGACATCCCCGTAAACGAGCGGATAACAACAACTACGTTTGCCGACGACACCGCAATTCTGAGTCGTTCAAGATGCCTTACAATTTTACCATAAGACCAGTGTGGACCTACGGCTCGCAGCTGTGGGGAAACGCGTGCAGTAGCAATATTGATATCATCCAGCGAACACAATCAAAAACTTGAGGATTATCACTGGGGCACCATGGTATGTTCGAAACGAGAACATTCATAGAGATTTGGACGTTATATACGTCAAAGATGAGATAGCACCCAAATCCTCTTGCTCAACGGTTAACTCGGGTTTGCAGTCGAACCCGCCTTAAGCGAAACGACCTTCCAACCCAGCAATAAACCCTTGGGACACCGTAGATCATATTAAGTCAACATGACTGTTAAGCTTTAAATAAAAGATTTGATAAACTTATTGTAAGTCTCCATTGGAGAAGATTCAATAAATAAAGGCAAAGTAAAAAAAAATGAAGCAGTTGATAACCAAAATCAGTTTTAAACCTAACGAAGCTGCTAATTTTCTAATTTGGAAAAATAATCTTTCCGTTTCGAGTCTCATAGTTAGGAGGACGTGGCAAATTGAGCAACATGACATGCCCCAATGGGGATTCAGGGCCTATAATAAATAAAAAACCTTTTATATTTAAAAAAAAAAAAAATTTACAATACTTTTATTTGCATATAAATAAAATAACGGGTATCTTATTGTCGGGATCTCGACTCTAGCCTTTCCAACTTGTTTTACTACGAGAACTTTTGCACGTAATACTGCTGTTTTACTTTTCCGATCTTGCTGCGAGTTAATAGGATAATAGATAATAGCAACTTGCTACCCTAATACCCACAAGAAACTTAAACTGTGGGTGTAGTGGCTTTTCGTGATTTGCGAGGGCGGAAGGGGACGTAACTAAAATTTAAAACAAACTTGACCCGCGTGGAGTACATTAAAATCTGCGTCCCAAATTAGGGGACTCTATCTATTTAAGTCTCTGAGATCGTTTTGTTTAAGGAAATTACTTGTATTACTTTAAAAGCATTAAATCGCCATAACTGCAGTTCTACTTGTCCGATCTTACTGCGGTTTTATAGGATAATAGATAATAACAACTTGCAACTCTAATACCCACAAGAAACGTATTATCTAAAAAGCTGTGCGTGTGGTGCTTTTTCGCGATTTGCGGGAGCGGAGGAGGACGTGGCTTTAATTTGAAACAAGCTTGATCTGCGTGAGTTATATTGAAATCTGTGTGTCTAATATGGTTTTCCTATCTCTTATAGTCTCTGAGATCCGCGTGCTTTCAATTTGAAACAAACTTGATCTGCGTGGGGTATATAGAAGTTTGTGAGTAAAAGTTTGGTATCTATATCTCTTATAGTCTCTGAGATCCTTCTGTTAATACGGACGGACGGACAGACGGACGGACGAACTGACAGACGGACGTACGGACAGACACATATGGCTGTATCGACTCGGCTGTTGATGCTGATCAAGATAATATATACTTTATAGGGTCGGAGATGCCTCTTTCTCCTTGTTACATACATTCCAACGAACACAATATACCCTTTTACTTATTATTTTAGTAACTAATATAATAAGCTTCTTAGAAGTATGCAATAGTTTTAATATTATTAGACTTAAAAAAATGCATCAAATAATTCTCAACTGGTTCTGACGTCGGAAAAATGGCATTCGGCTTGAATCGCCAATCGAGGCAACCCAAATGGTACTGATGATAGGGACTGGCATCTCTTGAATCAGCTGTATCATGCCAAGCTCCACGCTTTTATGCAATTGTTGTGTGTTGTTGATTGTATAATGTGACTGATGATAGGGACTGGCATCTCTTGAATCAGCTGTATCATGCCAAGCTCCACGCTTTTATGCAATTGTTGTGTGTTGATTGTATAATATGACCCAAAATTTTATGTATTAGTCTTAAAGTAAGTCAAAACCTTTTTAGCATTCAAACCGTTTTAACATTCTTTCGCCTTATAATTCTCAGCTAGTTCTAGTCACGCAGAGATGGAAAATTAACATCTCTTGAAATAATGCTCCTTGCAAGAGTTGGGTTGCTTGCTGAATATGTCATATCGACAGTAAACCAACAAAAGACACAAAGACAAAAAGACACAATATGCAGCTCTCGTCCAACAACCTTTTGTTGAAAGGAAAAGGGTACAAAAGTTCACCAGCTGGAGGAGAACGTCGTTTCGGAGAGCCTTTTCATCAAGGAAAACATGTCCAATCTCTGTCGCAAGGAAAGCCGAAAGTGACATGTTACCGTTGTCGTGAGCCGGGCCACATCGCCCCTAGAACTATGCATCGTGGATGATGATACAAGGTGAGAAGTTTCCAATTTTATTCGACTAATGCCAATATTTACAGTACAGTTCAAGTTGAAAGTAACGCCATTATTAATGGGCATTTTGTTTTCCCAATTGGTCCAACGTCTTTCATGAGAATTTACTATTATTATTTAATTTATTATTGTATGCCCTGAATCCCCATTAGAACTTTTTAAAGTGGCTCGTCCGTCTAGTATTGAGAGAGCAAGCAGCTAAAAACATGCAAAATTACGATTTGATGAAAATAAAGCTAAGGTAATTAGATTTAATATTGGCGACTATGTATTGCTAAAAAACAGCGAAAGACAGCAAACATAACTAGATTCAATATATAGTTTTTGGTTACAGAGGCTTTGGACGGAGGTCGATACATGTTAAAATCCACGAAAAATAATAGACATTATAATTATAATTATGCCAGAAGAGCTGGATATTGACAGAGAAGACTAAAGTTTGTAGGAAGAGATTGTTGAATCAGACAAGAATAATCGTGAAGCCATGGTATATAGTGATGGACGAGGTTGATCGTGAAGCTGTTGTGTATGGTGATGGACGAGGTTGATCGTGAAGCTGTTGTGTACGGTGATGGACGAGGTTGGTCTGAAGCTGTTGTGTACGGTGATGGACGAGGTTAGTCGTGAAACCGTTGTGTATGGCGATGAACGAGATTTGTCGTGAAGCTGTTGTGTAATATTTTGTTTGAAATAATTTATAAAGAGAATGTAACACTAGAGATTGTTTATGATCTAAGAAATTGAATTAAAATTGTAATAAAGGAAATCAGACAAAGAAACGATTTTCCTGTATACACGAGGACGTGTGAATGTCAGAATGGCCGGGTCGGAGAATGTAATATGCGGTACTTGGTTTGACATGTCCGCAAACTGTGTGATTGTGAGATTGGCTGTTCTTTGTATCAGCCCTTGTTTAGTGGGACTCTGGGTGTATGAACTGGAGTTGGGTGTGGCTCGGGTCTAATGAAAGTTAAAGTGTTGACAGACGTTCGTTTTGGTTACCGAACAGGAAACTAGCAACACAGCTGCGGAGACTCGCTTCACTAATCTAAAAGGAACTCAATCGACATAAATAATCAACACAATACGATGGCTGATAAAATGCAAGAAGAATTGGTCCTGACTGGGAAAGATAATATTTCCCCGACAAATATAAAAGTATTGTAAAAAAAATTTTTTTTTTAATGTTTTTTGAGAATTTACTAATTGTAAACATGATGCAGTTGATAACCAAAAACAGTTTTTAACCTGACGAAGCTGCCAATTTACAAATTGAGCAACAAGACATGCCCCAATGTGTATTACGGGCCTATAATAATAAATTTTAATAATAATAGTTAATTTTCAAATAACAGTTATTTTTTTAATCTTTTACTATACTGTTATATATATTTAAATTAAGTAACGGGTATCCTATAGTCGGAATCTCGACTATAGCCTTTATAACTTTTTTATATTATTCTAGAAGTGCGCTCCCAGGTCGCGGTCGTGGCCGTGATCGTGGCTACGGATGATGGCACAAGCTTGGGCGCCACCCACATATGCTCCAGCGGCCCAACCTTGGATGCAAGGAGGAGCAGTTCATCCAGGCTGGGCTTACGTTGGTCAGCTACAAGTAGGAGTGGCCAACCGGTGCCCCAACTTTTTCCTCAACCTGTGGCCCTACTGGTGGGTCAAATGGTTTCCCAACCCGTGGCTCAAATGCTTGCCCATCCGGTGGCTCAACTGGTGGCCTAACCGGTGGCTGATGCTATGGTCCCCTGGATGAATTTAGATATGTAATTCCCGGTCAAAATTAAAAAAAAAAAAAAAAATGAAATATCAAAAAAAAATAAACACAATTTGTTTATTTTTAAGCATTTAGTTTTATTGCAAAAATTTTGTATTTAACCTTACTAAAAGTATGGTGCAAAATTTGCGATTTTCGTCGAAGCGACAAATTTTACGAATTTTATCGGTGCTTTTTATTTTACACTTAATATAATTATTAAAGCTGTATTGCGAAATTTAATTTATATTACTGTTCGAATCTCCGATTTCTATTTAAAGCCAATATACCCGTTTTTGATTATTTTGTCCACAAGGTATATAAAAAACTACAGCTGACGTAACAGTTTACCCACTCTACTTTTCGTTACTTTTGGTGTTACTTGGTGACACTGGTTAAATTCTAACAAAATCGAAATTTTCACACATTAAAATGATTTAGTCCGGAAATTAAAACATATATGTAAGTCCATGAATCGTAACTTTTATCCAACGAAGTGCTTAATAAATTGATTGATGACGATTGGTACTTCGGTACTTGTCACTACGTAACACAGATTAGATAAAAATACTATGTGGACACACTGTTCTGGCTGCTGTGGTTTGCTTACACTTAGAATATATAGAACTGATTTGAATAAATAGAGAATATAAAGAACTTCCTAAATCTGCTATTCTCTCCGAATTTTTATTTCTTTTCTATTCTCTAACTATTAAAGCGAACTTTTTCTTGGCGTTGCCACCCTGTCATTCCATTTATTGAGGCAGTCAATACTAGCCTATCGATTACTTATAGCCTATTCACATTGAGCCCATCTACGAGGAACGCATGGGAATGATGGTAGATGTGAAACAGCAATTTACACTGCCAACATCTACCATCTACCATCACTTTTACTTTTGACGTCGTAAAGTAAACAACTGTGAAAATTTTTGTGTAAAATTTGGAAAAAATGAATCAAATAAAAACAAATCCAAGTGTTGCTTGCTGCTACGGAGCAAAACAACACAATTATTACTAATTTAATCATGGAGTCATAGTGGACGATGATATGGCCGTCAACGACGTGGACAGTGATGACGACGACGCCGACGAGGACGACGACGCCGATGCGAACGACGATGACGATGTTCAAAAGATGTTGCTGACCTCAAATATTGAGATTCCCCGGAGATTTTGGAAGGCTGTAAGTAAAAACATTTTATAAATACAAATGCACTCATTTTACAGGCATTATTGATATGTATATTTCAGAAGCGGTTTGGCGCGCTTTGGGAAAAGGACGTGCCGGAAAATTATGACCAGTTTTTTAAAGAGAGCTTCTGCATGAAGAGTTCAACATTTGACATATTGGTCAGCAGACTCGATATCTTGAGGAAGAAGCATAGAAACTTCCGAAATGCCATTCCACTGGATAAAAGGATAGCTAATGCCCTGTACACTCTGGGATCGACGGCTGAGTATCGGTCAGTTGGCAGATTGTTTGGCGTTTCTCCAAACAATGCACTATGGGCGAAAAGTCGAATATTCTGGCATAAACTACAATTTTAAAGCTAGAGTTTTCAAATTTGACATGAGTGTTAGTTAGATTAATTTAGAATTTTAAATTTTTTTTTATGAATTTGGACCACGGCATTACCTTCCCTTCCCACCCCACTTAAAAAAATCGAAAATATTTATATAAAATCTAAATACAAAGTTAGGCTAAATCTACTATAGTTTATTATTTTTAAATTTGACCTTGTCTTTCCGCCGATCCGATATATTTATGTATGTATACATTTAACAAGTTTTTAGTGCAAGAACATTATATTTCCTCCTCATCTAAAAAAAAACTTATATGTTTTCTTATTAATGCGTTGCTTAATAACTTACGCTAGAAAAAGTGGACCTTAGCGGGTCTATTTTCAAAAACAAGTGCTTTTAGAAAACAGCTGACTTTAGAGAGTTGCCACAAAAGAAGTGTTGCCACCGAGCCCGAAAAAGAATATTTTTTAATCTAATTGAAGTGTTTACATTCAATAAATAAAGTTACATTTTGAAAATACTACCATACATTTTTAGACCCCGTACTTAAAAAAAGTACAGGGGTCTATTGGGTTTGTTTTACCGAATATGTGCGTAACAGGTAGAAGGAGGCGTGGCAGACCCTATAAAGTATATATATTCTTGATCAGCATCAATAGTCGAGTCGATATAGCAATGTCCGTCTGTCTGTCTGTCTGTATGAACACCTAGATCTCGGAGAGTATAAGAGCTAGAGACACCAAAACTTGGTATGTAGGTTCCTCTATACTGCAGGCAGATCAAGTTTGTTTCAAAAATCAGCCACGCCCCCTTAACCGCCTGCAAATCGACATTGAAAATTTCATATCCAAATTATAAAAGCATTTTGAAAGGCAGAAACTCCAGATTTTGCACAGATGAAGATATATTTGTCCTAAATTTTTGCTGAAAATTTCATTCTGATCGCACAGTAAATAGCGAAGATATTCAAATAATAAATTTTGCTGTTAAATTCGTTGATGGAATATCTTGAATATCTTGATAAAACAAAAAATTTATATTAACATTATTATATAACAAATTGGCGTCCATTCAGACGTGAGTTTCGGTGGCGCAGTGTACTGAGTCGCGGAGTCGGACAGTGCTCGTGGGTTCGAGCCCTGCCGTGGGCGAAAGATTTTTAATTTATTTATGTTCGAATTCAATTTCATTTTATATTAAAACAAACTCAGTGCTTATTTAAAATGTAATATTAACATTAAACATTAAAATATAAATTATTTCTTTTACTTTTTTATTGAGCACTAAAACAAGCAATATGGCCATTTAGGAGGATAAAGACATAAGTGCGAGAGTGGCTCAACACGTTGAGCCTTTGTCTTTTGAAAATTTTTGCAATTTTGTCGCGGGTTCGATTCCCGGCGGGAACGACTTTTTTTCCAGCTGATTTTAAGCTATTTTTTTAAATTTTTACAATTTAATGAAATTGTTCTTTATGAATGTTATACTGACATTTAATTTTGAATACATGTTTAATCATTTCATTTAATTAATTTTATATTGGTATTTATATATAAACGTTAAGTTAAAATTCTATGTTAAATTCATGTTTATTATAAATTTACTGTGTAAATTTGAGCAGCGAAAAATTTAATATATAAGAGTTTATGGTAATCTTAAATATTATTTAGTTTTTAGAAGTGACTGATTTTGGATAGTAAGTACGGGGTCTCCGACAGTCGAGTATGCTCGACTGTAGCACCGGCCGACTAGTTTTACTTTATGCCAGAAATATCGACAAATCGCCCAATGTGCAATGTCTGCAATATTCTCCACGAATTTTGCAGGGCTGTTGTTTTGGAGATTACGGAGGAATATATGACGCCCCCAAGGGTAATACAAGAGATTCGAGTATGGATATCGCGCAGCCCATGCAGCAGTCACAAAGCCCTATTGACACGATGATTTTCACCCTACAACAAAGTATGATGGAGTTCATGTCGTTTATGACATCAACTATGCAAAATCTTATGTAAAATCAAAACACCTTGGTACAGATGCTTGCATCTCAACAATCCAAATAATCAATGGCGCCTCTACGAATATCTCTGTGGAACGCCAACGGTGTTTCACGACATAAGCTTGAACTTACCCAATTCCTATACGACAATCACATTGATGTAATGCTGCTTTCTGAGACGCACCTTACTAACAAATATAACTTTTAAATACGTGGATACATATTCTACGCCACAGATCATCCGGATGGAAAAGCACATAGCGAAACCGGTATTCTAATAAGAAACCGCATTAAACAGGAATTCCACAAAAGGTTTACGGCAAACTATCTACAAGCCACAACTATAATTGTTCAATCGGACATCAGCAATCTTACTATTGCTGCTGTATGCAGTCCTCCCCGCTTTACAATCTCTGAAGATCAATTCATGCAATTCTACAATTCACTGGGACAGCGATTTATAGCAGCAGGAGACTATAATGCGAAACACCCGCACGCCTTGTGACCGCAAAAGGAAGGCACCTATTCAACGCAATCATAAAGCCAAGCCACAAACTCAACTATATTTGATCGACTCAAAAATCGACGAGTGTGTACAGGGCCTTAAAGCTATCGGTTTTCCACAGTGTCTTGGTGCGATTGGTAAGTATAACACATAAGCATTAAAAATTAATTTTTAATAATTTATTTGCTTTCATTAGATGGATGCCACATTGAAGTTGAGCCACCAGCAGCAGAAGCAGTTGACCACCACAACTAAGTAAGTTAATAAATAAAACCAAATACAAACCCAAATAAACCCAAAATATATTTTAATTTTTTATTTTTCTTTTAATTTTTTAGGTACAGTTTCATGTTTGTCGGCTCGCCAGGTCGGTGTAACGACTCTTTGATATTTTAAAGATCTTCGCTTTGGAGATTCGGCATTTAGATTTTCTCCCAAGCTTATAAAGCCGTACCCATTCTCGACAGACGCATCATCGGCAAGGAGGACATTCAACTACAATTTGTCCAAAGCAAGGCGTGTTGTCGAGAATGCGTTCGGCAATTTAAAGGCCAGATTTCGACGTGTTGGCAACGGACTTAACAGTCACCCGAAACACAATGCAATTATCATCATGGCCTGCTGTGTGTTGCACAACATTTTAAATGTGCATAACAGCGCGATAAATGATGCATGGGAGGCTACACCGGGAGAAAATGACAGGGAGCAACCGCACCAAAGCAACACTTCGGCTGACTTTCATAAATCGGCTGGAGAAATTAGGTCTGCAATTGCAGAATTCCTTTGCAGTAAAGATGAATAAACAAAATATAATTGTTAATATTTATTTTTGGGAATTTATGGAGCTCAGCAGATTATCTTCAAACTTTTGGTTTTGTTCCAGAATTTTTTTTAGGAAATCGTTTAGCTCCTTCCGCTGCTGCTCTCGAGACTCCACTTCTCTTTTTTGTATTTCGTGCCGCTCCCTTTGCAAGCTTAGACGCTCCAACTGCATCTCCGCCCGCTCATTCTGCTTTACAGCACGCTCCCGAGCAATCTGAAGTTCCGATTGGAAGTCTTGTTTTCTGCGCTTGGCTTCGAATGCTTGGGAGAACTGGGAGCTGCAGTTGGACGTGTCCGGCTCAAACACAATGGGCTTCTCCAAATATTCAATGAAATCTGCAATTGTTGCGTGATGAGTATAAAAAAGGTTATAATAAATTCAAATACTTACTCGTGGATGTTAGCCACGGAGAGTCAATATCGTGGACTCGCAAGCCGCCCAAAATGCTGTGCACTTTTTTATAAAAAGCCCCCGAAGACGGCGCGCCACCAACCAATTTAAAATATTCTATATTACTTGTATTTTCTGGTGAGGTTGTCTAGTTTTGTCCGGACATCTGACCATGTGCCACTAAAGCCGGCGCACTGAAGCTTTTCAGCCATTTCCATGTACACATGGGAGTTTTTCCGTGTACCCCTCAAATCTCCAATGCACTCACAGAGGGAGCCTGAGAAACGGCTACCACATCTAAGGAAGGCAGCAGGCGCGTAAATTACCCACTCCCAGCTCGGCGAGGTAGTGACGAAAAATAACAATACAGAACTTATATCCGAGGCCCTGTAATTGGAATGAGTACACTTTAAATACTTTATCAAGGACCCATTGGAGGGCAAGTCTGGTGCCAGCAGCCGCGTTAATTCCAGCTCCAATAGCGTATATTAAAGTTGTTGCGGTTAAAACGTTCGTAGTTGAACTTGTGCTTCATACGGGTAGTGCAACTTACAATTGTAGTTAGTATTATACCTTTATGTATGTAAGCGTATTACCGGTGGAGTTCTTAGTACGTGAAACTGCTTAGAGGTTAAGCCCGATGAACCTGAATATCCATTATGGAAAATTCATCATTAGAATTGTAATATTTAAACAATATTATAATAATAGAGTGCATTTTTTCCATATAATGAAATTGTAATCTATTAGTGTCAATAAATTTATCAAAAAATTTTAGTCAATTGCTTATTTCAATTTAAATGCTTGAAATTTAATATAAAATAAAAGTCATAATTTTGATAAAGTGCTGATAGATTTAATAATTATTATATAATGGCATGATTATCATTGATTTTTGTGTTTATTATATGCACTTGTATGATTAACAATGCGAAAGATTCAGGATACCTTCGGGACCCGTCTTAACACGGACAAAGGTATTGGGAAAAAAACCTAATAAAGTAATTAACTTGACTATTAATGGGATTAGTTTTTTAACTATTTATAGTTAGTTAACACAATCCCGGGGCGTTCTATAAGTTATGTATGATAATATTTATATTATTTATACCTCTAACTGGAACGTACCTTGAGCATATATGCTGTGACCCGAAAGATGGTGAACTGTACTTGATCAGGTTGAAGTCAGGGGAAACCCTGATGGAAGACCGAAACAGTTCTGACGTGCAAATCGATTGTCAGAATTGAGTATAGGAGCGAAAGACCAATCGAACTATCTAGTAGCTGGTTTCTTCCGAAGTTTCCCTCAGGATAGGTGGTGCATTAAACTGTTGTATAAAATAATCTTATCTGGTAAAGCGAATGATTAGAGGCCTTAGGGTCGAAACGATCTTAACCTAGTAAATGGGTAAAAACCTTAACTTTCTTGATATGAAGTTTAAGGTTATGATATAATGTGCCCAGTGGGCCACTTTTGGTAAGTAGAACTGGCGCTGTGGGATGAACCAAACGTAATGTTACGGTGCCCAAATTAACAACTCATTCAGAAACCATGAAAGGCGTTGGTTGCTTAAAACAGCAGGACGGTGATCATGAAAGTCGAAACTCGCTAAGGAGTGTGTAACAACTCACCTGCCGAAGCAACTAGCCCTTAAAATAGATGGCGCTTAAGGTTTTACAGCCAAATATGCCTGAACGCATGTTTATATATATGAATGCTTAGCTAGAAACTTCTTTTGTTTTGGCGCGTGCCAACATATTGTAGCAATAAGTGATATACACATAGCAATAAGTAATATACGCATAGCAATAAGAAATATACACATAGCAATAATAATTCACAATACACAAGATCCACAGGATCCACACATACATTATTATAAGCTAGAAAAAGAAAAAAGAGACAATAAAGAACATTCTGAGTTTGGCAATGAACAAGAACGCATCACGTGTGACTACAAACTTCATAAGTGGGATAGAGACAATAAATCGCCTAATAAAGAAGAAAAAATAAAAATTCTCGGCTTGAGACAACTAAAAGTGAAGTAATTGAAATGCAAGCAATTAATGCAAGCGAGCTTACACTGGCAGAACTAAAACTTTGGCTTGGGCACCTGGGGTTACCAACCAATGGGAGCAAGGCTACTTTGGCAGCTCGGATCAGTGAAGTTCCAGTGATGGTGCGTGGAGAGGGACCGCCCAGTGCAAATCCAGAAAATTCTGGTGAAATCAACGGGATCGAAACCGCTGCGCAGAAGCAAGTCGCAAACGAAGACACCAACAACGCAATGCAAAGTCAAGACGAAAACGAAGTCGCCGTCAGCGAAGCAATGCAGAGTCAGAACGAAAACGGGCGCAACAACAACAATAGTGTGCAAAGTGTACGCGAAAATTTTAACAGCGTCAGCGTTGGCACACAAATTGTTCGCTCTTTCGACGAAGGTGCGGAGGAAGGAGAAATTGAAAACGACAGTGCAGAAGTAAAACTGTTAAAACTGCAGATGAAACTAGTGAAACTAGAAAACGAAATGTTGAGAAGAGAACAAAAAGAGAACAACAACGGCGATAGCAACATGATGCTGAGTGTGGTTAAAGACATGTTGCCAGAGTTCGATGGCAAAAGTTCTGCAACAATTTGGGTTTCGCAACTAAAGTCAATTGTTGCCATTTACAAATTAGATGACAACATGTTGCGAATGCTAGTGATGATGAAGTTAACTAGTGATGCACAAAAGTGGCTGTACTCAAGCAGTACCCACACAGAGATGCCAATAAACATATTGCTAAACAAGCTGAAAGACGTTTTTCAAGTAAAGAAAAATGTAATGATGCTTCGTCGCAAGTTTGAAAGTCGCAAGTGGTTGGCCAATGAA
The DNA here is from genome assembly GCA_035045575.1 of Drosophila falleni. Taxonomy (NCBI): domain Eukaryota; kingdom Metazoa; phylum Arthropoda; class Insecta; order Diptera; family Drosophilidae; genus Drosophila; species Drosophila falleni. The sequence continues at coordinate 244,280 of JAWNOV010000105.1, read as the reverse complement.
GATTTTTAAACGTTTTATCAACAAAAGACTCTACTAGCGGCAGAGATAGAGCTGAGCGAGGAGGAGTTGATCGACAACTTAATCGAAGGTATACCAGAGGAAAGTTTGCGGCGTCAGGCGCACATGTAATGCTTCAGGAATCCGGATCAGCTGTTGCAGGCGTTTGAAAAGATAACGCTGCCCAAGGTGACATCGGCTGTGAGAAGGAACAACGTCAACCCTGAGTGGAAAGCTGCACATCATTGCTACAATTGCAACGCATTGGGCCATTTTGCCAATGAGTGCCGCAAACCGAAGCGAGAGTATGGTACGTGTTATGGCTGTGGCAGCGCGGATCACCATATAGCAACGTGCTCTGAGTACAAGAAGAAGGTTACGAACGATTACGTAAGAAATTTTAATATAAATGTTGAAAATGATTTTAGCAAATGTATTTCCACAGAATGCCTCATCGACTCATCAACATAGTGCGCGCTGAGACGAAGATAAAGACGAAGACGAAGCTGAAGACGAAAAACAGTGCAGAACAAATCATATGAATTCGCTCGCCCGCAAGCATAGTGCGCGCCGAGACGAAGACGAAGATGAAGACGAAACGCAAGCAATCAGCTTCAAACGCTGCTGTACTGATTTTGAAGACGAATCGCTTGCTATCTTACCGTTGTTTTTTTGTTTGTTTTGACTATGCTTTGGCGACGAGCATGTTAAAATTTAGTTGTGATTTGTGATTTGACGGACGCATATGTTTTGTGAAAATGTCTGCAATTAACGAAGAATTAATTGCAGCAGTATTTAAAAAACGCTGTTTATGGGACCAGCAAAACAATCTGTACCACAATAGGCAAATAGTTGACAAAAATTGGAACGAAATTTCAAACGAATTGAATGTTGATGGTAAGTAATTTAATTAATTTTAATCAAAATGAAATAATTATAAAATTGAAAATTAAAATATTATCAGCATTTCTATGGCTGCAAACATAGCGTGTCTCTGATTAATCGACCTCTTTTTTTTAACTTTCCAATATATATTTTGGTTTGTTGCTTATAAATTTTTCTCCCTCTGTCATGTGCGTGTCCAGATCTTCTAAATCTAACATTGTATTATGCAGTATACAAATTGCTTTAACAATAATTTCAGCGTTAGATGGTGTCGTTTCAATTGGCTTCCATAATATTCTCCATTTGGAGTTAATTATACCAAATGCACATTCTACACACCTTCGCGCTCTGGACAAACGACTATTAAAATATTCATTTTCCAATGTTAGATTTCTTCTGGCATATGGTCGAAGAACCCAGTCCAAAAGCGGATAAGCTTCATCTGCAAGCAACACGTATAGCATAGATATTGTGGTATTGGGCAAACTGGAATCCTTCGGAAACTTTAGTTCTCCAGAAATTTTCATTGTGTAAATCGCTGAGGAAGCAAAAGTTCCACCATCACTCTGACGTCCGTAACCACCAACTTCGATAGTAACTAATTTACATTTTGCGTCAGCGACTGCCTGCAGCACTATTGAGAAAAATTTTTTATAATAATATAATAATATAATAAAACATTGATCCTGAATTCGCTGGACATTTTAGACGTATGTGCTTTCCATCAATAGATCCAACACAATTTGGGAATTCCCAAAGATTCCGATACTGATCCGCAACTTTCTTTAAATTTTGTTCTGTCCACAAAGCTTCACATGTCTCTATAACAATAGAACGAACCGTTGAAGCACCCATTCGATTGTAATAGTGTAGATATAGAGGCGCCTCAATATGAGGAAGAAAGTGAATTGAGTACGTTTGAAGTGCAAACGTCCACCCCATCATCCTCCTAGAAATGTTAAACGGCGTCATAATAACATAGAAGATAAAAAATGCTCAACATCGAAAAAAAGAATTTGCAGCTGTTAGAAGAGAAAACAAAAAACAAGATTCAAGCCGACGATGAAGACATGGCTTTTTTTGTGAGTCTATTGCCACACGTTAAAAAAATGGATCCGCAAACGAAGCTTTTGTGCAGAATGGAAATGCAAAAATCGGTCTATAATCACGCGTACAACGTGGGACGCTCTTTTAATTTACAAAATATTCAGAACGAAGCTACTTATATATCTGTACCATCACCGGCTCTACTTGAATCTTCATCAAATCAATATTCTGATAATGCTTTATCCCCACAGGAACCAAGCACTTTTGTTACATCCGGAAATATTATTAAATTTTCAAATTAAGTTAAGACAGTAAATAAACAAGTAATTAAATGAAAAGTAAAAATCAATAAAATGAATAAAACTAAATATATTTTAAATAATTTTTTACCTTAACGTCACAATTAGCCTTTCAGCAGGCATAATTGGGGTTTTATTAAAATTAGTCCAATTTTTAATAATAAGTGGTTCAATTTTTATTAAAATGTAATCAAATGTGCTGATTTTCATTCTGGTATATTCCACAAATTTTTTCTCATCTTGGCGCAGCTCATCAAACAAATGATGAAATTCGCCAAATGCTTTTCTTCCCAAATTTATAGGGTGAATTTTTTTATTTACTTATTTACTTTTTAATTTAAAAAATAAACTTTGCTCAATCAGCAGATCATCATCTGATGAGAAATCCATTGCGACTAACATAACAAAATCACAACCAATTCTTCTTGCACTATGCAACCTATTAGCAACGCAAGCAATTTGTCTTCAGCTTCGTCTTCATCTTCGTCTTCGTCTCAGCGCGCACTATGTTTGCAGCCTAAGCTTCGTCAGACTATCGTGTCTAAATTTACATTTTGAAAATGAATCAGTGAATAACTCTTATTTTGTTTATAATTTTGAAAAAAACCATTTATACTCAAGAAGTTGTGAAGAAAGTTCCCTCAATGAAGAGGCTTATTTTGGAATAAATAATAGTAAATTACGAGTTTATAAAAAAATTAAATGCTTTGTTATTGTTGGAATTAACAAATTGAAATTTGACATGCATGTAGTGGCAAACGAGTCAATGAGCTATGATGTGGTTTTAGGAAGAAATTTTATGACGATATGTAAATTTAAATTATTAAGTGAAATATTTGATGTAAACGAATGTGAAGATACCATTAAGCAGTTGCCCAAAGAATGTTTAGAAAATGATTGTATAACAAACGACTGTGTTAAAAATTAAAGTTTATATAATAAGAGTTCAGAAAATGATTGTATACCAAATGATCGTAAAGAAATTGTGTCAAATATGTGTCCTATGAGTATAGGTTCAGCGAACGAGTGCAAGCAATATTCAAATGAGTGTCAGTTAGGTAAAAGGTTCAACAAAAACATAGAAGAAAATGAAAGTCTAAAATATGAGTGTCTGAGAGATATTATTGTAGATAATGAGCGATTTAGTTCGGAAAAAGAAGAACAGATTTTGCGGTCTTTCAATGTGTTGCCGTTAGATTATCCTAATAAAAATAAAAGTGATGATTTGATTATAAATGAAAATTGCGACGAAAAGTTAAAAGAACGTTTCCGACATATTTTTGATAAGTTCTATAAAAAAGCGGAAAGGCCTTTGGTTCCGGAAAACAAATGGGAAATGAAACTCCTATTTAAAAAGGGTTAACCATTTCATTATCCACCTAGACGGCTGTCATATGCTGAAAAGGATCAAGTTCAGAAATTGATAGATGAATATTTAGAAAAAGGATATATCAAGGAAAGTGAGTCAGAGTTTGCATCGGCTATAGTGTTGGTAAGAAAAAAGAATGGAGAACTTAGAATGTGCGTCGATTATCGCACACTCAACAAAAGTATGCTAAAGGATAATTATCCAACACCACATATTGACGACCTTATCGATAAACTTTCTAGGAAGAAGTATTTTACAAAATTATATTTAAAAAATGGATATTTTCATGTTTATATGCATGAAGAGTCCATGAAATATACCTCTTTCACAACTCCTATGGGACAGTGTGAGTGGCTACTAATGCCTTTTGGCCTTCGGAATGCTCCAGCGGTATTCCAGAGGTTTGTAAATAAAATATTTTCGGATATGATTAGGACAGACAAAGTGATAGTTTATATGGATGACATAGTAATAGCTACTGAGGACAGTTCGTCGCATTTGGAGATAGTAAAAGAAGTGTTAAGTCGGTTAGTTGCAAATAAATTAGAGTTGAGACATGACATATGCGAGTTTCTCCAGTCAGAGATAAGGTATTTGGGATATTTAGTATCTGGAGATGGCATTAGACCAGATGATAAAGGATTGCAGGCAGTTAAAGATTTCCCAATTCCAAAGAAAGCAAGAGATGTTCAGAGCTTTTTAGAATTATGTTCTTATTTTAGAAGATTTGTTAAGGATTTCTCAACAAAAGCAAAGCCCCTTTATAACCTTATTAGAAAGGATAAAGAATTTAAGTTTGGCGAAAGAGAACTAGAATGTTTTGAAATGTTGAAAAAAGTTATTGCAGGCACCAATATTAGCTTTATACAGTCCGAAGGACAAGATGCTAGTGCTCTGGGTTTTGGAACGATTTTGATGCAAAGGAAAGAGGATGCCAAAATACATCCCATTTTTTACTTTTCTAGAAGAACAACCGAAACAGAATCGAGATACGACAGTTTCAAATCAGAAACCCTGGCAATAGTACTTGCGTTAGAAAGATTTAGGATTTATTTGCAAGGTATACATTTTAAATTAGTAACTGATTGTAGTTCGGTAAATTAAGCGATAAACAAAAGAGCAATGAGTCCAGCAATAGATAGATGGTTACTAGAACTACAGAAATATGATTTTACACCAGAGCGTAGATCAGGAAATAGAATGCAGCATGTGGACGCTTTAAGCAGGAACACACAGATTCTAACATTAGATACAAACACTTTCGAAGAAAATATAATAGTATGTCAAAATAGAGATAAAAAACTAAAAGGAATAAAGGAAAGCTTAGAAAAATCCGAGCATAAATATTATGAAATGAGAAATGGAGTTCTATACAAAAAACGAGAGAATAACAGCTTACTACTTTATGTGCCTGAAGACATGGAGAGTCATGTACTCTACAAATATCATGACGAATTAGGACATGTGGGAGTAGATAAGATGACTGATATTATTTTAAAAAATTATTGGTTTTCCAATATTCGGTTGAAAGCAAAAATGCATATTAGTAATTGCCTAAAATGCATAGCATATTCGGCAAAACATGGTAAACAAGAAGGGTTTTTGCATAATATACCTAAGGGATCAGTTCCTTTTGAAGTAATTCACGTCGACCATTTTGGACTAGTTGACAAAGGGAGATCGAATAAACATGTATTTGTTGTTGTAGATGCATTTACTAAATTCGTTAGGCTTTATGCGACAAAGACTACAAATACGAAAGAAGTAGTCAATGCGTTACTAGACTATTTTCGAGCGTATAGCCGACCAAAATGTATTATATCAGACAGAGGCAGTTGTTTCACATCAAAAGATTTTGAAGACTTTGTGCAGTAAAATGAAATAAGACACATAAAGGTAGCAACTGGCTCGCCACAAGCAAATGGTCAAGTTGAAAGAGTCAACCGAAGTTTGGGATTGATGATTGCCAAATTGGTAGACTCAGAGAAAAACTTACATTGGGATATAGTTCTTGATTCAGTAGAAAATGTTTTGAACAACACTTTACAAAGAACAATTAATCAATATCCAAGTAAAATGTTGTTCGGGGTCTTACAAAGAGTAAAGGCAACAGATCTGTTAGTGGATGAATTGGAAGAATTAAATAATAAAGTAGAGGTTAGGGACATAGAAAAAACAAGGGAAAAAGCGAAAGATAGTCAAGAAAGAGTACAGAAATATAACAAAATAATGGTAGATGCGAAAAGACAAGAGCCACACATATATAAAGATGGAGACTTAGTAATGATAAAAAATTTTGACACTCATGTAGGAATTTGTAAAAAGCTGATACCTAAATTCAAAGGACCTTATAAAATAGCAAAAACTTTAAGAAATGACAGATATGTTATTGAAGACGCAGACGAGAATCCCTTACAAAGGAGTTTGGGCTGTAGCAAATATGAAGTCTTGGCTAGGAAATAATAAAAAAAAGAATCAAAATAATTAATAAGTAAATTCCATTGTAAGAAGTACTGGAGTACTCCAGTCAGGATAGGCCGAGTTGTAGCAATAAGTGATATACACATAGCAATAAGTAAAATACGCATAGCAATAAGTAATATACACATAGCAATAAGTAATTCACAATACACAAGATCCACAGGATCCACACATACATTATAATAAGCTAGAAAAAGAAAAAAGAGACAGTAAAGAACATTCTGAGTTTGGCAATGAACAAGAACGCATCGCGTGTGACTACAATATGTATGTATGTGTGCACTTAAAGATCTTTGAATTGCACATATGGATTTCCTGCTCTTCCTAATGATTAATGCATACATGTATGTCTATTTGACTTTAAATTGACTCTTTTTCAACTCTTTTGTGTACAAGTGATTTTGAAAATTGATTTTGTTGTGTTAACAAGTGTTCCTTTATTAGATAATTGGTGTGACTAGTGTTATTAAATAGTGTTAAACATAAGACTCTAAGGCATATATACTATAAGTATATATGTTTTAAAGTGCGAAAGTGTTTTTGTTAAATTTGTTGCTCTCCAGTGCAGTCTTCTTTTATGTGCGTGTGTGCGTGTGTTTCATGATTACTAATAAAAATAATGGCAAATATTTGAATAAATTATTCTATATATATACATAACTTAATATAACATATGTACGTAGCAATTCCGTGTACATTTCAATGCATTGCTTTGTGCACCTGTGTGTTTCTATGTATGTATGTATGTATAGATGTAATAACAAATACTTTATATAAATTAAAGAATATTTATACATTTGTGTGTACATAATTTCATAACACATATATACATTGAATTGGCGAATACATTTGTGTGTGTTTGTATGTGTTTGTAAGTATATATGCACGTATAATAAAAAATAATTTAAGTTTAAATAAAATTAAATTATTAATTCACCTTATTATTATTCTTATATGTATAAACTTTTGAATATTTTTGCATGTGTATTTACATAGTATCATAACACATATGTACATAGCATTGGCGTATACATTTGACCGTCTTGCTTTGTGCACCTGTGTGTGTTTGAATGTATTTTTGCATGTATAAGTAATAAGTTAATTTTCTTATTATTAATAAAATTTAATTATTAATTTATCTTTTTCTTGTGCACGGCTGTTGACAATCGGTTACGGTTTTCGCGCATCTAATTGCACAAGTAATTGAATGATTAATATGCCCACGCATATATATTATTCCTATTAATATTTTAAGCTTATATAGTATTATATATAATTATATAACAGAGACGTACAAACGGTGAGATTCGGGAGATGGAAAGGGTGGCAGACTTCGTAGATCGAACCGTAGACGGAATACGAACGTACGGGGAACTGAGCAGCAGAATAATACACAGAGTAGGAGACAGAGACGTACAAACGGTGACATTAAGCAGAGGGAAAGGTTGTTCGATAAATTGAGAAGATCCCCACGATGTCAAAACAATATACACAGAATCAATGAACAGATACGTCCTTTTAGAAAGAGAGAGGGATAGAATTGCTAGATCTCAAGTCAAGGATAATAAATGGCTTAGATTTCTCCGATTTGCCCCTTTAGAAGAAAGACTTATTTCGCCAAGACTTCCATTTATAGTATTAAAATCTTTAGGTGTTGGTCGCCAGAGTTCAATTAAAGGAGCTGTAGTCAACGTTCCTATTCGTGACATCCCTTCCACGAGCTTCAATTATTTTACTATATGATTTAAGTGTTGGTTAACTTATTTATTGCAACATTTTGATTGTTGAACATGCAACTTTAATTTAATCTATGTTAACCCTCTAACGGGTAAGACCGTCTGTAGACAGTCATCTGTTTTTTAAATGTAAATGCAAAACAAATAAATATTTCTTTTAGAATATATTTATTACATATTAAAAATTGATTTACTGACGTTTAAAAAAATAAATGATTATTTTCCGATGAACCGTTATTTTACAGAATTTTGTTAAACATTGAAATTGTGGAAAATACCAAATTTAATTATTGCTGACGTTTATTGTAAGTCCAGCTTTGCGCAATTGGGTAGCAACAGTGCCAAGATGCTCTAGATGCTCCTCAAACTAACTAATAACTAACAAATCATTAAGATATACGAATACATGAGATTTAAGCTGATACGGAATGACCTGATCCATCAACCTACACATGGTCTGAAGTGCATTAGTCAAGCCGAATGACATTCATTTAAACTGGTATAATGGTCGATTCGGAATTGTAAAAGCGGTTTTAGGACGAGAATCGGAATTTAATCGAATTTGTCAGAAGGCATCTTTTAAATCGATTTTCGAAATGTTATGCACTGTAGGAAGACGACTTAATAGACCATCTAAGATCGGCAAAGGATAAGCATCCTTGACTGTGACAGCATTGAGTTTGCGTGCATCGAGACAGAATCTGACCTTTCCTGGCTTGACCACTAACGTCACTGGTGATGACCATGGCGATGTTGGAGCTTCTTCAATCTCGCCTAGTTTAATCATTCGATCCACCTCTTCGCATAGCAGCTTTTCTCTGGCTGGGGACAAAGGATAGAATCTTTGCTTTATTGGCTTGGAATCGGCCGTATCGATATTATGCTCTACGAGAGCTGTTTCTCCTAGACCGTTACGTTCTGAGGATGGAAAATAGACAATTACAGAATTCAATTTCGCTTTCTGAGCACCAGATAGCTTTAGCTCCGAAGAGTCACTAACGGTGTCAGCTTTTACTTCATTTATCGAGAAAGAGGATGATAAAATAGAAATACCAAAAGCTTTCCAAAAATCCATTCCACAAATCACATTTTGTTTCATTGATGGTACTAAAAGAAATTCGAAGTCTATACATTGAAAAGTGTACTTTATTGGTAAGCACACAGTATTTGCCACAGTTTGTTTGAAACCATCTGCAGTATGAACAACGCCGTTTACGTTGCTTAGATTTATCTGTTCTGATATTATACGTTTAGCAAGTGCTGATCCAATTACACTTTTATTGGCTCCACTACCTAAGAGTGCCACTGAGGATCTCAATTTGTGTAAATGGACGAATATCATTGCCTTTGTGTACTATAGCAGATATAGTAAAGCAATTCAAGCGACGTTTTTCTTTGCAAAATTTTCGCATACGCAAAGCTGATCGACTTCTTTGAATTTTCAAAGCATCGGCATTGAAAATTGCAGCTCTGCGCAATCTATACTCTCGCAATCGTTCATGATAGGGTTTGAAAGATCGGGGATTTGTCAAATCTGAGGAGTGAATTGATACGGCAGGTAAATGATATGGTGGGTCTGGTAATGGAGAAGTAGCTGAATTTACATCCAAGGCTATCGTCGGACATCCCTTCTCTGAACTCTGAGGACATCCTGCGCTGAGTTTTCCGCAGTTGGTTTGCATTTAACGCAATTTGGTTTATATATATCCGGCAAACCGCAGCCATAGCAGAAAATTCGGCGAGGTTTCAAGCAATCATGGTACCTATGACCTTGTTCGTCGCAGTTCCAGCACTCTTATTTATCATTTTGGCGCACTGCACAAACTTCGTCAATTACTTCGGACTCTGATTCAGATTATTCCTCAGATTCCTCTACGTGACGGATTGCATTAACTATTCGTTTAGAAACATTTTCACGAAGTTTCGTTCGCGAATTACGAAAGAATTCTTCGTGTCTATGACACTCTTTACGCAATATTGCCAGACTTGGAATATCTACGTGAAGTAGTTCATGTCTTAAATCGGATTTCAGGTTATGTCTAACTTCTGTGATAATGTCAGCTTCTGACATGGGATCTCTGAGAGAATCGGCGATCGCTACCTAAGAATTCATCGAAAGATTCATTGCTTCCTTGCTTACGATGTCTCATGACCGGTTTGATATCTCGATCAGTTCGTTGATCTTGATATCGATCACGCAGCTTGTTGCACAATTCAAACCAATTCATATGACCGGTGGTTCTATGAACTCGTCAATATAATGTAAGAGCGGAACCAGAGAAGAGTAAATTCGAAAATTGATACAATAAGTCGAAATTGCTGTTAAAATATTGGGAAGTAAGACAATTAACACGATATATAAAGTCTTCTATTGGAAGGTCACTAGCAGAACCAGAGAATTTAACCTTCCAGTTGGAAATAACGTTAGAGATTCTATCAGGACGATCAGTGGAATAATCGATCGTGTTAGCCCGAACACCAGAGGGTCTACGACTCTGATTGGAATCATGCTCAACGTTCGCTCGCGGCACATTCAAATGAATTTCATTATCCCATTCGAGTTGTGACTCGTCTCGGGACTCTCGTCGCAAAGCGGACAAACTTAAATTTAAAAGCAGTACTAATCTGATCAGATACTGTCGCGGCGATACTTGCTCTATAGCTTTCCAAAGAACTTGCAATTATTTGCTGAATGCGTTCATCAGAATTAACGATATAATTATCTGAAGCACTTCTTTCTGAGTCACGTCTGTTGGCAACACTGGCTGGCGGACGCATGTTTTGGATATTATTTCGATTATTAGACCTAGTTGCTGGTCAAGTTCTTGGGATAGTTCCTGTGGAATTATTTCCAGTGGCACCCCGAGGTCTACCTATTGTATTTCTAGTATTGGTCGTGGCTGCACTTGCCAAGTTCTCAGAACTCTGTGCAAGACTGCACGGTTGTCGACAATTTGGACATGTGGTATTATTGTTTAACCACTCAAATAAACAGGCCCTGTGGAACTTATGCCTACACCCTGTTTCAGTGAAGACGGTATCTGAATTGGAATCATTGCAAATTGTACAGGACTCTGAGTTATCTGCAACATTTGCTAACGCAAATAGATCTTCTGTACTGCGCACTACTGCCATCGCTACTGGTTTTGAGTATACTTAACGAAAATGCTTTGAGGGATTTAAAAAAAAATTTTAATCCGAGCAGATTATTTATTCCAAAAGTTAAACGATATATATTTGCGATAAACGATAGATTTTCATAAGTTAATTTGGGACTTATCTATTCATAAGATTGTTGCATAGTATAAAGATATATCATTTGAGCTTCTCTCAGTGTTTAAAATGAATCTAATAAAAATAAGGTGATGAATTGTTTTCGGAAAAGAGGAACTTGTCGAAGACGTCCACCAAGAGCAATCTCATTTTCATAAAAACAAAATAGGGATATGCAGATATTAGAAGTCAATCATCTGGTTTAGATCAACGTAAAGTTGTAACGATCCTTAAGGCTTCACCGGGCTAACTCGGTCGGCGATATGGGCTCGTGCAACAAATTTATAATATGCAGCACTTGCGAGTGAATAAGAAGGCAGATTTGGTTTCAATATTAAATGGTATTCGGTTTATTAGCGACTCGATGGCCGACTCGTATAAATTCCAAAGTAGATTTATTATATTTAATGTGTAGACGTTGCTGGGTGAATGTCCTCGGTCTCGGGTCGATGAAGTCCGAAGTGGCCTCGTCGCTCGGCGCTCGTCGGTCGCTGGTCTTCCTCCTGGTTGAAGCTCGATCCGTCTCTCGTACCGGCGATCCCGCTACTGCAGGGTATCGGGAATGGGTCCTGCGACAGCTAGGATTGTCGAATGTCGATCCTGCGACAGCGAGGATAAGTCCCCCTTGACCCGTTCTTACAGGGACAACTAAATCTATGTCCTGCTTCTGCAAGGACGGATAATCTAGGTCCTGCGACAGCTAGGAGAATGAATGACCCTGATCCTGCGTTCTCCAAGGACTCTCCGCTTGATTTTGCCCGCTTCCAGCTGGGTTGGCCCTAGCCTGCTAATGCGAGGTCGACTATTACTAGGTCCTGCGACAGCTAGGACGGATAATCTAGGTCCCGCGGCAGCAAGGATGACGCGCAGTATTCCTGCGCCAGCAAGGTTCTTTTAAATGTTCTCCTGCTACAGCGAGGCTCTTTAAAGGTATTCCTGCTACAGCGAGGCTCTCTTAATTTGCTCCTGCTACAGCGAGGCTCTAGGATATTAATGTTACGACTAGGACTACTAGATCCTGCGACAGCGAGGATATCTTTTCTGGTTCCGCGTCGGCAGGAACTATATCCTGCTACAGCAAGGATATCTACGATGTTTCCGGCGGCAGCACGGATTATATCCTGCTAAGGCAAGGTTATGATGATGCGTCCTGCGACAGCTAGGACGATATCCTGCTACAGCGAGGATATCAACGACGATTCCTGTGGCAACGAGGATTATAGCCTGCTATTGCAAAGCTATTGATGATGCGTCCTGCGACAGCTAGGACGATATCCTGCTACAGCGAGGATATCAACGACGATTCCTGTGGCAACGAGGATTATAGCCTGCTATTGCAAAGCTATTGATGATGCGTCCTGCGACAGCTAGGACGATATCCTGCTACAGCGAGGATATCTGCGATGGTTCCTGTGACAACGAGGATTATAGCCTGCTATTGCAAAGCTATTGATGATGCGTCCTGCGACAGCTAGGACGATATCCTGCTACAGCGAGGATATCTGCGAAGGTTCCTGTGACAACGAGGACTATAACCTGCTACTGCAAAGTTATCTAGGATGTGTCTTGCGACAGCTAAGACTATATCCTGCTACAGCAAGGATATCTGCGAGGACTCCTGTGACAACGAGGATTATAACCTGCTACTGCAAAGTTATCTAGGATTTCTTGCGCAGCTAGACTATATCCTGCTACGCAAGGATATCTGCGAGGACTCCTGTGACAACGAGGATTATAACCTGCTACTGCAAAGTTATCTAGGATGTGTCTTGCGACAGCTAAGACTATATCCTGCTACAGCAAGGATATCTACGATGTTTCCTGTGGCAACGAGGACTTTAACCTGCTACTGCAAAGTTATGTTTTCGGAGGATCCTGTGACAACAAGGATTGCTGGGGTGTCCTGCTATTGCAAGGACCGATCAGTGTTGCTAAGTTGCTTGCTCCACTCAAAGTGACCCGCATGCGCTGTTGCGCGCCCTTTTATACCCTAGTCGCCGTTTCGCAACGGGACTTCTGCTCGCCTGCATGCCAGAGGCGTCGCTGAAGGGGGCATACCAGAGGCGTCGCTGAAATTGTGTAACAGTTGTGGGGAACACATATTTGTTCCTCACACTCCCCTCTTTCCTCGGGTAAATGAAAGTGACATGTGTATATAGTTTTTTTTTTTTATTATTTTCTTTTTATTTTTATTTTAGCCGCTCGCGGAACACGCGGATCCGCCCCTGCCCCGCCTTAATCTTATACCTCCTACCCTCATCCCACACTAGGTACACCCGGCGCTTCCTGGGGTTCAACTCTTTGGACGCCTGAAGCACGTCCCGCGGCCATGGCACGCCCACCAACTCCTCATACCTGGTGGGCGGCCTCGGCGTCTCCTCGAACAGCTCCTCCTGTGCCGGCCGCGGGAACGCCAGTTCCAACCCCAGAGACCACCCGGGGGTGCGGGGCACATACGCCTGCGGCCCTGGTGGGCAGATCGACTGCTGCACCGGCTGTACCGGAGGGATGAGGAACGGCTGCTCCGGGATATAGATGGGCTGCTCCGGGGGGTAGATGGGCTGCTCCGGGACGCAGATGGGCAGCTCCGGGAGGCAGATGGGTAGCTCCGGGAGGCATGTGGGCAGCTCCGGGGGGCAGGTGGGTAGCTCCGGGGGGCAGGTGGGCAGCGCCGGGGGGCAGGTGGGCTGCACCGGTCCCTTGAATGGCTGCTCTGGGGCCCGGGACGGCTGCTCCGGGGGGCGGAGCGGCTGCTCCGGGGGGCAGGTCGGCTCCCTCACTGTCCTGGCCCGCTTCGGCGCAACGGGTGCTGGCGCGGCCTCCTCCTCCTCCGATTCCGAAGAGATCTCCCACACTGTGGGAGACATGACGCGGGGCGGGATCGCCCCCTTCTCTTTCTTCGCTGGCCACCACAGCGGCGGGACCTCCCGCTTGGGCGACGCCGTTGCCGGGGGCGTCAGCCCTGCCGCCACCGCCTGGTCCTCCTCCAAGAGCGGCGACGCGGCCAGCTCCAGAACATCGGTGTGCCCAGCCAATTTCAGCTCGGGCAACTTTGGCGTCGCCCTCCGCCGCGGGTGGAAGGGCAGCCTGGTCGCCCTCCTGATGTTGCTAGTCGTCGTCCTGTTGTTGCTCATCCTGTTGTTTGCTTGGTAGTGTCCAACTGCGTGGGCGGTCGCCCTTTTATAGTTGCCGCGCAGGCGCGAAATTCCGTTTTCCTTTTTGGTCCCTTGTTTCTCTCCTCCTCTCCTTGGCGACCGCCCCCCCTCAATCTTGCGCCCAGGATTACGGTTTCTCTCTCTCCCTAGATATGTATGTACCCATGCGCATATATATGCCATTATTGGGTTATGTGTGTCTGTGCATACATAAATCGGTAATTTGAAAATTTCGCCGAACACCGGTAATTGGGTCAAATCTGCTTGGAACAGTATTATTAACACTTTTTTTTGTTGTTAATAATTGAAAAATGCGACCCGAACATGCTCGGCCAAGTTCTTGCCCACGCCCCCCACGGGGCTCGAACCCCGATCTTCGGTCTAGAACGCACAGCAGACGGCGCCTCAACGCAGAGCGCCGCTGCCGGCGGCCTCTGGCTGTAATCGCAACAACAATTATGTGTGCTAATTGCTTGCTTTGCTGACGTCACAGCAACGCCGCTGCAGCTTCACTTTCCTTTTATGTGCAATTATACATATATGTATGCACAATAGCGAATTCGTGTTGTATTTGTATTGTGTTGTATTTCCCTCGTCGTTTTATATATATATATATATATATGTATATATGCATAGATACGTGTCCATATATATATATATATATATATATGTACTCCTGTTTTAGCGATCTCGTGTTGTATTTCCCTCGTCGTATATATACATATATATACGTATGTATATATATATGTACTCTTGTTTACATATATATGCTCCCTCGTTGTGGTTGTTCTAATGTTTATATATATGTACAATGAATTTCGCGCATAATAAATCCCTCGCTGTGTAGATATTTGTATTTGTCATTATTAACAAATGTTCAATCCTTGCCGGTTATGTGTATGTATGTATGTTATGCATATGGGTTTTGTTTATACATTACATTATGTATGTAAGTGTATATACCTATATGTATATTTATAAATATCTATTTATATATGATTGTCATTGCTCATGTAATCGTTCCTTCGCTGCAATCATAATCATAAATATATAAACATAATACATTTTGCGCATCATAATTCCCTCGTTGTGTATATTTGTTTAATTATTCGGCTTAATCAGCCGCGATGCTCCCAACAACAAATAGCGTCGCTCTATTTTGTCTTTGTTGTGCATTCTCTCTGAGAGCAATTCCTCTCCGTTTTGTCAACATCTAAGCATTGTGTTATGCATATCAGCGCAATATAACCGTTGTTCTCTTTCTTTCCTTTGCTTCGCGTTCTGCGCCGCTCTCTGTGACTTAGATGACGGGTCATTGCTATGCAAAGCAAACGAAAAGTAAACAACAACAAATGTTTGTGTTTTGCTTTGCCGGCCACTGACCGCCGCGACAACAACAAATGTTTGCGCTCTCTTATCTTTCGTTCGCTGTGCGTTGCGTGAAACGTAAACAACAACAACGTTTTCGTTTTGCTTTGCTGACCACTGACCGTCGCGACAACAACAGATGTTTGGGCTCTCTTTTCTTTCGTTTGCTGTGCGTTGCGTTGAGTTCGATGCTGCTCTCGAACACGTATGCACAGTGGGCCGCGCTGATTGTTCCCGCGTTGAATTATTCTGTTGTTCACGCCGGTTATATCGTGTACATGTATACATATATATACATATATATTGATTTAATACATATATGTATATATATTTCTCCTTTTTTTCCTCTTGTTGGAAAAGAATATTTCCTGGCCTCGGATTAGGGTGGTCCCAAACAAAAAAAAATTTTTTTTTTTTTTACAAAAAAAAATTCCAGCACCAATAAAAAATTTATCCAACAAAATTTTCCATTGAATGTTCGCCGTGCCTGTTTTGGATGCCCGATGAATTAGGGTGGTCCCAAAAAAATATTATTATTATTTTCCAGAAAGGAAAAACAATTATTTTATTATTATTTTTCTCCAGGAAGAAAAATGTTATTTGTTATTATATTTTATTATTGATGTTATTTTTTTTTTTTGCTCATTTGTGTGCAGTTATGGGTGCTGTGAGAGTTTCGACGGATTAGGGTGGTCCCAAATTTTGTAAACACTTTTAATAAAAAGAAGATTTTTTTCCTTTTTTTTTAACTTCATGTTAACCCATAAGTTTATTGGTGTGCTGTTCTTTCTATGTATGTATTCTATTATCACCCTCTGCAACATTTATATGTAAACAAAAAAAAAAAATCATTCGTCTGACCTGGTTTCCCTCGCCGCCGTATGTGGTTTTAGATCTCCAACGTGTGCTCGCCGTATCTTTTTATCCGCCTGTGATTGCAGCTTGCATATTACCGGCGATATGAAGTCCACGATCTGGTATGGTCCTCCAAATCTAGGTGCCAGCTTAGCCGCAAATCCATCCACTGCATTGGATAGATGATGTTCCTTTAGCCACACGTGCTCCCCCACGCTTGGTTTCCATTGTCTCCTGCGCAGATTGTAATAACGTGCCTGATCTTGCGCCGCCTTCTCCAAACTCCTGCGAACAATCTCAAATATTTCTTTGAGTTTGTTAGCGTTTGCTTGCGGATCCTGTGTAGTCCGTCCTGTGCCAATGGCCACCTCATCATATAAAGCCTGGGGAAGTCGAGGCTCTCGACCCTGTGTTACAAACGCTGGCGTGTATCCTGTGGATGCTGTCACGCTGGTGTTTACGGCCAACGTGATTTCTGGCAGCGCCTCATCCCAACAGCGTTGGTTTGCTCCAGCATATTGAGCAATCATTGTCTTTACTGTGCGATTTGCTCTTTCCGTGGGGTTTTCCTGCGGTGTGTACGGTGCCGTGTACTGGTGTCTCACCCCCAAATCCTGCAGGAAATTCTTGAATGATTTGCTGGTGAATTGTGCGCCGTTGTCAGTGATGAGAACCTTTGGCACGCCAAATCTTGCCAGGATTCGTTCTCTGAACGCTTTTTGGAGGGCTGCTGCCGTTGCGTTTCGCATTGGTATTAGTTCCGTCCATTTTGAGAACCTGTCTATAAATACCAGTAGTGTTGTATTCCCGTGTTTTGATCGTGGTAATGGTCCAACGAAATCTGCGCACACCGTGGCCCATGGTTCTTCTGGAATCTGAGTGAGCATCTGTCCGGCTGCCTGCAACTGATTCGGTTTGTATTGCTGACAAACTTCACAGCGTTGCACATAGGTGCGGACGTCTCGGTGCAATCCTGGCCAGTAATAACGTGCCGCCACCCGAGCTATTGTTTTCCGTGTTCCAGTATGTCCCGCTGCTGCTATGTCGTGATTTTCGTGTAATACACGTTGCCTTTCGTTCGTTGGCACACACAATTTCCAGGATGTCACATCTTCGTGCCCTGCTCGGTGGGGAATGTGCCTGTATAAGTTGCCAGATTCTTCTAGGTAGTCTGGGAATTTCCTGGGCTCCTTACGAATCTTCAGTAGCATCTTGTGTATCCAGTTTCTATCCGTTTCACTAGTTTCCGCTGTTTCTTCTTCAATTTCTACCCGAGCGCAGACATCCTCATTTAACGGTTGCCTCGACAATGCGTCTGCCACAACGTTCAGCTTTCCTTTGCGATATGCCACTTCGAAGTCGTACTGCTGCAATTCCAATGCCCATCTTGCGATACGACCTGTAGGGTTTTCAATAGAATTTAACCATTTGAGCGCCATGTGGTCTGTTACGACGGCAAAATGGTAACCCTCTAGGTATGGTCGCATCTTCCGAATCGCCCAAACGATAGCTAAGCATTCTTTCTCTGTCGCTGAGTAGTTTCTTTCGGGTCCGTTCAGTGTTCTGCTAGCATATGCGATCACCCGTTCTCCTTCTCCAGAATCCTGTGTGAGGATGGCTCCCAGTCCATAGTTGCTGGCATCAGTTTGTAGTGTGAATTGCTGGGCGAAGTCGGGGCACGCTAGGACTGGTGCATGCGTCAGCTTTTCTTTCACACTCTCAAACGCCTGTTGGTGCTCTTCGTTCCATAGCCATTTCACGCCTTTCTTCAATAAACCGTTGAGGGGGTGCACCGTAGTGGAAAAGTCAGGCACGAATCGTCTATACCAGGATGCCACTCCGAGGTATTGCCGCAGCTCCCTGATGTTAGTAGGCGGTTTTAGTTGGGAAATCGCCGCTACCTTGTCCGGGTCGGTGCATATTCCGTGTTCGGTTACTTTATGTCCCAGATATTTTAATTCTTTTTTGAAGAAGTCGCACTTGTCGACGTTGATCTTCAAATTCGCTGCCCTGAGTCGCCGAAACACCTCCTTTAGGTTGGCCATGTGTTCCTCCAATGTCTTCCCAATAACGATGATGTCATCTAGATATGCGAAGGCATGTGGCAGCATTTCTGGTCCAATCACCCGATCCAATGCTCGTTGGAATGTTGCTGGAGCGGAGTGAAGTCCAAACGGCATAACTTTCCAATGGAAGAGTCCTCTGCCTGGTACTGTGAACGCTGTCAAAGGGCGACTTGTTTCCTCCATGGGGATTTGCCAGTAACCGTCTTTCAGGTCGAGGCTGGTGATGTAACGTGCTTCCCTCAACTGATCCAGGATGTGGTGTACTCGGGGTAATGGATAAGCGTCCTTGACTGATCGGCTGTTTAGCTGCCGAAAGTCGACGCACAACCTCCATTTACCCGTTTTCTTTCTGACCATCACAATCGGGGCACTGTGTGGACTGTTCGACGGCTCAATACATCCTTTGGCCAGCAACTCGTCGATCTGTTTGTTGATTTCGTCTTGCATCTTAGGGTTCTTTGGAAAGTAGCGTTGCTTTATTGGGCGGTCATCGTGCATCACGATCCGGTGTTCCGTGATTGGCGATGTGCCGCTCATAACAGCAAATGCGGCTAGTTCCTGTTGAAGAAATTTATCCACCGCTGGTTCGTGGTGTAAGGATTCACCCTGCTCCTTGCCGATGGTCGTTGTTTCATCCTTCGTTGTAATGGTATGTTCCAGCGTGGTTTCCTCGTCTTGTGTTGCCTGTTCTTGTTTCCTTTGCTCTTGTTTACTTTGTTCTTGTATTCTTTGCTCCTGTGTGTGATCTGTGTTGACAACCGAGAGTTTCTCTTCTTGTACTCTGTTGTTTTGTCGACGAGTCGGGATTCTGACTTCGATTCCTGCGCATTCGAAGTTAGTTCCCATGTTGGAGAGGAAATCCCATCCTAGCACCAGTTCGTCGATGACTCCCGACAGAATTAATAATGGCATGTTTATAGTTCTGTTGCCGAGCTTTATCTGTGCCTCCACTTGTTCTGTAATGACACCAGTCCGGCCATCTGCCAACCGCACCTGTCTCTGTGTTGCTTTTAGTTCAAATCCTTCTTCGCATAGCGTCCCTGCTAGTTCCTCGCTTAAGAAACTGCTCGTTGCCCCTGTGTCGATGGTGGCGTTGTACAGGTTGTTTCCAATTTGAACCGTAGCTGACAGGCGGTGGCCCTCGTCCTTCAAAGTGCCGATTAATTGTGGGGAGCCGCTTCTATCGGCATCCGCTCGCTCCTGGAACCTGGACGCCGCCGATCGTTTCCCTGTCGACAACATTGCACTGTGCGAACTCCAATTCGCCCACATATCCAGCAGAAAAGGAGGCTCGGGTTTTGACATTCCCTCGCCCAGTGTCCCTCGGTTCCGCATCTTCTACACGCCTGTGTTGGGTTAGGGACATGTGTTGGTTGTCCTGAGAATGCTCTTGGTGTTGGCTGTGGTCGCGACCTTGCGTTGTCGATGCAGCGGGTACATGGGCCTTTGGTTTCTGCTGGTCTAGCGTCTTCTACTGCCATGAGCCTGGGGCGGTTACCACGGGATTGTTGTCGCAGTTTCTCTCTGTCCCGTTCCAGTTCCTCGAATTCCTCCGCAAGTTGCATGAGTTCGATTAGACTGCCGTTCTGATACGGTCTTGCGAACGCTCTGAAGTCGGGAAGGCTGCTGTTGTATATTTTATCTCGTTCCCGCTCCTTCGTCAATTTTAGTGGCCGCATCAGCGTCTGCATATCTACCATGAACTTTTTGAATGGTTCCTCTATGCCCTGCTTCCTCCGATCGACTTCTTCCGCCAGCTTCGAGAAATAATCTCTCGGCAGGAAGAATTCGTGGAAGCTCTTTGTGAATGATGCCCAGGTTCTCCAGTGCTCGTTGTTAGCGATATACCATTTGAGAGCCGTGCCTTTCAGTAATTCAGGCATTGCTCTCGGTATCTGGTCCAGTTCCAGCCCATAGGTTTCTGCAGACCATTCCACTTGCTCCAGAAATTCTAATGGCTTCGAGGTGCCATCGAACTTAAAACTCCACTCCCTCACTTGTTTCGCTACTGCTGCATAATCCCGAGCTGGATTCCTTTCGGTGTGTGGCTGGTATTCATGGTGTGTGGATGTGTTTTGCCAACGCGATTCTTGTTCCTCTCGTCTTTGTTGTTGTTCCCGACGCCGTGCCTCCGCGTTTGTCGAAGCAAAATCCATATGTGCCATCTCCCTGGCCACTGTGTTTTGCTCTGCTTTTGGCTCTTCCCTGATGGATGTAGCCTCCCTAGTTGGGGATGCGCGGGCATGTTGTCTGGCTAATGTGTCCAGTCGACCTGCGTGAGGTAGGCGTCCTTCTTGTGTTTGTACCCAGTCGCCGAAGTCTTTTCTCATGGTGTCCACGTTTCCGGTCAGTGTAATCCCGAACTCGCTGCCATATTGCAGCAGTTCCTCCTTTTTCAGGTTGTAAATCCATGTTCTTACCATATTGAAACCTTCTATTCTTATTCAATTCGCAAAACCCTGCAAGTTGGGCGCCAGTTGTAACGATCCTTAAGGCTTCACCGGGCTAACTCGGTCGGCGATATGGGCTCGTGCAACAAATTTATAATATGCAGCACTTGCGAGTGAATAAGAAGGCAGATTTGGTTTCAATATTAAATGGTATTCGGTTTATTAGCGACTCGATGGCCGACTCGTATAAATTCCAAAGTAGATTTATTATAATTAATGTGTAGACGTTGCTGGGTGAATGTCCTCGGTCTCGGGTCGATGAAGTCCGAAGTGGCCTCGTCGCTCGGCGCTCGTCGGTCGCTGGTCTTCCTCCTGGTTGAAGCTCGATCCGTCTCTCGTACCGGCGATCCCGCTACTGCAGGGTATCGGGAATGGGTCCTGCGACAGCTAGGATTGTCGAATGTCGATCCTGCGACAGCGAGGATAAGTCCCCCTTGACCCGTTCTTACAGGGACAACTAAATCTATGTCCTGCTTCTGCAAGGACGGATAATCTAGGTCCTGCGACAGCTAGGAGAATGAATGACCCTGATCCTGCGTTCTCCAAGGACTCTCCGCTTGATTTTGCCCGCTTCCAGCTGGGTTGGCCCTAGCCTGCTAATGCGAGGTCGACTATTACTAGGTCCTGCGACAGCTAGGACGGATAATCTAGGTCCCGCGGCAGCAAGGATGACGCGCAGTATTCCTGCGCCAGCAAGGTTCTTTTAAATGTTCTCCTGCTACAGCGAGGCTCTTTTAAAGGTATTCCTGCTACAGCGAGGCTCTCTTAATTTGCTCCTGCTACAGCGAGGCTCTAGGATATTAATGTTACGACTAGGACTACTAGATCCTGCGACAGCGAGGATATCTTTTCTGGTTCCGCGTCGGCAGGAACTATATCCTGCTACAGCAAGGATATCTACGATGTTTCCGGCGGCAGCACGGATTATATCCTGCTAAGGCAAGGTTATGATGATGCGTCCTGCGACAGCTAGGACGATATCCTGCTACAGCGAGGATATCAACGACGATTCCTGTGGCAACGAGGATTATAGCCTGCTATTGCAAAGCTATTGATGATGCGTCCTGCGACAGCTAGGACGATATCCTGCTACAGCGAGGATATCAACGACGATTCCTGTGGCAACGAGGATTATAGCCTGCTATTGCAAAGCTATTGATGATGCGTCCTGCGACAGCTAGGACGATATCCTGCTACAGCGAGGATATCTGCGATGGTTCCTGTGACAACGAGGATTATAGCCTGCTATTGCAAAGCTATTGATGATGCGTCCTGCGACAGCTAGGACGATATCCTGCTACAGCGAGGATATCTGCGAAGGTTCCTGTGACAACGAGGACTATAACCTGCTACTGCAAAGTTATCTAGGATGTGTCTTGCGACAGCTAAGACTATATCCTGCTACAGCAAGGATATCTGCGAGGACTCCTGTGACAACGAGGATTATAACCTGCTACTGCAAAGTTATCTAGGATGTGTCTTGCGACAGCTAAGACTATATCCTGCTACAGCAAGGATATCTGCGAGGACTCCTGTGACAACGAGGATTATAACCTGCTACTGCAAAGTTATCTAGGATGTGTCTTGCGACAGCTAAGACTATATCCTGCTACAGCAAGGATATCTACGATGTTTCCTGTGGCAACGAGGACTTTAACCTGCTACTGCAAAGTTATGTTTTCGGAGGATCCTGTGACAACAAGGATTGCTGGGGTGTCCTGCTATTGCAAGGACCGATCAGTGTTGCTAAGTTGCTTGCTCCACTCAAAGTGACCCGCATGCGCTGTTGCGCGCCCTTTTATACTCTAGTCGCCGTTTCGCAACGGGACTTCTGCTCGCCTGCATGCCAGAGGCGTCGCTGAAGGGGCATACCAGAGGCGTCGCTGAAATTGTGTAACAGTTGTGGGGAACACATATTTGTTCCTCACAAAGTCAATACTAAATTCCAAAATGAAATCAAAATAATGTTTAACTAACGGTTGTTAGCTAAAATTCTTACGAAATGTTTGTTTATTGGTCAGGCTCCGCGTTAATCTTACAGAAAACCTGCAGTTTCTTATAATCAAACATACGCTCTGATCTAATACAAAATTTGGATGGTGGTTGTGGAAGGAAGTGGGAATTAGAGGAAGGTAACTGGAAGCGCAGGGTAACTCAACGTAAGTGTTACTTGTTTTAATTTCAACGATCTCGGGCCCCACACGTTTGGGTGCCATTTAATTATGTAAAGAACACGTGGTGTGTGCAGCAATCTGGAGGCGTACTCTGCCTACGGGTGCCGACTTGAGCTCAGGGAAAATGGGGGGGTTCTTTTGCCACCTAGAAAGCCACCGTGTCACATAACTAAAACTTGTAGGACAGAGTTATACTAGGAATGGATAACAACCGAATAAGCAAGAAAAGAGAAAACAAAAATGATATATATCTACATGTGAAGAACTATGATGTTACAGCTCTTCTTCTTTACCCACCCAACCATGTAAAGACTCTTAATTCTTTGCCTTTACCCTAAATCAATGCAACAAAACTTATTTCAGGTGCCCATTTAACAATTTAGTTTAATTCATTTTTTTTTTTTTTGTGTTCGATATTAATACATTTCATATTTTTACCCCCATTTGAGGATTTTATTACAATTTCAGAATTATATAAGTATCTTCACAAACAATACTGAGATACGTCAATGCTCATAATTTGATTCTGATTGGTATGTTACGGTAATACTTAAAAATTCGCTGTTATATAGACTTACTTATTGTTATTATTCGGCCATGCCGTACTCACATACTTTAATTCAGCATCTCAATATTCCCACGATGTCGACAGGCCTGAAGACGAAGGGTTTGCTGTGTGAACTTCAAAGCGGATTAGAATATATAATGTTTCTGCACTATATACATACCATACCAGAACATATTTATCTTACTTGGCTACAAAATTGTTTCTTTTTTGTTGTGACAATTTATGTCATCAGTATTTAAATATTTCAAATAAAAGGCTTAAAGTAATTTAAATTGATTAATATATATCATTTACGTTACGTTAAGTGCCATTGGGTGAAATTCAATTGACACGCAAAATCAAAAGCAAAATCAAAATCAGCATACTCGCTTCCAAAGCGATATTATATCATCAGGGTCATCTTTTCAGGTTAGGTCTTCCAAGAGGTTAGTTCCACGTCCTTGATGTCAGAACAACAAGAGCCACGAGGCCACAGGTACAACAACGGCGGGTATAGCAAGTTGTATGCCACGTCGTTGTTGACTGTGTGTGTCGGCTGCAGCGTGATTGAGCACGCAACAGCGGCAGCGACTCAAATATGGGTGTGCGCGCAGTGTCTCTGCCACGAGAGTGTGCACACCGTGTTGACAACAAAAACAGCGCGACGTCCCAACAACAGTGAGTTCTCGCAATACCACTTATCCAAATGAAAACGCGTCTGCGCGCAAGCAACAGCTTCGCAATACCACAAAGGAATGTGTGAGTGTGTTTGTGGGTGTGTCTGTCCAATTGGTGGCGTATTGGCAACGAGAAACTGATCGCAGCGTCTCTGCGCTGGTGTCTCAGTAGCGTCGTTGCAACTGTGTTGCAACTAAGAATGCTGCAGAACGATGATAAATATTTTCCTGCCAAACGTAGCACAGACTCCAAGGCCTATACGAAAACTAATTAGACACAAGACAACCACTTTATGTACAACGTACCTGTATTAAACAATAATAACACACTATGTGCACGTTTGCACGATACACAAATAGAATGCACTTTTAGTGCCGCAAAAAGTATGTTCACTGAGGTGGATGTTTCAAGATTTATAAATCACTCTGATGCCAACTGCACTTGTCCACTTGTTCATCAAAAATAGAGACAGATCGACGGAAATGCTAGGCGTCATTACCGAAAGAAGATGCATGCACTTGAACGATTTGTCGAATTTATCGATATATCGCATATTGTGAATGGCAATTGCAAGTCCTGCCAACGCATTGCAAATGTTATGTTATCATACTGAAGGTTAACATTTTTTGTTTCTTACAGCTGTTAATGATCTTAACAGTAACGTCCAAAAAAATGTAATAACATCAAACAAATGTGCAAATAGCAAAAATTGAACTGCGCGACATGCTCATCACTACAGTATTTATAAAATGTTCCCATAAAATTGATAAGGCCTTTTTTGTTGCGTTTTGCTATTCTTATGCCGTTCATTTCTCTTTCCAATTTTTCTGTCAAATATTGAATTTGGGAAAATGTTTCAAATTCTTTAGCTTGTTTCATTAAATTATTATTGAATGTATTTTCGATTTTTGTAAGATTAACAGCTAAATAGTGGTATTCATAATTTATTGGTAAGTTAATAGTTCCTGCTTTAAATATAAGGTAACCGTTTTTCGATTGGATTGGGTTTACTTTTAAGCTTTAGCCACTGCAGTGCACTGGTTTGTTGGATGAAATAGATTAGTAAGAATTGTATTATAAAAGGAATTATTTTATGTTGTAGTTTCCTGATTTTGGTTGTCAGTAGGCGATGACCTGGAATTATCATATTTGCTCTTGTTAATTTTCTTTTTAAATTTAGATTTGTAGTGTATTTTTTTCTCCCTCTGTTAGTCTCTTCGAAATGTTTTTCGTCTACTTGTCTCAAATTACCGGTCTTTTTGAATAGATTAGTTTATTTTGAACGTACCAAAGGTGATTCTCTATAGTTAGTATCAATTTGAAAATCTGAACGTTTTTCATTTAATTTATCTATTTGAATTGTTTTGTTTAGTTGTGCGTTATACTCTGGGATTCCCGCATATATAAAAATGTCTGTTGGTGTTCTACCTGTTGTATTATGAGTGGTTTTGTGATTATATGTTTAAAGTATTATTTCGAATCTAGTAAGCTTATTTTCTGGATCTCATTCGCTGTTTATTATTCTTAATTTTTCATTAATAGTTTTATGAAATCTTTCTACGTCAGATATGCCATTTTTACTTGTTGTGATATTTATGTCTACTCCTTCAATTTTTAGCCATATTTGTAGTGCTGAGCACATAAATGCTGAATCTTTATCTGCTTTAATTTCTTTTGGTTTTCCCATTTCATTAAAAACTTTAAGTAATGCTCCTTTAGCTTCTAACCAATTTCTACCGTTTACTTCGAAAAGGGACGCGAATTTTGAATAAATGTCTATGCAAGAAAGGAATTGTTTATTATCTACCATATAAAAATCTATAATTTTTTTCTCTGAGATTGAAAGTTACTGGCGTTAACTCGAAAGCTAACTTTGTGTCTCTATGTTCTGTTTTCGCAATGATTCAGATTTGGCATTCATTAATAATATTTTTAATTAGGTTTTGGTAATCTGGGTAATAATATTTCTTATTAAATAATGTCGTTAGTTTCTGTATACCTGGGTGTAAAAATTCTTTGTGTTTTTATAACGAAGTCTTTGAATTCTGCGTATGTTTGAATGTCTTGTAATTTTTTAGTAGATCTCATTACTTTGGTTAAATTGTTGGGACTGATTATTTCTAAGAAAGCAGTTTGAAAAGTTAAGAAATCTGTTTCACAATGAAAATAGAATTCGCTTTTCTTTGTACATAAATACTCTTTGATTAGTTTTTTGGCATGAGTGTTGGTCAATTCTTTATACATAATTTGAATTTTAGTTTTATGAAAATAATTTATTACGTTTACTTCGTTTGTATTGTGTTTAATAAATTCGATCTGCCTATTGTAATAGTTGATTGGTCTTTCTGCAATCGAGATATAATTTTGATTATCTTCTTGTGCACTGTGTATAGTTGGTGCTGTACTGTTGGGAGATTCTCCTAATAAATTTTCTTCAAGTTTAATCTTGACAAAGCATCGGCAACATAATTTTCTTTGCCAGGGACATATTTTATGTAATAGTCAAATTCATTTAATTTGATCTTCCATCTTTGAAGTTTCATGTTTGGCTCTTTCACATTGTTTAACCAAACTAGGGGTTTGCAATCACTGAGGATTTCGAATTTCCTGCCAAAAAGATAGGACCTAAAGTATTTAGTGGCCCAAACAATAGCTAAAAGTTCTTTTTCTATTGCGGAATAATTTATTTCGTGTTCATTTAGTGTTCGACTTGCATAGCATATTGGCTTATGGTTTTGCGATAACACGGCACCTATAGCAAATTTGCTTGCATCTTTAGTTAACGAAAAAGGGTTTTCATAGTTTGGATAAATTAGTATTGGATCAGATGTAATAAGTATTTTTAATTTTTCAAATGCTGAGATATATTATTTGTTATTTATGTCAACTGTTGCATTTTTCTTAAGTTTTAATGTCATGGGCTTTACGATTTGGGCAAAGTTTGGTATAAATTTCCTATAATAACCACAGAGTCCTAGAAATGACTTGATTTCTTTCGTTGTTCTGGGTATTGGAAAATTTGTAATTGCAGTGACTTTAATTGGGTTTGGTTTTATGCCCTCAGTTGTGACAATGTGACCGAGGAACTCAGTTTCTTTTTTCAAAAATTCACATTTGTCCAACTGCAATTTTAAATTGGCTTCCCTGAGTTTATTAAAAACTCTTTTCAATGATAATATGTGTTCTTTCAATGAAGTGGAATACACTATTATGTCATCCATGTAGACTAAACAATCCTTATAGATTAAATCTTCTAAAAGGTGGTTCATGCAACGTTGAAAAGTTGCAGGAGCGTTTTTGAGTCCAAATGGCATGCGAGTGTACTCGTAATGGCCATTTTTTTGTCGAAAAAGCAGTCTTTGGGATTGAATCAGCATCCATTTGGATCTGATGAAAGCCTTTCGCCAGGTCAATGGTAGTGAAATATTGACATTTTCCAAGTTTGTCTAATATATCATCCATGACTGGTACTGGGTATTTATCGTCAACTGTGATTTCATTAAAGTTTCGATAGTCAATTACTATCCTAAACTTTTGTTTTCCTGATGCGTCACTTTTCTTTGGGACATTCCAAATTGGTGAGCAATAAGGAGAATTCGATTTTCTTATAATTGTTATCAAATTTTCACTTTTTTTGTACTGTATGTCTCTAAACTCATGAAGGATTTTGGTTAATTTTGATTTTTCTTCCTCATTGAGGTGTTCTAATCTGAACTGGTTAACTAATAACTCATTTTCGATTGCGAAATTAAACGGTTGGTCATGGTCAACGGTTGTGAATGGCGGATCAAGGCAATCAAATTCGGAATCCTCCATATAAGGTGGATCAACACGATTGACAGCGGTCTTGTCCTTTAAGATATCTTCATGATTGTATCTCATGATAAATGGGTAATCGCTTAAAATAACAGTTTCCTCTTTATAATTTATTTTTGCTTCGCAAGCTTCGAGTTATTCCCTGCCTAACAATACATCGTAATTTTCTGAAAATTCGTGTATGTAAAATCTTTGGTGTTTTGGACAAAGTTTACTTGGGGCTAAGGAAATACATTGGTTTAAACAAATATTTCCTTTTATTGTTTGGACTTCCAAATGACAAGTTTTAATTGGGAAATTCAAAAAGTTCTTTTTCATTAGGTTTATAGAGGAACCTGTGTCGATTACGCATTTGAGGTGAATATTGTTCATGATTAATCGAATGAAGGGGTTTCGTTTTGTTCTTGGTCCGAGGCTGCGTGATGAAAATTTTCGACAGTATCCATTTTGGATTGACCACTAGAACTTTCGCGTTGTCTTTTGACAGGCGGATTTGATGTGTTGACTGAATTTCTGTTTTGTTGGTAGTTCATTGGGTTTTGAAATCTACCCTGATTTAGATTTTTTTGAAATTCTTTGTGCAAATGTGGGTTGCTTTGATTTGGGGTTTTAGAATTTTTTATTGGCATTATTTGTGTTTGGTGGGCTTGCCACAGGATAGGAATTTTGATAGTTTCCTCTATTCCTTCGAGCATCACTACTGTTTGACGTAGTTGAAGTGTTGGTTTTTGAACGGTCAGAAAAGTTGTTTTCGTATAGTCCCTCTCTCTGAGCTTGTTGCTTTAATTTAGTTATTGTCGTAATATCGTACCTAGCCAGAGTCATACAAATTCGGTCGGGTAGCTTTCTTGTTATAACGTCCTTGATTGTGTTGTTCATTGCATTTGTGTATAAAAGTGTATTTGTGTGTATGCCTTCCAACATTAATTTGTTTGAAATTACAAAAGATTTGAATTCAAGAATTTGAATTCAAAAGATTTCGGATATTTCCGTTATAATTTGTATTATATAATCGACGAAGCAGTTCCTCGAAGGGCGTCTGTGTTTTGAATTCGTCAATCAGCGCGTTCCTCAGTAGTGTCCAGTTTGTGACTCCTGACAGCTGTGCGACCCGCTGTGCTGCTCCAGAAGTTTGAAGCTCAATAGCTCCGAATAGAACGTTGTGTTGTTTCAGATCTTGAGTGGGGTACAGCTGCATTATGTAGTCCACTCTTCTCACGAACGCCGTGAGTTCTTTGGTTTCTCCATTAAAAACCGGCACTTGTTTTATTTGTCCAAGAGCTTGCTTTAGGAGAAGCTCTGACAAAACCATTGGTGGAGTTGATGGGGATGGGCTTGGGCTTGGTGGAGTTGCCATGATTGATGTTGGTTGATTGGTGTCTTTATTTATATTTCTTTTAGTATTTTTGATTTCTTTGTATTGTTGTGGGCTGGGATTACGATTATCCTTTAGCGGTCACAAAGCACAATTAACAAAGTTTGTCACGTTTATTTATGCACAAGCACTTGATTTAGTTTTTTCATTAGTTTGTTATTTTTATTGATATCTTATTACTTAATAGAGGGAATATGTGCGAGAATATTTAAGTGGCTATGTGCATTACATATGTTACTATATATATACTGTAATTAACTGTTCATCAATTAATTATCAATAAAAAAATATTGATTTATTTTAGTTTTATATTCATGTTCTTTATTGGTTCAAGATATCTTAAAAACTGACTACAAGATTTGTGATCTGGGCACAGCAAACCTTCAAAGCTCTGCTGCTCTTTGTTTTCAATTGTTTACTTATATCGGTTCTGTTAGTTAACATTTGATTTCTAGAAGTTTACATTTGAGTTCTACAAGTTTACATTTGAGGTTCTTTGATAGGCTTTGAAAAGTAGTGTGTCTTTGATAAGCTTTGAAAAGTAATGTGTCTTAGATAAGTTTTTGGAAAGTGAAGCTTTGCAAAAGATCGTTTGATTTAATTACGGATTTATTATGTTACTATGGCAGATATGTCACTCCTCCACCCCTTAGATTTAAGCTTGTCCTCAAGCGTTTATGTTTGGATATAATTGTGGTGTTGGGGTTTCAATGGTGATCACTTTTGCAACTGTTTCTAAATTAGTTTCTTTTTCTATTTCTTTGTTAATTGTTTGGCTTATCTTGGTGGTCTTTGGTTTTAAGTATTTAATTATGATATTATTTGGTGTTGTTTTGCATTTCTTGTAGATATAAAATATGCAACTTATGGCTAATGTGAATAAAATGATCATTAATAGATTTTTATAAATCGTGTAGTTCTTATTACTAGACAAAATCATTTCCTTAATTTCTATGTGTGACATTGGTTCAATTTTAGTTACATTATGTTCAGTAACTATTAGATTTGTGTATTGTTGAATGCTATTTGATATTGAAACTTCTTAAAGTTCTGCAGTACAATTAAATACTTTAATAATTTTATTATTTTCAATGTAAATTTCTTGGCTATTACAGTTTTGATCAAGTTTTTCTCGGGTCAGATTCCATGTAATTAATATGTTTGGTTTGATATATTGAATGTAAAGTTGCTTATGATATTTTTGGAAAGTGCAGGTTGGTGTTTCATGTTTTATAATATTGAAAATACAATGGTTTTTAATAATATTTTTTGTAAGAGTGTTTATAACATAATTATTGTGTAAATAAAATTTGCCTGCAGTATTTTCACTGATAATTTGTCCATTATTGTCAGGGTATGGTGTGATTAAGAAAGTTGATTTTTCAATTGTGTTAGTGGGAATGTGAGACATTAAGAATATCTCATTAGTGGCTGTGTTATACCAGGCAGAGGTTTTTGTGTCCATGAGATTTTTGTAATGAATGTTGACAAGCTGGTCATGTTTGAGTAACTTAGGGTTGAAAATTCCCAGTCGTGTGAGTTGTGAACCCATTTCGATGTCTTCGATATATTCAGTGAAATGCTCAATGTTAAACATTAAAAGGTTAATTTTTTGTTCTGTCTGTATAGCTTTACTTTGGTTATTGATCATTTTTATGCCGTCATTAAGACTGTCTATTATGTGATTTAGATTGCTGACTTGTATGGTATTTTGCGCTATCGTATTAATTTGCTGTTCGATATGTTGTCTGTCGTCTTCGTCCAAAGTGCCAAAAAGATATTTGTGTGTTGAACCTACAAAATTGAATAATCCTCGTTTGTTTCGTTTTGTCAAGCGAATGCCGTTCATTTTTCTGTTTAGTTTTTGAATTAAATAATTAATTTGTGGGACATTATTGAACTTTGAACTTTCTTTTAACAGATTATTAAATGTTTCCTCAATTTGTGTTATATTAATTGTGAGACAATGGTTTATAAATGCTATGGGGATCTGTACTGTTCCTGATTAGAACAAGATAAATCCTTGGTTATTTTCGATTGGATTAATTTCTATAGTTCCTGCTGTTGTCAATGTAGTCATAGTTGTCATCAAGATTATTGTGAGCCGATAGTGGAAGTGTCTGTTCCTAAAATTTACTGTCATTAGATTTTTTTCTTTTTGAATTACCTTTGTAGTGGACACTCCTTTGTTGTTTTCGTTATGTGTTTGTCATCTGTTTCTATTCTGCCAGTTTTTCTAAACGGATTCTTGATTTAACGTGTTAACGGTGCTTGTCTAAATTTGTGTCAATCTCATAATCTTGCCTTTTTCGTTCAATTTGTTTATTTTGTTTTCCTTTATCAGTTGGGTATTGTAAAGGGTGTCCAGCGTAAAGTAATATGTAACTGTTTTTCCATTGTGTTGTGTTTCGTTTTATGGTTGTAAGTGTAGATCGTTTCCATTCTGTCTCTTCGTTTTCCCGATTATATCTGTATAAAATTCAATTTTTTCATTAATATTTTATGGAGACGTTCTACGTCCGCTATTCCTGTTTTACTTGTAGTGATATCAAGTTTTATTTCTTCTGTGTTTATTTTTGTGGTTTTCCCATGTCGTTAAAAATTCTAGTAAGGCACGTCTAGCTTCTAACCAATCTCTACTATTTGTTTTTATGAGTGATCAAACTTGGAATATACGTCTATGCATGATAAATATTGTTCGTTATCGATTGCGTAGAAATCTATAACATTAAGCTCTCTAGGATTATTTATTTCTAAGGTTATTCAAAAGTTAAATTCGTGGGTCTGTGTTCTGTCTTTGCAAGATTGAAAGTCACGCATTCATTAATAATTTTGAATTAATTTGTGGTAGTCTGGGAAATAATGAGTTTCTTTGAAAAGTCGGGTAATTTTTTTATACCTGGATGTAACAATTTAACATGTTGAGTGATAATTAATTCTTTGAATTTGGGGTAGGTTTTAATATCTTTTAATTTTATTATTGTTTTTAGGATTTTTAAGTTACTGTGTGGGTTTATAGTGTCTTGATATGCTTTTTGAAAAATTAAAAAGTCTTTGTCATTTTCGATGTAAATTACGCTTGTGTGATTTAGAAAATATTTCAAAAGGAGATCTTTTGCCTTTGAATCTGTAATTTCTGTGTATTTGATATTTAATTTTGTTTTAGTGAAGTAATTTTCAATGTCTACTTGATCTACGGTATCTTTTATAAATTCAATTTGTCTCGCAAAATGATTTAAAGGTTTCTCTGTGATTTGAATATAATTTTCGCTACTGTCTGAAGCGCTGTGAATTGTTGCCGCTGTTGAAATATTTTCCTCTTCTTCTTCTCCTACCATGTTCTCTTCTAGTTTAACACGAGAGAGAGCGTCTGCTACGTAATTTAGTTTTCCTTCCAAATACTTTATTTTGAAGTTGTATTCGCTGAGTTTTATTCGCCAACGTTGTAGTTTCATATTAGGTTCTTTAATGTTATTCAACCAAACGAGTGGTTTGTGATCGCTTAGAATATCAAAAGGGACTCCATATAAAAATGGACGAAAATATTTTGTTGCCCAAACAATTCTAGTAATTCTTTTTCTATTGTGCTATAATTTTGTTCATGATCATTAAGAGTCCTACTTGCAAAACTAACGGGTTTGTTATCTTGTGATAACACGGCTCCTATTGCAAAATTACAAGCGTCAGTAGTAACTTGGAACGTTTTAAAATCAGGGCAAATGAGGATTGGATCACTCATGATTAATGTTTTCAGTTTCTCAAAAGATTTGTTATATTCTTCGTTTTTAGTGTCGATTTTTGCTCCTTTTTTCAAGAAGACAGTCATGGGTTTTGCTATTTTAGCGAAGTCTGGAATGAACTTTCGATAATAGCCACAAAGACCTAAAAACGATTTAATTTCCTTTGAGCTTTTTGTTATTGGAAATTGTTTTATCTTTATTTGGTCGTATGCCTTCAGGACTTATAGTATGTCCCAAGAAATCAGTTTGTTTCTTTAGAAATTCACATTTGTCCAATTGAAGTTTTAAATTTGCCTCTTGAAGTTTCTCAAAAACCTTTCTCAGTGAGTCTAGGTGTTCATTAAGAGACGTGGAGTAGACGATGACGTCATCCAAATATACAAGGCAATGCTTGTTAATGAGGTCTTTCAGGACAAAGTTCATGCAACGTTGAAATGTTGCTGGGACATTTTTTAGCCCGAAAGGCATACGAGTGTACTCGTAATGGCCATGCTTCGTTGAGAATGGTTTTGGGTTGGTCCTTTCGTTTGATGGAAACCTTTTGCTAAATCAATTGTCGTGAAATACTGACATTTGCCAAGCTTGCCCAATATTTCATCCATATTCGGAATTGGAAATTTGTCATTTATAGTAATTTCATTTAAATTACGATAATCGACCACCAATATAAATTTCTTTTTTACCTGAAGCATCTGTTTTTTTTTTGGTACGATCCATAAGGGGCTGCAATATGGGGAATCGCTTTCGCGTATGATACCTTGTTTCAGCATTTCGTCAATTTGTTTATTGACCTCGGTCTCGTATGCGAATGGGTAGGAGTATGGTCGTTTGTATATTGGGTTATCATGTGAGGTTTTAATCTCGTGACGTATGACACTGGTGAATGTTAAATCTTCGTTTTTGGAATATTGGATGTCATCAAATTCTTTCAAAAGTTTTGTTAATTTATTTTTTTCTTCTTCGTTCAAATGTTCTAAGCGGTATGTACGTTCTGAATTAATGTCATTGTTTAATGCGTAGGAGATTTCATTTGTAAAGTTATTTTCTTGCAAGATTCCATCATAATTTGTTGGGGAATTTGGTTCATTTAGTTGTAGTTCCTTGTGAAAGAATTTTCTGTCGTTAATTATTGTATTTTTCTCAGTGTAATCTACTATGCCATTATTCTCCATTAAAACTTTCCTACCTAAGAGGATATCGTAATAAGGTGAAAACGGATGTATATAAGACTGTTGGCTTTGCTGAAATAACCCATTGGCTGGTAGATTAACAAATTTGTTTAGATGTGAATACCCTGTCATACTTCGGACAATTATTTGTTTACTATGCACTTGGAGATTAAAAAAGTTTCGCGTCATCATGTTTAATGAAGATCCAGTGTCTACTATGCATCGGTATTTGTGATTATTAAACATAATCTCTATGTATTGGTGTGTTCCCAGGCCGCTATTTGAAAATTTTCGGCTTGTTGACATTGCGGATCTGATTGCATCTCAGTTTCTGTATGCTGTAATTGATCTTCGTGGTACTGTCCGTTTTGTTTATCGTATTGATCAGTGTCGTCGTCGTAATCTGATTCGTACTGTTGATGACTCTCGTCAATTTGCATACGCGACTGTCCGCTCCCTTCTTTAAAACGCTTAGTTGGCACTCTTTGCTGCTGTAGGGGCTGGCTATAGTTTCGGGTGTCATTCTGTCGGTCGCGACTTAAGTCTTCTCTGAATTCATTATACAATTGCCTGTTCTGGTCGAATTGTTGTTGTCTAGTCTGTGGTGTTCGTTGATAAGGAGTTTGGTTACTGTTTACATTCAAGTTTTGGGGTTGCGTGGGAAACCTGAATGGATTGAAGGGGTGACTGAATTGTTGGCTGGGATAAGTGTTTTTGTTGTGATCGATATTAGTTTTGTTGTTAGTACTTGGATTTAGGGAATTAACGCCTAACTTTGGACGATTATCAGCTTTCTTGTCTTTTTCAGAAATTTGGTCTTCGTATAGACCTTCTTGCTGACCAACTTGTCGTAACTTTTGAACTGTCGAGATATCTTACCTTGCCAAGGTCATAAATAATCTATCTGGCAGTTTGCGTTGAATTGTATTTTTGATTGTAGTAGCCATTGCTTGGGTATATACAATTGAATCATTTTGATTACCTTCTAAGGCTAATTTGTTTATTATGATTGTAATTCTAAGGTGTAGAGTAGGGGCGTTGTAGTAGTTCTTTCAGCGGTGTTTGCGTCTTAAATTCATCGATTAGGGCACCTTTTAGAGTTGTCCATTCGTTGTGGAATCCGAACTGGGATACTTTTTGAGCATCTCCAATGATTTATAATTCAATGGCTCCAAAAATTACGGCCTTCTGTCGTGCGTCACTGGTAGGGTAAAGGCGCAACAAGTACTCAATTCGCCTGATGAAAGGACTGAGGCTGCATGGATCTCCAGAAAATTGAGGTACTTGCCGGATTTGTCGAAGGAGTTGGGTTATAGTTTCATTTGCCAACGCCATGTTTTCTGTTGTTTTTTGTTTTTTTCCTCCCTCTTACGGGCTACTGTGTTAAGTTCAATATAAATTGGGTGGCGGTCACACTTTGTCTAGCGGGCCACGACTTTTTGTTCACGTACTGCTCAGTAAAATGAGACTTATGTATTAAGTGAACTGCACTGTGCACCTTTTGATTAATTAAAATTCACTGTAGTGGCGGTCACACTTTATGAAGCGGGCCACAAAGTAGGTCATTTAATTAATTTTAATACACACGGGTTCTTTTGCGGATATCGTCTTGTTATAAAATTGTAACTTTTACCGGATCACTATTTCGCGGTAATTTGCGTGCTCAATCTTGAAGAATTTCTTGGTTGTACAAGGATTCTTCGTCACTTGATTGAATAGTATCGCGGGTATTACTAATAACTTTCGATATCCTACCGGCTGTGCCAATTAACTGTTCATCAATTAATTATTAATAAAAAAATATTGATTTATTTTAGTTTTATATTCATGTTCTTTATTGGTTCAAGATAACTTAAAAACTAACTACAAGATTTGTGATCTGGGCACAGCAAACCTTCAAAGCTCTGCTGCTCTTTGTTTTTAATTGTTTACTTATATCGATTCTGTTAGTTTACATTTGAGTTCTAGAAGTTTACATTTGAGTTCTACAAGTTTACATTTGAGGTTCTTTGATAGGCTTTGAAAAGTAGTGTGTCTTTGATAAGCTTTGAAAAGTAATGTGTCTTAGATAAGTTTTTGGAAAGTGAAGCTTTGCAAAAGATCGTTTGATTTAATTACGGATTTATTATGTTACTATGGCAGATATGTCACTATATATATAACATAATTGTTTCTCACAAAAACTAGTTCTCCTTTCAGCAGCAATGGGCGTTCACACCGATGTAACCCCTTTCAGCGCAGTCCATGGATGGCAGCAGTTACAGCAGCGCGCGCGACAGAAGGCCCGTAAGTCAGCCAGCAAATGCACCGCTGACTGACGAGCGTAAACAAAAACAGCTTAGCTTTTAAATAAAAATTGTTTTTGAGAAGTGAGAGCAAAGGACGAACACGAGTGGTGGAGGTATCCTAGCGTTGCCAGAACTCAATAAATTATATCCTAGCGTGGCCAGGACCCAGTTGAATTATTCTAGCGTTGCCAGGACCCAGTCAAGAATCTTTTATCGTCGTCGCCCGATTACCATAGCGTTGCGAGGACCCCGTTAAGAATATTTTATCGTCGTCGCCCAGTATCCTAGCGTTGCCAGGAGCCAGTCAAGTTATCCTAGCGTTGCCAGGAGCCAGCCGAGTTAGACTAGCGTTGCCAGGACCCCTGTCTAGAATCGCCCATCGTCGCCCCCCATTTATCCTAGCGTTGCCAGCAGCCAGTCGAGTTATCCTAGCGTTGTCAGGACCCCGTTAAGAATATTGTATCGTCGACGCGCAGTATCCTAGCGTTGCCAGGACCCTCGTTCAGAATCTTTCATTGTCGCCCATCGATCCTAGCGTTCCCAGGAACCTAGTTCAGAACCTAATTCCTCGTCGTCGGTTATCCTAGCGTGGCCAGGACCTGGTCAAAAACCCTTTATCGTCGTCGCCCAGTTATCCAAGCATTGCCAGGACCACAGCCCAGAATATTTTACCGTCGCCGCCCAGTTATCCTAGCGTTGCCAGGACCCCTGTCTAGAATCGCCCATCGTCGCCGCCCATTTATCCTAGCGTTGCCAGGAGCCAGTCGAGTTATCCTAGCGTTGCCAGGACCCCAGTCAAGAATCGTTCATCGTCGCCGCCCATTTATACTAGCGTTGCCAGTCCAGTCGAGTTATCCTAGCGTTGCCAGGATCCAGTCGAGTTATCCTAGCGTTGCCAGGACCCCAGTCTAGAATCGTTCATCGTCGCCGCCCATTTATCGTAGCGTTGCCAGGATCCAGTCGAGTTGTCCTAGCGTTGCCAGGACCCCAGTCTAGAATCGTTCATCATCGCCGCCCATTTATCCTAGCGTTGCCAGGATCCAGTCGAGTTATCCTAGCGTTGCCAGGACCCCAGTCTAGAATCGTTCATCGTCGCCGCCCATTTATCCTAGCGTTGCCAGGATCCAGTCGAGTTATCCTAGCGTTGCCAGGACCCCAGTCTAGAATCTTTCATCGTCGCCGTCCAATTATCCTAGCATTGCCAGGACCCCAGTCTAATATATTTCATCATCGTTGCCAGGAGCCAACTCAACCATTTCTTAGCGTCGACAGGAATCCGTCTACCCTCGACCCGGACCTACGGGGACAAATCCCACCCAACACTCGCGTCACGCCGAACCCAGGAGAAGACGAACCGGAACCGACTCGGAAGGACGACCATCGGATCGACTCCGGATACACACGCATCATTATCCATATTTATTTGTATATTTAAGAGTTGGCTTTTAAGCCGCTTATAAACCCCGAAACCTATTGAATAAGAAATCTCTCTGTGTCCTCATTTTTACGCAAGTGCTGCATTTTTATATATTTGCACGACTCCACTCGCCGACCGAGTTAGCCCGGTGTGAGACACAAAGGATCGTTACGACTGGCGCTCAACTTGCAGGGCCTTGCGAATAAAAAACCAGAAGGATTCACAATGGTAAGGTCATGGATCTACAATTTAAAGAAGGAGGAGCTGTTGCAATATGGCATCGAGTTCGGGGTCACACTGACCGGAGGAGTGGATGTCATGCAGAAGGACTACGGCGAATGGGTCCAGACACAAGAAGGACGCCTTCCCCATGCCGGGCGTCTGGACACTTTGGCAAGAAAACACGCTAGCTCATCTCCAGGTAGGGACCCAAACCCAAACACAAACACATATCGACAACCATGGAGGCACAGCGTCGGCAGCAGCAAAAACAGGAAGAACAACAACATCAAACGCGGAACCCGTCAACCATGAACTACATTGAACACCTGCCACAGATGGAGAGAAATCGATCACGAGACTATGCAGCGGTGGCCAAGCAAGTCAGACAATGGAGTTTTAAATTCAACGGTAACACAAAGCCATTAGAATTCTTGGAACAGGTGGAATGGTCAGCAGAAATGGCCTGGAACTTGATCTAATACCACGAGCAATACCCGAACTGTTGAAAGGCACAGCTCTAAAGTGGTACATAGCCAATAACGAGCATTGGAGAACCTGGGCATCGTTCGCTACAAGCTTCCAGGAGTTCTTCCTGCCCCGAGATTATTTAACAAAGCTGGGACGAGCTTAAAAGATTCATGGTCGAGATGCAAACACTGATGCGCCCACTACGACTGTCGAAGGAGCGGGAAGGGGAGAAAATCTACAACAGTAGCCTTCCCGACTTCAGAGCATTTGAAAGACCCTACCAAAACAGCAGTTTGATCGAACTGATGTAATTTACAGAAAAATTCGAAGAATTGGAAAGAGACAGGGAAAGATTACGGCAACAAAATCGCAACAATCGCTCGAGATCATGGCAATGGAAGAGCACAGACCAGGAGATATTGGAGCCCAATACAACCGTTGTGCCGAGAACACGACCACAACCTACACCCAGAGCATATTCGAGACAACAGACACATGTCCCCAACCCGGCGCAGGCATGCAGAAGATGTGGTCATGAGGGCCACTGGGCACGGGAGTGTAATAATGAAAGTTTGCTCTTTTGTTAGGTTTGTGGGCGAATAGGAGTTCGCACAATCCAGTGTTGCAGACCGGGAAACGATCGGTGGCGTCCAGCTCCCAGGAGCGGATGCCGATAAAAGCTGCTCCACACAACTAGTCGGCACGTTGAAAGACGAAGGCCATCGCCTGTCGGCCACGGTTCAAATCGGCAACAAATCCTACAACGCCACTATCGACACAAGGGCAACGGCTAGCTTTATAAGCGAGGAACAAGCAGCGACGTTGTGCGAAGAAGAATTTAAACGGGCAACAACATATCGACAGTTGCGGTTGACAGACGGCCGGACTGGTTTCGTGACAAAACAAGTGGAAGCACAGTTGGAACTCGGAAACAAAATGGCGAATATGGCATTATTAATCCTACCAGGGGTCATCGATGAACAAACATGGGAACAAAATTCGAGTGTGCCGGCATCGAAGTCAGGATCTCAACTCGTCGACAACACAACGAAGGACGAGAAGAAAGACTATCGGTGATCACCACAAAACACGTACAGGGAAAAGAAACACACGAGGAAGTAATAGAGGAACGTGTAACACAAGAGCAAGAACAAGGAACACGAGAACGGGCAATGCAAGAAGAAGAAACTACGCGGGAACAAAACATCACAGCAGAGGAAGGCATAACGAACGTCGGGAGGGAGGAGCGTGATCCCTTTCACACCGATTTGACGGTTGATAAATTCCTGCATCAAGAACTAGCCGCATTTGCAGTCATGAGCGGCACATCACCAATCACGGAACACGAATCGTGATGCACGATGACCTACTTCCCAAAAAGCCCGAAGATGCAGAAAGAAATCAACAAACAGATCGACGACCTACTAGCAAAGGGATGCATCGAGCCATAGAGCAGTCCACACAGTGCCCCAATTGTTATGGTCAAAAAGAAAACGGGCAAATGGAGGCTGTGCGTCGATTTTCGGCAGCTAAACAGTCGATCTGTCAAGAACGCTTATTCGCTGCCACATTTTAGATCAGCTGAGGGAAGCACGCTATATCACCAGCCTCGACCTGAAGGACGGGTACTGGCAAATTCCGATGGAGGCAACAAGTCGCCCTATGACAGCGTTCACGGTACCAGGCAGAGGACTCTTCTAATGGAAAGTTATGCCATTTGAACTTCACTCCGCACCAGCAACATTCCAACAAGCATTGGACCGGGTGATTGGTCCCGAGATGCTACCACATGCATTCGCTTATTTAGACGACATCATCGTTATTGGGAAAACAATGGAAGAACATATGGCAAATCTAAAAGAGGTGTTTCGACGATTACGGGCAGCGAATTCGAGGATCAACGTCGACAAGTGCGACTTCTTCAAAAAAGAGCTAAAATATCTAGGGCACACAGTGACGGAACGCGGAATAAGCACAGATCCGGACAAAGTGGCTGATAGCTACAAACATCAGGGAACTGCGACAAAATCTCGGAGTGGCTTCCTGGTACAGACACCCCCTCAATGGTTTATTAAAGAAAGGCATAAAATGGTTATGGAACGAAAAGCATCAACAGGCGTTCGAGAGGGTAAAAGAAAAACTGACATAGGCAAGAGTCCTAGCATGTCCGGACTTCACCCAAGAATTCACATTGCAAACGGATGCTAGCAACTATGGACTGGAAGCCATCCTAGCACAGGAATCCGGCGAGGGAGAGCGAGTAATCGCATATTCCAGCAGAACACTCAACGGCCCAGAGGGAAACTATTCTGCAACAGAGAAGGAGTGCTTGGCAATCGTCTGGGCAATCTGGAAGATGCGACCATACCTAGAGGGATATCATTTCATTTCATGTGCCATCCTGGAAGTTGTGTGTGCCAACGAATAAGAAACAACGAGTGTTACACGAGAATCACAACAAAGCGGCAGCCAGGCATACGGGAACACGGAAAACGATACCGACAACGGCGCACCATTTACGAGCAAGGCGTTCAAGAACTTCCAGCTGGATTTGGGTGTGAGACATCAGTACACGGCACCATACACACCCCAGGAAAATCCAACATGACGAGCAAATCGCACCGTAAAAAAGATGATAGCTCGGTATGCAGGGTCAAATCAGCAGTGTTGGGATGAAGCCTTGCCGGAAATCACCTTGGCAGTCAACACCAGCGTGACGGCGTCTAGAGGCTACTCACTAGCGTTTGTGACACAGGGTCGCGAGACCCGACTAGCCCAGGCTTTGTACGATGGTCATCAGAACAGGACAGGCGTCACAAGAGCCCGAAGCTAATGCTCGAAAACTCAAGGAAATTTTCGAAATAGTACGCAGAAGTTTGGAGAAGGCTGCTCAGGAACAGGCCAGATATTACAATCTACGCAGGAGGCCATGGAAACCCAGAGTGGGAGAGCAAGTATGGTTAAAGGAGCATCATTTGACCAACGCGGCGGACGGATTCCCTGAAAAATTAGCACCTAGATTTGGAGGATCATACCGAGTAGTGGACTTCATATCGCCGGTTATTTGCAAATTACAAGCGCAGGCGGATAAAAAGTTTCGAAGGGCACACACCGTATGTACAAGCGGAGGAAACAAGGTCAGACTAATGAAAACTTCTTAAGATGCTATAACCAGGGGAAAGACAAACCAAGGGGAAAAAAACAACAAATTTTTTTTAAAAAAGGAAAAAAATTAATTAATAACATTTTTTTAGGGATGTCGCTGCAAGCAGCGGTCGTCGGCAGAACAGAAAGAGTAGCGAAGAGCAGAGAGAGCATGCGCAGCAGCTGTATGCTGTATGTTGTTTGCACAACAAGAGATAAGGAATTTGCATATAGTGAATGCAGCAGACTGCAAGAAGTGGGAGAGAAAATAAACATGTGTGTATGTGCATAAGCAGCACAACCGCAGCAAGCTAAACGATCGTGACGTCAGTAACTGGGCATGATTGCCATTCATCAAGAGACCGAGGTCACGGTTCGTTTCTCCGCTCTGCCGGGTCGTTGCAATTTCTCTTAAATGCATTTCAGCAGTAACATTGCCCCTTTTTCCCCCGCACACATGACCAAACTAGCAATTGACATTTTAGTTATGGCTACTATTCGTAATAATTATTCCAAGCAATTAATTAATAGAATTCAATTATTCAAACTAATAAGTAAATGATTTGAGACAAAAACACTTAGAAACATTTGGAAATAGGAAATTAAGACATTGCAAGTCCACAAATGCAGTTGTTAAGGGGACCGTCTACCAATTTTTTTCAAAATTTTTGATTTTTCAAAAACATCGTTTTCGTGCACTACATATATGTAGAATTAGTTTAGAATCTCTGATTTGCCGATTTTCGACCGAGAATATGTCGAAAAATCGATTCTCAGGAAGTGTCTCTGATAGCGCAGACATAGCGCACAAAAACTTTAAACGAGTTTTTCTCAAAACAACGTTTTTTGAGCTGGTTGACACAATTTTGGAAAAACTATCTGTCCGATTGGGCTAAAATTTTCAGGGGCTATTCAGCACACATGTGTTTATCGCCTGAACCACAACCAACATTCTACATACATTTTTAACCCCATTTTTTACCGTTTTAGTGGTGAAAAAAGGGTAAAAAAAATTCAAACCGCCGCCATTTACTAATTTTTTTTTTCAAATTCATTTTTTGTGGTTCATGCCATAGCCACTGACATATATTTTAAGAAATTTTTTGGATTTTTTGTTTCAGAAATTTTGAAACAGAGATATCGTGTCAACCAGTTTTTTTCGGACAATCACTTCAACCGCCATTTTGTCGCCATGAAGGGCAGAATAAACAAAAAAATATTTTTTTCTTAATCCTCAATATGTGTGTTAACATGTGTGAAAAAAGCCTAGTGTTTCGATATATTTTACTATCAAAAAAAAAAAAAATGTTGAAAAATCATGCAAAAGTGGTAGACGGTCCCCTTAATATATATGTACAGAGGCCTATACATATGTACGCGAAGGGCAGGCGACGCGTTAAATAAGTGAGGCGACCGAATAATTGGCGTTTCTGCACCGAGAGAGAGATGTAATGAGTGAGCGTGGCGTGGACCGAACGCGTGCGTAGGCGCCGCCTATAAAAAGGGCAAACGCCCACGCATGCGTTCTATTCGATCATTATGAGTGTACGCAACAGTAACGACAACAACAACACCAAGCAGAAGGCCAGCGGCAGGCGGGCACGTGTGCTGCCCAAGCCCAAGCCCAAGCGGCTGCCATTCCACCCGCAGAGGGCAACCCGAGCGAGGCGCCTGCAGCTGCTAGTGGAGTCGGAGGTGCTGGAGCTGATGCCGTCATGCTCATGCTCATCTGAGCCTTTGCCGAAGAGAGGCAGTGAAATGGGAAAATGAGGAAAATAAGTAATAATAAAAAAAATTATATAAAAAAAAACCACAGCGTGGGTTTTCATTTGTTTCTCGAAGGAAGAGGGGAGTGTGAGAAACATAATTGTTTCTCACAAAAACAAGTTCTCTTTTCAGCAGCAATGGGTGTTCACACCGCTGTAACCCCTTTCAGCGCCGCCCATGGATGGCAGCAGTTACAGCAGCGCGCGCGACAGAAGGCCCGTTAGTCAGCCAGCAAATGCACCGCTGACTGACGAGCGTAAGCAAAAACAGCTGCGGAATAATGAGCACATTTGCCGTTAGTTTAGGGTCGGGCATGCAGTCGCTGACGCGGGAGGTTTTTGAGAAGTGATAGCAAAGAACGAACACGAATGGTGGAGGTATCTTAGCGTTGCCAGGACTTAGTAAATTAGAACCTAGCGTGGCCAGGACCCAGTTGAACTATCCTAGCGTTGCCAGGACCCAGGCAAGAATCCTTCATCGTCGTCGCCCGATTATCCTAGCGTTGCCAGAACCCTGTTAAGAATATTTTATCGTCGTCGCCCAGTTATCCTAGCGTTGCCAGGACCCCAGTCTTGAACCGCTCATCGTCGCCGCCCATTGATCCTAGCGTTGCCGGGACCCCAGCACAGAAT
The DNA here is from genome assembly GCA_035045575.1 of Drosophila falleni. Classification (NCBI taxonomy): domain Eukaryota; kingdom Metazoa; phylum Arthropoda; class Insecta; order Diptera; family Drosophilidae; genus Drosophila; species Drosophila falleni. The sequence continues at coordinate 199,862 of JAWNOV010000105.1, read as the reverse complement.
ATTTTATCGTCGTCGCCCCGTTATCCTAGCGTCCTAGGCATCGACGAGCCTTTTAAAAGATTCATGGTCGATATGCAAACCTTGATGCAGCCACTACGACTGTTGAAGGAGCGGGAACGGGAGAAAATCTACAACAGTAGCCTTCCCGACTTCAGAGCATTTGCAAGACCCTACCAAAACAGCAGTTTGATCGAACTGATGCAATTGGCAGAAAAATTCGAAGAATTGGAAAGAGACAGGGAAAGATTACGGCAACAAAATCGCAACAATCGCTCGAGATCATGGCAATGGAAGAGCACAGACCAGGAGATATTGGGGCCCAATACAACCGTTGTGTCGAGAACACCATAACACGACCACAACCTACACCCAGAGCATTTTCGAGACAACAGACACATGTCCCCAACCCAGGCGCAGGCACTCAGAAGATGTGGTCATGAGGGCCACTGGGCACGGGAGTGTAATAATGAAAGTTTGCTCTTTTGTTAGGTTTGTGGGCAAATAGGAGTTTACACAAGCCAGTGTTGCAGACCGGAAAACGATCGGCGGCGTCCAGCTCCCAGGAGCGAGCGGATGCCGATAAAAGCTGCTCCACACAACTAGTCGGCACGTTGAAAGACGAAGGGCATCGCCTGTCGGCCACGGTTCAAATCGGCAACAAATCCTACAACGCCACTATCGACACAGGGGCGGATATGGCATTATTAATCCTACCAGGGGTCATCGGTAAACAAACATGGGAACAAAATTCGAGTGTGCCGGCATCAAAGTCAGGATCTCAACTCGTCGACAACACAACGAAGGACGAGAAGAAAGACTATCGGTGATCACAACAAAACACGTATAGTAATAGAGGAACATGTAACACAAGAGCAAGAACAAGGAACACGAGAACGGGCAATGCAAGAAGAAGAAACTACGCGGGACAAAACATCACAGCCGAGGAAGGCATAACGAACGTCGGGACGGAGGAGCGTGATGCCGCATTTGCAGTCATGAGCGGCACATCGCCAATCACGGAACATCGAATCGTGATGCACGATGACCTACTTCCCAAAGAGCCCGAAGATGCAGGAAAAAATCAACAAACAGATCGACGACCTACTAGCAAAGGGATGCATCGAGCCATAGAGCAGTCCACACAGTGCCCCAATTGTTATGGTCAAAAAGAAAACGGGCAAATGGAGGCTGTGCGTCGATTTTCGGCAGCTAAACAGCCGATCTGTCAAGAACGCTTATTCGCTGCCTCGAGTACACCACATTTTAGATCAGCTGAGGGAAGCACGCTATATCACCAGCCTCGACCTGAAGGACGGCTACTGGCAAATTCTGATGGAGGCAACAAGTCGCCGTATGACAGCGTTCACGGTACCAGGCAGAGGACTCTTCTAATGGAAAGTTATGCCATTTGGACTTCACTCCACACCAGCAACATTCCAACAAGCATTGGACCGGGTGATTGGTCCCGAGATGCTACCACATGCATTCGCTTATTTAGACGACATCATCGTTATTGGGAAAACAATGGAAGAACATATGGCAAATCTAAAAGAGGTGTTTCGACGATTACGGGCAGCGAATTCAAGGATCAACGTCGACAAGTGCGACTTCTTCAAAAAAGAGCTAAAATATCTAGGGCACACAGTGACGGAACGCGAAATAAGCACAGATCCGGACAAAGTGGCTGATATTTTGCAACTAAAACCACCTACAAACATCAGGGAACTGCGACAATATCTCGGACTGGCTTCCTGGTACAGACGATTCGTGCCTGATTTTTCTACTACGGTACACCCCCTCAACGGTTTATTAAAGAAAGGCATAAAATGGTTATGGAACGAAGAGCATCAACAGGTGTTCGAGAGGGTAAAAGAAAAACTGACACAGGCACCAGTCCTAGCATGTCCGGACTTCACCCAACAAATCACATTGCAAACGGATGCTAGCAAGTATGGAGTGAAAGCCATCCTAGCACAGGAATCCGGCGAGGGAGAGCGAGTAATCGCATATGCCAGCAAAACACTCAACGGCCCAGAGAGAAACAACTCCGCAACAGAGATTTATTTTTATTTATTTATTTATTTATGCCCGACTAAAAGCAGTCGGCAAAAAACAAAAAAATTAAATATATAAGAATTAAATTAAAGATTAAAAAATAAAGATAAAATTAAATATAAATATAAAATGTAAAGAAAAGATTTCAATTAGAATTAGAATTAGATCTGGGGTGTGCAAAAATTATAAATGATCCAACATTTGTTGCAAGGATTGGGGAAAACCCAGAAAAACCCAATCAGATCAATCAGGAGTAGTGTTGTTATTAGTAATTGTAAGAATGTTAAACTATTAGAATGTAATAAAACAAGTTAATAGTGTTATTTAGGTCAGGAATTAAAAGAAAGGTAATTAAAAAGTGCGGACTTTAGGGAAAGGAGAGAGAGCTCTGAGGAGAAAACGTGATAGAGGCTATTATAGGTAGAGCATAAGATACGAAACGAATCGTGTGAAGCGTAATCAGTTGGGCATGTAGATAAAAATAAAGGCTTGTAATTCCTAGTAGAGCAGCGGGGGACAGAAAAGGTAAGGCGGGCTAGAAGGGAACTAGAATCGATCTCGCCAATAATCAATTGTGAAGAAAAACAAAACCAAGATTAATTAAGACGGAAGATTGAGAAGACGAAGCCTATGGGAGTACGGGGGTTAACGAAGGCTGGGATCCCAGTTAAAACCACGTAAGGCGAAAAGCAAGAATTGCTTTTGAACTGATTCAATTCGATTCTGGTTATTTGATACTGCGGGCTCCAAATGGATGTGGATGGGACGAACTAAAGAGACGTAAAGGAGTTTCGTGGTATGAGTATCTTTAAATTCTTTCTACCAACGTTTAATGAAACCAAGTACTCCTTTGGCGTCATTAACTATAATGGAGATGTGTAAATTGAAGCATAATTTGCAATCAAATAAAACTCCAAGATCCTTTACAGATTTTATACGTTTCAAAGGGGTATTGTCAATCGTATATGAAGCTAAATAGGGCCTAGAACGACTAAATGTCATGAACATACACTTTGAACAATTTAGATGCAACTTATTGTCCGAGCACCATAGTTGCATAGCGTTCAAATCGTCTTGCAGACGATTATGAAAAAGGGGATCAGTGTATGAAAAGATAAGCTTTACATCATCCGCATACATTAAAATATATGAATGGGACAGAATAGTGGGTACATCGTTAATGAACAGAGTAAAAAATAAAGGCCCCAAGTGACTACATTGAGGTACACCAGAAGTAACGTAAACCGAACTCGAAATGGTTAAGCTAAGGAGCACTGTTTGGGTCCTACCTTTTAAGTAGGTGGAAACCCAACGTAAAAAAGCGGAGGGGAAACCTATGCAACTCAGTTTGTAAAGTAAGAGGTCATGGATCACAGAGTCAAAGGCTTTACTGAAGTCAGTGTATATGACATCCGTTTGCTTTTTCTATGAAAATGCATCATTTACCAGGGAGGTAAATTCAAGCAAGTTGGTCATAGTGAACCGACCCTTAATAAAGCCGTGTTGAGTAGGGGAAATTATCGATTTACAGAGATGCTGCAAAGACGAAACAAGGATTTTTTCAAATAATTTAGGAATGGCTGATAGCTTTGCAATGCCTCTGTAGTTCGAAATATCAGACTTACCACCTTTTTTGTGGAGAGGAATGATATAAGATTCTTTTCAAAGATATGGAAAGGTTGAAGATTCAAGGGATAGATTAAAAAGCTCATGCAACGGAGCAGCTAAAGAAGAGCAGCATTCCTTAAGAAGACAACTAGGAATGTTGTCTGGCCCAGGGATGAAAACAAATTTTAAAGAAATAAGAGAAGAGATTATAGTGTTATAAGAAATAGACGAAGCAAACATAGTGTTTGATTAAATAATTGAATAAGGATAAGATGAGATAGAGTGCTTAGCAATCGTTTGGGCGATTCGGAAGATGCGACCATACCTAGAGGGATATAATTTTGCTGTCGTAACAGACCACATGGCGCTAAAATCGTTAAACTCTATTGATGATGGGCATTGGAATTGCAGCAGTACGATTTCGAAGTGGCATATCGCAAAGGAAAACTGAACGTAGTGGCAGTCGCATTTTCTAGGCAACCGCTAAATGAGAATGTCTGCGCTCGGGTTAAAATTGGAGAAGAGACAGTGGGAGCTGGCGGAGCTGATGGAAACTGGAGACAGAAGTTGCTACGGAAGATTTGTAAGGAGCCCAGAAAATTTCCAGACTACATAGAAGAATCTGGCAACTTATACAGACACAACCCTCACTGAGCAGGGCACGAGGACGTGACATCCTGGAAATTGTGTGTGCCATCGAACAAGAGGCACCGTATATTACATAAAAATCACGACATAGCAGCAGCGGGACATACTGGAATACGGAAAACGATAGCTCGTGTGGCGGCATGTTATTACTGGCCAGGATTGCACCGAGATGTCCGCAACTATGTGCAACGATGTGAAGTTTGCCAGCAATACAAGCCGAACCAGTTCCAGGGAGTAGGCCATATGCTCACCCAAATTCCAGAACAAACCATTACCACGATCAGAACACGGGATTACATAACTGCAGATATTTATAAACCGGTTCTCAAAATGGACTGAATGAGTACCACTGCGAAGCTCAACGGCGGCAGCCCTCCAAGAGGCATTCAGAGGAAGAATCCTGGCAAGATTTGGCGTGCCAAAGGTCCTCATCACCGACAACGGCGCACAATTCACTAGCAATGCATTTAAGAGTTTCCTGCAGGATTTGGGGGTGAGACACCAGTACATGGCACCTTACACACCGCAGGAAAACCCCTACGGAAAGAGCGAACCGCACAGTAAAGTCAATGATTGCTCAATATGCTGGAGCAAACCAACGCTGCTGGAATGAGACTCTACCGAAAATCACTTTGGCCGTAAATACCAGCGTGACAGCATCCACAAAATATACACCAGCGTTTGACACACTGGGTCGAGAGCCTCGACTACCCCAGGCTTTATATGATGAGGTGGCCATCGGCACAAAAATGACTACACAGGAACCGCAAGCAAACGCCAACAAACTCAAAGAAATATTCGAAATAGTTCGCAGGAGTTTGGAGAAGGTGGCGCAAGACCATGCACGTTATAACAATCTACGCAGGAGACAATGGAAACCAAGCGTGGGGAGCAAGTGTGGCTAAAGGAGAATCATCTATCCAATGCAGTGGATGGATTTGCGGCAAAACTGGCACCTAAATTTGGAGCACAATACCTGATCGTGGACTTCATATCGCCGGCGAGCACACGTTGGAGACCTAAAACTACATAACCAGGTCAGACGAATGATTTGTTTTTTATATAAATGTTGCAGAGTGTTGTAGAAGGGTATATATATGAAAAAAACACCAAAACAAAATAAATTCATGGTCACGGTCAGTGGCCGGCAAAGCAAAACGAAAAGCATTTGTTGTTGTTTACTTTTCACGCAACGCAAGGCGAACGAAAGATAAGAGAGCCCAAACATTGGTTGTTGTCGCGACGGTCAGTGGCCGGCAAAGCAAAACGCAAACATTTGTTGTTGCTTACATTTCGTTTTCTTTGCATAGCAATGACCTAACAACTAAGTCGCAGAGAACGGCACAAGACAGCGAAGCAAAGAAAGCTAGCAAATTGCCGACAGCCAAGACGTTAAGATTTCAACAAAAACTGAGACGATGTGCTTTCAGAGAGAATGCACAACAAAGACAGAATAGAGCGACGCTATTTCTTGTTGTGTGCATCGCGTCTGATTTAGCCATAGCAACAAAACAAATATACACAACGAGGGAATTATGATGCGCGAAATGTATTATGTATGTTTATGTTTATACATATGTCTATAATTACAGCGAAGAAACTAGGACGAAGAAGGGCATATTATTCATAGTACCTATATATACATATATATACTTATATAATGTATTGTTTATAACAAAAACCATATGGACATCATACATATAACAAAGCAAGGAATGAACATTTGTTAATAATATTAGATAGAAATTATGCGCGGAATTCATTATATATATCGGTCTGCTTTGAGTCGCCGCCTGCTGCGCGTTCTAGATCAAAGATCGGGGCTCGCGCCCCGTGGGGGCGCGGTCAAGAATTTGGTCAAATATGGCCGCCTCACATTTTTAAATTATTAATAAATTAAAACCGGCCTAAAAGTGTTAATACTGCTTTCCAAAGCAATTTGGCCACCCGAAACAATTATTATAAAGTTGTTAATAATTTAACACAATAAAATGTGTTCAGCTTGCAATTTTTCAAATTGCCTATTTATGAATGTACATACGCACATACCCAAAATTGGCATATAATATATGTATATTTTTTTTTATTTATTTACTGTGAGTTTGAATCTTATAAAAACCGCGCACAGCTTTAACGGTTAAGTTGAATTTATTGTAAAATAAAAGGCAAGGCGATATTTCACGACAAGTTCATTTATTGAAGAACAACTTAAGACTAACAGATAATTGTGCATTGCGTTATAACAAAAGCTAATTTTGGGAATTTAAATGTTTACAATATTATAAAGGCTGGGAACGAACTCAGCGTTGGCTGGGAACGCAAATCTGCTGACAGTGAGTTATTTCGATCAATGTTGATCGATGGGGGAGAAGCCCGACTTAGCTGCTCTTTGTTTACAAGTGCAGCATGTGAAAGTTTGCATTATCGGTATGCGATATTTGGGGTGGCTTGGCTACGCTTTTGTTTACAATTGCAGCCTGTGAAAGTTTACATTATTGGAATGAGGAATTTGGTGTCTAGACTAATGTATAACGTGGACATAGAAACCGTAATCCTGGGCGCAAGTTGTCCAATCAGAGGAGGAGAGAGGTCGCCAAGGGCACGAGAGAAGAGGAAAGCACGAGACTAAAAAGAATTGAAGGGCAAACCGAATATCGCGCCTGCCCGGCTACTATAAAAGGACGACCGTCCACGCAGCTGGACATTGAAGAACAGACGACAGGATGAGCAGCACGCAAGCGACCACGCGCCAACCGACCAGGCCGTCTTTTCACCCTCGCCGGAGGGCGCCGAAGCTGCCGGACATCCAACCACCTCGACCACCAGCAACGGAGGAGTCCCATGTCGGTAAGATCCCCAAGACGCCCACCAGGTTCGAGGAACTGATCGGCGTGCCCTGGGCTCGGAACGTGCTCAAGGCGTCCGAGCGGTTGAACCCCGGTCGTCGCAGGGTACACCTGGTGTGGGACGAGGGGCGGCGGTACAAAATTAAGGCGGGTGTCGGATTCAGCAGCAGCCTAATCCGTTTATCGATATAACTATCGGCACAGCATGAACTAGATGAGCAGGCTTGTCGGGTACTGAACTAGATGAGCAGGCTTGTCGTGAACTGGTTCCACATACACAAACATATGCACTAACATATTTTTCCCGCGTTTTTGCATTGTACATAAATTTTAGTTGTTGATCTGGCGAAGCTTATTGTTAAAAGCCACAGCCGCATATTGTGAAGCCAATCTGGCCAAAATAAACGTTGTTGTTGAAAGCCAAGTCGTATTCATTCTTGGTAAATAGTACCCGCGTACAATTGTCAAAAAATATTGGCAATTCAACATTTGGAGGCCCCGGCGAGATTGGCTAAATAACATTCAATTGTGCAGTGAAGTTCTGTGGTCGCTGAAAACAAATCAAGTGCATAATCATACATACATATGTGCGTGTGTGTGGTGCAAAGCAACAGTTTCATAGTGTCATATTGTGTGTCATATTGGGAAAGGCACCGCAATTAGACTCTCGCTCGTTGTTGTTGTTGTCATTCTCAGCCTTCTTATATACATACGCTTGTACAAATTATAATTAAATGCGGTGTCCCGCGTTGTACTCCAATAGTTGATGCGTAGTGCCGCGTTGCAACTAGCGATGTACAAATGATCAGTCTGATGATGTGTGACGAATTCCCACGTTGCTCATCCAAGAACTGAGTTTAGCTAGTTAATGCTTCTTAGGAAGATTATGTTGGAGGTTTGACTTCACCTCATGTAACTTACTGGCCTTGTGGCTCAGCAGTGTAATGAAAATTATAACAAGTCAATTACGGCAGCGAGCCGGAGTTTGCAATCTTTATTCTTATATGAACTGTGGTTGACACAAAACTGAATATCAAAATTAAGAATACTAAACTCTAAAGCTAAGTCTGGCATTCGCGTCACGCTACAATGTCGTGGTCGGCAAGCCGACTCAGCATAATCATAGGCGGTAGGCGGAAGACTCTAGCGACAATAAACAAAAGTGTCCGATTACCGTCTCTGACCATTGCAGCGGCAAGGCGCTGATGCAGACGTTTTGCGCTGTGATTGCTTAAGGCAACCCAAAATCGCTGTGATTGCTGAAGGCAACCCAACAAACATTTAGTATCTTAACTTATCAGTTAACTCATATTGAGTTTATTGATGGCCATTTGTATTTCCATCGAATCTCGTCTTCTTCTTAGCATTTGGCAAAGTAGTAGAGAGAGGGAAAATATGACGCCAAGACCAACTCCAGCTGCGAACCAAACCTTGATGTTCCCGTTTGACTCGAACTCATCCTTGAACTTTTGGATGGTTTTGATGTTATGGCTGTTTAGTCTGTGGAGAAGTGGCATGCTCAGGACCGCGTCGTGGCTGATGATGTTCAAAAGTGGTGATACCGCTATGCCCGGAGTTTTACTCAAGATTTCACGCTGGTTCACGTACTTGGTGCCATTGATGATTGCTAGGCGCTCGAAAGTGACAAGGTGCGTGCCGTTTGTTGATATTTTAGGGCCATCGTCAACGCTGATGTTTGCCGGGCTTTCGTTGATGATTATCGCACCGTCGTCTATGTACGTGATTAAATCCAGATGGCTGGGCTGCGAGTGGCAAAGAGCAGTGCTTCCAGCGTGCAAAGCCCGTGCGCAGGTATCGTGTGCTGCCAATTTGCAGAACGTGGAATGGGTTGTTGTGGTGCACTCCGTGACTGCTAGAACGTCATCCTTACACTCGGCTATGATGTCATCTTGTAGTTGCAATATTGTGTGTTGATGCGATACGGGGAATACAGTGATCTTCTTACAAACAAACTTTATTCTAGGGTATGCGATTAATATGTGAATAATGTTTTCGGACTGAAAGACCTTAATATTAGATGCTTCTAATAAGCTAACTACGGGAATGTCGAGGGTTTGTTCAACTAGGGACTTCAGACCATCATAGTTAAATATGGTGGGATTTATTATATTTGACTTAGCCAAAGTAACTGTTAAAATCAAATTTTGAATTTCTGTAATTAGCATTCTGTTTCTCGCCAACAGTGCTTCGTATAAATGTGGGGTGTCAACAAAATCATTTTTCTTTGCTTTAATTATTTAATTGATGGAGTCTGTGAGTTGATTGATTTGTCTTTGAATCTCTGAGTTAATTACCACCTGTCTATTGTTTGATTCTATTAATTGAAATTCGGACATTTTTATTTTCTCAAAATCTGAGGCGTCTGGAGTGCCTGCTACTACCTTAAGTGCTGTGCCTAGAAAGTCTAGACTTCTGGCTATTCTGTGATGGATCTGTAAAACGGATAAAAGACTTCTAATGTGATCTGTATCAACATCTAGTAACTTTCGCATGTGTGACTGCGGAAATAGTTTAGCTAATCTTTCTGTCTCGTCTGCAATTTCTGTGAAATCAGCCGAATTGCTATCCTGTTCCCATACTAACGCATCGCCATATATTACAGGAATGTAATTAGAGTGCGAATAATCGGTGATCCGACTGTTCACTATTGTCACCAGTCCAAGTAGTAAAGTGATAGAAATCCTGCAACATAGAGGGGAATGAAAAATTAAAAATCTGTGCATCTTATGCCTATCACTAACTTATTTGTTTGGTGCGTAAAATGTAGATTCTATTTAAGGTTGCCCTTGTGGACTACCCTCCCCTTAACAAGAAAAGACGTTCCCAGGTCTGCTTGTACTTTTTCCTCTGAACATAAAGGGGTTAATTTGTTGCCCAGTCTTGTTGTTTTTTACAAAAACTTTTTCGCCTACGTCAAATACCCTGCTCTGCCTGTTCGGGTTGCATCGCTCTATATTGGTTTTCTGGGCTTTTGTTTTTTTTTCTTTTATAGCCTGTCGGAGATTTTCAGATCCCGCGTGAATGACTTCTACTGGTTTTAGATCCGTGACTGAGTGCAGAGTTTTGTTGTATTCTACAGTTGCTCTCATTATTAATTCAGTTGTGTTATCGATTTTTCTATCGATTTTCAGGCATCTCGCGATTTCGGCTAGGGTGCTGTGGAAACGTTCTACTTGACCGTTTGAAACACTGTGGAGCGGAGGAGCGTTTATAATGTCAATGTCATAGCTGTTTTTTAGAAGCGATGTTATCGTTTCTGACTTGAAAGCTGCCTCGTTGTCGCAATAAATAGTTTTAATGTTCGGGAACAAATTCACTAACTGCAATATGGGAGCTCTGACGTCGACTATTGTACGAGAGACTAATGGCTGGACGACTGCAAACTTTGAGAACTTGTCGATGCAAGTTAGAAACTGTTTTTTGTCCGTATTGAATATGTCAATATGAAGCATTTCCCCAGGATAAGAGGGAATTGGAGTTGTTCCGAGCTCTTGTTTTTTGGGGTGTCTGTCGTACTTTCCTTTGGTGCAAACTTTGCAATTTGCGACGATCTCAGCTGCCAGCTTGTTCATTTTTGGAAAATAGTAGTCGCGAAGGACTTGCTTTGCATTTTCCTGGGCTGCACGGTGTGCGCGGTTATGTTCTGCAGTTATTATTTCCCTTTGTTCGTTTTTGTCAGTGAAGTCGCACATCAAGTTCTTACAGTGCCAAAATTTCGTTGACGGGAAATTTAACACAATGTTGTGTTGAAAACTGGCGAGCGTTGGCAGATCGCAATGTATTGCGTTTACAACGTTTGGGTTGATCACTTCTTTAAGTGTGTCAAAAAGGGTGTTCTTGTCAGTGAAATTAATTAAATGGCGAGTCTTGCTGCCAAAAAGTATGAAATTCCGTTTTAGTGGGAAACATGCCTCTTCTAAAACTATTTGGTTCCGAAAACAGTTTATGGGTTTTTCCGTTGTTTCGACCGTGTAGGTCAATGACAGTTCGCTGTGTATGGTTGCGATGTCGGAAAGAGGTTCGTCATGTAGAGCGTTTACATTTTGCCGTGATAAGGCATCCGCTACAAAATTTTCTTTACCTGGTTTGTTGAACATTTTTGCATCATGTTCGTCAATGTAAGCCTTCCACCTTTTTATCTTTGCGTTGGTGTTTTTTTCAGAAACTGCAAAGGTTAAAGGCTGATGGTCAGTGAAAATTTTTATGTCTTTAGTACAGCGATGTCCAAAACTTGAAAAGGCAGCCACGTGTGGTTGGCAAGCCAAACTCTGCCGGCGTCGCAGCCGTCACATGTATAGAGGGAGAGAATATGTGTGTTCTATAAATAGAACGCTCGGCAGCTTGCTTTCGCACGATGCGCGTGTTCGACTGCATTTTCTTACACGACACATGTTTTCGGCTGACGCCCAAAAGTCAAACGCGCAGTCAGTCGCTGTGCTAAACTCAATGAGAACAGATCATAGAGCGCACGATTTTTTGCTACACAGAAAAAAATGTTTGACATCAATTGGGAAAATAAATTATTTTTCATTGAAAATATGGATGGCAATGCTCAATGTTTATTGTGCCATTACGTTGCATGTCGTTGTACCCTTGACGTAATTAAAAGGCACTACCAACTTTGCCACGGGGGTTATGATGAGATAAAGGGGAGGGAGAGAGACTTAAAAGTTTTGGAGATGAAGGCAAAACATTTTTTAATATTTATAGCGGACAAGGAAGAATTAAAAAATAATGACAACAATAAAATTGATAAAACTTCGCTAAACTTAGCATCTTATACAGTTGCTTTAGGTCTGGCCAGACAATGTCGCCCATTTAGTGATGGAACATTTTTCATGAATTTGACGACAGATGTTTTACAGTGCTTTGGAGAGCAGTGCCAGAAAGCCGTTGAAATTTGTAAAAGTATTCCCATATCACGTAATACTCTTGCACGCAGAACCGAAGCTATAGGCCGCTTTATTTATTCCGAAGCAAGAAAGCGCCTGGAAAATTGCACATTTTTTTCGATATCGCTAGACGAGAGTACCGACATCAATAACATTTGCCAGTTGATAATTTGTGTTAAGACAGTTGATGCTAATCTAAACTGCTTTGAAGAAGTTTTTGATGTTGTTTCTTTGCACGGCAATGTAACAGGAAAAGTTTTATATGACGTTTTAGAATCCCGTGTCTTTTCAATTGTTAATAAAGAAAAAATGAGCGCTTTGTGCACAGATGGTGCAAAAGTAATGAGAGGGAATAATATTGGTCTCGTGGGAATAATGCGAAAAAACGGTCTGTCTTGTCCAACATTCCATTGCATTATTCACCAGCAAGCACTTTTCGCAAAGGAAGTAAAAATGAAAAACGTTATGGACACGGCAATTAAAATTATAAATAAAATAAGAGGCGGACACAATGCACTGACCCACCGAAAATTTAAAAGTTTTTTAGACGATTTGCATGCAGACTATGGAGATCTTTTGCTGCATACAGAAGTGCGATGGCTCAGTCGCGGAAAGAGTTTGGAGCGTTTTTTTAATTTAAGACAAGAAATTGTATTATTTTTTAAATCGTCACCAACACCGACTACCGATGAGTTTGTCATTGCATTGGAAGATAAGGAGTTTCAACTGGACTTGGCGTTTTTATGCGACCTAACCGAAATGCTAAATGACCTGAACTTATCTCTTCAAGGCAAAAACACCAATATATTAACTCTTGTAACAATAATACACCATTTTAATAGAAAGCTGCATTTACTAAAAGACCAACTCAAAAACAATAGCCTTAAATCTCTAAAAAAAACTTCACTCATTTTTTCTGGCTTGACTTTGAAAAATTTGGATTTCTTTCAAAATTATGCCAACATAGTAACATCAATTGAAAATAATTGCAACCAAAGATTTCAGGACATAAGCTGCATTAAAAATTTGATAGATCTGCACGACTACCCTCTTATATGCGAAGTCCAGGAACACAACGCAGAAATCCAAAGCGATTTAAAAGAATTAAGAGATGATATTGAAATTCCTTTAACAAGTGGCGAGCATTTCTGGCGAGAACTCGATAATAAATATTTTTGTCTTAAAAAAGAGATTGGTAGACTATACTCAATGTTTGGTACAACATACAATTGTGAGGTTGCGTTTTCCACTTTGAAAATAATATTAAGTAAAAGTCGCAACAAATTAACCGATCAGCACGTATCAGACCTCTTACGGATTAAAGAATACAAAGGATACATCGATTTGGGTGAGTTATGCAAAATAAATTCGGAATGAGGTAAAAATCCTAACCTATGCTTTCTTCTTTTTAGCACGCCAATATCGACGATACCACACATATATGCTGCGCATCGATTTAATTTGTTTTATGTTTGTATCGCACGCACTTTATTTTTTCAGTGTAAAGCAGTAAAACGTCACGTTGCCTTCGGGTTTCGCTGCTTCGCACACAAGCGCAAATCTTTCGTTGTGTGAGTTTGGACACCACTGCTTTAGTACCATACAAGAAATTCTGCAGCTTACCTAGAGCCCATACAATTGCTAGTAACTCCCTTTCGTTAGTAGCGTAATTTTGCTCGCATTGCTTTAAGGTTCGCGAGATCATTGTAATGGGGCGACCTCCCTGGGATAGTACAGCCCCGATGCCACTAGCCGAGGCGTGGGTGGTTAATTCAAAAGGTTGTTTAAAATCTGGGTACATAAGAATGACATCTTCTGATGCCAGGATATTTCTTAAGCGTTCGAACGCACTGCCTTGCGTTTCATCAAACTCAACCGGGACTTATCGGGACATGTGTTTGCTGACTGTTCCGTTTTGGCCTTTTAGAATGTCCGTTAACGGCTTCGCAATCGCGGCGTAGTCTTTAACGAACCTTCTATAATAACTAGCTAAGCCAAGGAATGATCTTAAGCTCAACAAATTTTTTGGCTCGACGTATTCCTGCATGGCTTTGACTTTTTCGGGGTCAGTTTTTGCCCCGCCCCTGGTGACTATAAACCCTAAATACTCGATTCTTTCCTTAAAAAATTTTGTTTTTTCTTGGGAAACTCTCATGTTAGCGTCACTCAAGCACTGAAGTACTGAGTTGATATGCTTAACATGATCGGCCTCATTTTGAGAGAAAATGATCACGTCGTCTACGTAGACGTAACATATTTTGCCAATCAATTCCCTGAGCACGTCGTCTATGGCTCTTTGAAAAATACTTCCAGCATTTTTCAGACCGAAGGGTAATCGACAGAATTCATATTTTCCGCCGTTTACCGAAAATGAGGTCTTCTCGCGATCTTGTTCCGCCATATAGATTTGATGATACCCTGATTTCAAGTCTAACGTTGTGAAGAACTTAGCTTTTCCCATATTTGCTAAAATCATGGGTATGGAAGGCATTGGGTATCTATCAGGAATGGTTTGCTCGTTTAGTTTCCTAAAGTCGATAACCAGTCGTTTGTTTTTGTTGCCATTGGCATCGGTACCTTTCTTGTCAACTACCCATGTTGGGCTGTTGTATGGGGATCTTGATGGTCTTATTGTGCCATCTTTTAGTAACCGTTTGATTTCGTCGTTTACGAGATCAGCTGCTCCCATTGGGTGTGGATACATTTTTGAATACACCGGTTCATTTGTTTCTGTTCGAATTGTTGCGACGACAGAAGTATTAAAGGGTAAAGCCTCGCAAGAGGTCGAAAACACCCGTAATCTTTTTAATATCATTCTTTAAAATTCCTTCTTGACGGAATTTGGGACCACAATATCGTCTGCCAAGTGTGTCTAGTATAAAAAACGGAGACACTTGTCGGAAAACCGACATCAGACATTTATTGGTTATTTTACTGGAGCCATGTATGGAACTCACAGTGAAAGACTTGGCGACTGGCATTATGTTTTTTAACTCCTTTACGGGTTTTACATAATTTTTTGCCGCGCCGGTGTCTATTAAAATTTTTAGTGTCCTCCTAGCCAACTGTCTTTCGATGACGGGCAGCCGGGAGCGCTCTCTAAAAAATTTAATGAGTCAACATCAAATACAGATTCATTATCCTCATCTATGTCATTGACTTCTTGCTCAGGTGCATTCTCATGGCCTTCTTCGGGTTTAGCCGGGGCGCTCTGAATGATCTTGTTCAACCTCTGGCGCCTTTGGCCGGACACTCGTTCTGACGAGTTCTGTCTTTTGGTAGCCGCCGCGTTGGTAGCTTGCTGCTTGCCAAAGTTTGTAGGCTGTCTGAATTTTGAGGACGAATCTACGTCCATCGGCTCGGGCGCTTGGGGTTGTTGGTCTCTCTTGTTTTGGTTATTATTAGCGTTGTTATGATTACGCTTTACAAAATGTGGGTTTTTTTCTTGACGCTCATCCCTTATGTTCTTCCCCTGCTTGTACTGGGTACGAGCCCTGCCGGCTTCAGTAGCCTGGGCTTTTTCTTCAAGTGCTTTAGCATATGAAGATGAAAATAAGTTTCGCTCAATGCTCGCCTCCGCTTCTCTGGCATGTGCCAAAGCAGAGGGCAAGTCTTTGGGCTGAGCTGGGAAGACAATTGCCCTTAAGGATTTTTTTAAACCCGAGATGAACGCATGCAACGCATCCGCTCTAACCTCTTTGTTTAATAAATCAGCGCCTTCCTGGCGCTTGTTGGTTGTGTGCTGGGTTAAAGTCAGGGTTCTGCACTTGGCTACCACTGTGGTTCTGTACTTGGCTAATGTGAGACACTGGGTTCTGAGCTTGGCTAGCGTAAAGGTCTGGGCTGTGTGTCCGGCTATTATCTTCTGTTTCCCAGCTTATGTCACTATCACTATCGCGCTCCTCCTTTATGTGTCTATTTAAGTCAAAGCGGCTCATATGCCTGCTATTTTTGTATGTGTTCGCACTGATTTGAAACACTAAACATTTAATTCAAACAAGCGATTACCGCAGCGGTTTAAGTCAAATCAATTCAATATTTCGTTTAGTCGATTGTTATTAATCGGTATCACACAAAATGTATTTGCAAAAAGAAATGATTTTATTTTGTTTTGCCGATTATTTAAAATCGGTACCACATAAAAATGTAACTGCAAAAATATTTTTATATATATTTTTTCTTTATTTTGCGTTGGCATAAAACGCAGAATGTAATTGCAGAGAAAATTTGGTTTCTTTTTTTTTTTTATTTTATTAAACTTTTTTAACTTTATTTTTCCACTGAAGTCTTTATTTGAACTTACATGTTATGGTGTGGGTTCTAATGTGCTGGGCGCCAATTATAATCATGTAACTTACTGGCCTTGTGGCTCAGCAGTGTAATGAAAATTATAACAAGTCAATTACGGCAGCGAGCCGGAGTTTGCAATCTTTATTCTTATATGAACTGTGGTTGACACAAAACTGAATATCAAAATTCGCGTCACGCTACAATGTCGTGGTCGGCAAGCCGACTCAGCATAATCATAGGCGGTAGGCGGAAGACTGTAGCGACAATAAGCAAAAGTGTCCGATTACCGTCTCTGACCATTGCAGCGGCAAGGCGCTGATGCAGACGTTTTGCGCTGTGATTGCTTAAGGCAACCCAAAATCGCTGTGATTGCTGAAGGCAACCCAACAAACATTTAGTATCGTAACTTATCAGTTAACTTACATAAGCGGCTGTGCGGTTACTGACTTTTGTCGTTGCTTTCATTTCTTTCGCCGTTACATTGTTGCCAAGCGCCATCATGGCAAACACAGACGCTGATAATGCGCGAATTGCAGACAGGGTGACCTTTTCCAAACGCAAAGTGTCTGCATTGTTTGAACGCGCTAAAAATCTCGAAAGTGATTTATCAACAAACAAGCTTAATGATCTATGACCCTGTCGAGCTAGAAGTGCATTTATTACGTATTGAGCAAACTAAATCTACCTTTAACGGCGCGCATAATTCGTTAGAAGAACTCGACTTCGACGAAATTGGCAGCAAAGTGCGCGATGACTTTGACGATTTAATGGCTAAGCTCGAGGCTCGTGTGCGCGTAATTATTCAAAAGCATCAGTCAAGTGCCCCGCCACATTCGACATTTGGGCGCTATGATGACACTCCTCATCAAACCGTGATAGTGGCCAATAGATCGCGTTTGCCCGAACTCAAGCTGCCTACATTCTCCGATGGCTATACGGAATATGTCAATTTCAACGCAATGTTTGAGTCTGTCGTTGACAAGGATCCCGAATTGACCAACATTGAGAAGCTGCAGCATCTTCGCTCATGTCTGTCTGGCCCTGCGTTGGATGCGGTTAGCTCGTTGGATTTTATCGGTGCCAATTATCGTGTGGCTCTCGATATTCTTAATAAACGCTTTAGTAACAAACGTATTGTTTTCCAGGCACACATAAAGGAGATTCTTGGGCTCAAGAGGGTAGACTACGAGTCGGCGTCACAACTTCGGCAATTCTCTGACATGGTCAACTCGCATATGCGTGCGTTAAAGACATTGGGCAATTCGGAGCAGATTTCAGGATGTTTTATTGTGCAAACACTCCTTCAGAAATTGGACGTGAAAACCCAAAATAAGTGGGATGACGCTTGCTCCTCGGACAAGATGCCGACAGCTGATGAGTTCTTTGAGTTTCTGGAAAGGCGATGCCAGAAGCTGGACAGCATACAATATTCGACGTCAGCAAATTCTGATATGGGCAAGTCTAACCAAAATGCTAACCCAAGAAAGGCCTTTGTGGCCGAGACTAGCCAAGGTGGATGTGGTTTCTGTGATGAACGCGGCCACGGAATCTATTCATGCAGTAGATTTGCAAATTTGTCTCCATCTCTGCGCCATAAGGAGGTAAAAAAACTGGCTCTATGTTTTAACTGCCTAAAGAAAGGGCATCAAACTCGTTCATGTAGCAGCAGTCATTGTCGCACCTGTGGAGGAAAGCATCACAGCCTGTTGCATTTTGCTACCTCTTCTGATTCTCAAGCAGTAGGACCAGCAAGCACATCGTCTGCCGCCAGTATTCCCCCGTCGACTACAGCTCACTCTGCTACCTCTCTTGCTGCCCAAGGTCTTCAGTCTGGTGTCGTGCTTTTGGCCACCGCGGTGGTCATGGTGAGAAATAGCGTTGGCTCTTTGGTTCCGTGCAGAGCGTTACTGGACTCTGGTTCTCAGCTGCACATGGTAACTTCTGGTTTCGCACAGAGGCTTCATTTAAAGAAAACTAGATCTTCGGCCGTCGTCACGGGTCTCGGAGACACGAGCGTTTCTACTGACGGATCAGTTGTAAAAATGCAGATGAAGTCGTCAACGTCAGAGTATTCAGCCACATTTGACGCCCTTGTGGCCCCAACTATTACCGACAGTCAGCCTAGCCTCGCAATCGACACGTCGGATTGGAAGATTCCCTCCAACATTACACTGGCTGATTCAGCGTTCAACAAGCCACAGCGAATGGATCTTTTAATTGGAGCGAGCCTTTTCTATGAGCTGCTATCTGTTGGGCAAATCATGCTGTTGCCAGGTTTGCCGCTGCTTCAAAAGACGCGCCTTGGCTGGGTCGTGACTGGAGGTTTTAAGAAGCATCGTAGCACTTCGTTGTTGTCTACTGGCAGCGCTCTTATCAGCGAGGCTGCTCAGCTGGACTTCAGGTTGGATGACTTGGTTCGACGTTTTTGGGAAATTGAGAGTTTGGAAGAGCCCATGGTAAAGGCCTGCAAGGAAGAATTGGAATGCGAGCAGCACTTTGTAAAAAACTTTTCTCGTTTGCCGTCTGGCGAATATATGGTTCGGTTGCCTTTGAAGCCCAGTGCAGAGCTTCTAGGTGACTCCTATGACCAGGCATATCGTCGTTTCCTCAGCATTGAACGTAAATTGGGCCGTCATGCGCATCTAAAGGAGCAGTATTCAGCTTTCATCAAAGAGTTTCTGGATCTGAACCACATGTCGCAAGTTGCTCCTGAGTTCATAGATTCCTGCAAGTATTTTCTTCCTCACCATTGCGTCTTGAAGGAGGACAGCACCACAACAAAGTTGCGTGTGGTGTTTGATGGCTCTGCGTCGACCGATTCAGGATACTCTCTTAACTACGTGTTGATGGCCGGCCCAATCATACAGCCAAAGCAGCTTCATATTTTGATTCGTTTTCGCACATATCCTGTAGCGCTAACAGCTGGCATTTGTAAGATGTACCGCTGTGTTCGAGTTGCCATGCCTGATAGCTTGTATCAATGCATTCTGTGGAGAGATTCGCCTGAGGAGGGCATAAAGGTATTCAAATTGGATACGGTGACTTATGGAACCAAATCTGCATCATTTCAATCAGTACGCGCAATGCACCAGTTGGCCATTGATGAGCGTGATGCTTATCCAATTGGTTCAAAGGCCCTACAACAGGAGTTCTATGTTGACGATTTTATCTCCGGAGCAAACTCAGTGGCAGAAGCCAGGCAAAAGATGGATCAGACTTGCGCTATATTGGCCCGTGGCCAGTTCAAGCTTCGCAAATGGTGTTCGAGTCACGAGAAGGTCCTAGATGGAGTAGCTGCTGAAAACAGAGAACAGTTTTTGAAGTTCGATGATGGAAGCGATGTCACCAAAGCCCTTGGCCTTGTATGGGACCCTGCAGTTGATACGCTTTTGTTTTCTTTGTCTGTTTTAGACTCTAGAGTGAAGCCGTCGAGACGCTCAGTTCTGTCTATTGTTGTCCGATTTTATGACCCGCTTGGACTATTAGGCCCAGTCATAACTAAAGCAAAGATTTTTCTTCAGCAGCTCTGCAAGGATCAACTGACGCCCCCGTATATGTATCTGATTGCTACTCGCGGGAAGCCCAGTCAGATGTGGTCCGTCAATGCAACGAATTTTGTTGGGGCCAAGAACGAGTTACTTGAGCTAAAAACGTTGATGCTAAGCGATTCCCACCTAAAGGCAGTGCAGCAGTTTTGCCTCGCCGATGACATCGATTGGAAGTTCATTCCTCCTCGCTCTCCGCACTTTGGTGGATTATGGGAGGCGGCTGTGAAGTTCGCCAAGCACCATTTTTATCGCTCTGTTTGCCGCTCGGTGTTGCACTTTGATGAACTGCGCACCCTCGTCTGCCAAATCTGTGCAGTTGTTAATTCTCGCCCATTACTTGCACTTTCAGAGAACCCAGCAGATCTAGATGTCCTGACTCCTGCGCATTTACTGTTCGGTGGTCCCCCAAGTTGTATCATCGAGCCTGATCTGACCAAGCTGAACTACAACCGACTAGATGGATGGCAGCGTGTGTCGCAGCTGCAACAGGTGTTCTGGGCACGGTGGCATGAAGAATACTTGACTCTTCTGCAGCAGCGAACTAAGTGGCGTTCTCCAACGCAATCTTTGTCATTAATGACATGGTACTCGTGAAGGACGAAAACCTGCCTCCCATGCGCTGGCCGCTTGGCAGGGTGTTGCATCTGGTCCCTGGCAAGGATGGAGTCGCCCGTGTGGCTGATCTGAACACAGCATCTGGTGTCATCAGAAGAGCAGTGAACAAGCTGTGTCTGTTGCCGCTAAAGGACTCTGTTAAAAGACAGGCTTCCAACGGGGGGAGTATGTCGGATTCAGCAGCAGCCTAATCCGTTTATCGATATAACTATCGACACAGCATGAACTAGATGAGCAGGCTTGTCGTGTACTAAACTAGATGAGCAGGCTTGTCGTAAACTGGTTCCAGCTGTGATTGCATACACATACACATACATATGCACTAGCATATTTTTCCCGCGTTTTTGCATTGTACATAAATTTTAGTTGTTGATCTGGCAAAGCTTATTGTTAAAAGCCACAGCCGCATATTGTGAAGTCAATCTAGCAAAAATAAACGTTGTTGTTGAAAGCCAAGTTGTATTCATTCTTGTTAAATAGTACCCGCGAACAATTGTCAAAAAATATTGGCAATTCAACAGCAGGTCAGGGGCGGATTCGCGTGTTCCGCGAAGTGCGACAATAATTATTGAATAAAAAATAAATATCTATCAAGACTTTTCATTTGGGGTTACCCGAAGAAAGAGGGGAGTGTGAGGAACAACTATGTGTTTCCCACAACAATTTCACATTTTCAGCGACGCCTCTGTTAAGATCCTTTTCAGCGACGCCTCTGTCATACAGGCTTCTGCTTGCCGTTACCTACGGCGGCCCAGAGTATAAAAGAGCGAGCGACATTGCATGCGACACACTTCGAGTGGTGCTAACAAACGAGTAACACCGATCGGTCCTTGCAATAGCAGGACAAAACACCCTCCAAAAATCCATCGTAGATGTGCTTGCTGTGGCAGAATATAGTCTTTGCTGTCGCAGGTCGCGTCATAGATAACTTTACAGTATTAAATTATAATCCTTGCTGTCGCAGAAACCATCGTAGATATCCTTGCTGTAGCAGGATATAGTCTTTGCTGTCGCAGGTCGCATCATAGATAACTTTGCAGTAGCAGGTTATAATCCTTGCTGTCGCAGAAACCATCGTAGATATCATTGCTGTAGCAGGATATAGTGTTTGCTGTTGCAGGACGCATCATAGATAACTTTGCAGTAGCAGGTTGTAATCCTTGCTGTCGCAGGAATTAACGTAGGTATCCTTGCTGTAGCAGGATATAACATCGTAGATATCTTTGCTGTAGCAGGATATAGTTCCTGCTGACGTGGAAATAGAGAATATCCTCGTTGTCGCAGGTTCCAGTAATTATAATAGTAACATTAGTATCCTAGAGCCTCGCAGTCGCAGGAGTCAATTAAGAGGGCCTTGCTGTCGCAGGAATAAGTTAAGTCATCTTTGCAGTCGCGGGACCTAGAGTATCCGTCCTTGCTGTCACAGGACATAGTCGTGGTCGTCCTCGCATTGGCGGACCTAGGGCCAACCCAGCTGTAAGCGGGCACAATAAGCGGAGAGTCCTTGAAGAACGCAGGATCGGGTCATTTATACTCCTCGCCGTTGCAGCACCTAGTTCATCCGTTCATGTTGAAGCAGGACATAGATTTAGTTGTCCCTGCAAGAGCGGTTCAAGGGGGATTTATTCTTGCTGTCGCAGGATCTACGTTCGACAATCCTAGCTGACGCAGGACCAGTTCCCAATACCCTTGCAGTAGCGGGGATCACAGTACGAGAGACGAATCGAGCTACAACCAGGAGTAAGACCAGCGACCGACGATAGAAGAGCCTGCATCGGATTTCAAGGACATCGACCAGAGACCCGAGAACACCATATATCAACGCTGCGCATCGAAATTAAATAAACCTACATTAAAATTTGAAAGAGTCGGCCATCGTGTCGCTAATAAACGATTTTTTATTCGCAAGTGCTACATAATATAAATTTGTTGCACGAACTCGTATCGCCGACCGAGTTAGCTTAGTGAATCGAAGTCAGAATCCCGACTCGTCGACAAAAATACAGTGTTGAATTGCCAATGTTTTTTGACAATTGTACGCGGGTACTATTTACCAAGAATGACACAACTTGGCTTTCAACAACAACGTTTATTTTGGCTAGATTGGCTTCACAATATGCGGCTGTGGCTTTCAACAATAAGCTTCGCCAGATCAACAACTAAAGTATTATACAATGCAAAAAACGCGGGAAAAATATGCTAGTGTATATGTATGTGTATGTGTATGCAATCACAGCTGGAACCAGTACACGACAAGCCTGCTCATCTAGTTCAGTACACTACAAGCCTGCTCATCTAGTTCATATTGTGCCGGATTAGGCTGCTGCTGAATCCGACTCCCCCCGTCGGAAGCCTGTCTTTCAACAGAGTCCCTTAGAGGCAACAGACCCAGCTTGTTCACTGCTCTTCTGATGACACCAGATGCTGTATTCAGATCAGCCACACGGGCGACTCCATCCATGTCAGGGACCAGATGTAACACCCTGCCAAGCGGCCAGCGCATGGGAGGCAGGTTTTCGTCCTTCACGAGTACCATGTCATTAGTTCGCTGCTGCAGAAGAGTCAAGTATTCTTCACGCCACCGTGCCCAGAACACCTGCAACACCGAGCGGCAAACAGAGCGATAACTAGTGGGCCGGTGCTACAGTCGAGCATACTCGACAGTCGGAGACCCCGTACTTACTAAGAAAAAAACTTATAATGGAAAAAAATTAAAAATAATTTAGTTAACTTAAATGCATATTCGATGATTACGATGTCTCATGAAACATACTAAGACTTAATTTTCCCCCGATCGGTCCTATGACAGCTATATGATATAGTGGTCCGATTAGAACCAGCTTTGGACAGAATATATAAAACCAAGTTAAATGCGTATCCCACAAAAAAAACCTCTAAACGAGGTAAAAGTCTAGTGACGATAGCAATTTCCAGCCCCAAAATTTCTGATATCCAATTTTGTGACGAACAAAATTGAGTTTAATATAAATTTTAAATAAAAATATAAATTAATAAAAAAAAAATTGGCCTTGTGCACTGTGCGCAAATAGGGTGAGCTTCTTTGTACATTAAAATTACTTTTTGCGCAGTGCCGAATGCCAATTGTTTTTTTTTTATTAATTTATATTTTTATTTAAAATTTTTATATTAAACTCAATTTTGTTCGTCACAAAATTGGATATCAGAAATTTTGGGGCTGGAAATTGCTATCGTCACTAGACTTTTACCTCGTTTAGAGGTTTTTTTTGTGGGATATCAGAAATTTTTGCAATTGCTTTTGCTTTTGACATTGTAAATTTATCATTGTTGAATATTTTTTCATATTTAAAAAAAATTTTTTTTAATTATAAAGAAAAGTAGGGGGCTCCGCCCCCTGCTCGCATCGCTTAAGTTGCTACTCTACTGTCGGAAGCCCCGTACCTACTGTGAGAAAAAAAAGTTTCTCATACTAAGACTTAGACTTCGCCCGATCGGTCCTATGACAGTTATATGATATAGTGGTTCGATTAGAACCAACTTTCTTCAGGATCTATAAGTCTAACTTAAATGCATATTCTATTAGTTTTGTTATGATATCTCGTAAAAAAAAAGTTTTTTATACTAAGAATTGATTTTTGCCCGATCGGTCCTATGACAGCTATATGATATAGTGGTCCGATTTGAACCAACTTTGGCCAGGATATATAAAACGAAGTTAAATGCATATTTTATCAGTTTGGTTGAGATATCTCATAAAACAAAAAAGTTTTTCATACTAAGACTCCATTTTCCCCCGATCGGTCCTATGACAGCTATATGTTATAGTGGTCCGATTTGAACCAACTTTGCACAGAATATAAATAACCAAGTTAAAAGCGTATTGTGTCAGTTTATTTGAGATATCTCATACAACCAAAAAGTTTTTCGTACTAAAACCTGATTTTCGACCGATAGAAAAATGTATACATTCAGGCTGTGATGCTTTCCTCCACAGTTGCAACAATGACAGCTGCTACATGAACGAGTTTGATTCCCTTTCTTTAGGCAGTTGAAACATAGAGTCAGTTTTTTCACCTGACGTCGAATATTGTATGCTGTCCAGCTTCTGGCATCGCCTTTCCAGAAACTCAAAGAACTCATCAGCTGTCGGCACCTTGTCCGAGGAGCAAGCGTCATCCCACTTATTTTGGGTTTTCACGTCCAATTTCTGAAGGAGTGTTTGCACAATAAAACATCCTGAAATCTGCTCCGAATTGCCCAATGTCTTTAACGCACGCATATGCGAGTTGACCTTGTCAGAGAATTGCCGAAGTTGTGACGCCGACTCGTTTTCTACCCTCTTGAGCCCAAGAATCTCATTTATGTGTGCCTGGAAAACAATACGTTTGTTGCCAAAGCTTTTATTAAGAATATCGAGAGCCACACGATAATTGGCACCGATAAAATCCAACGATCTAACCGCATCCAACGCAGGGCCAGACAGACATGAGCGAAGATGCTGCAGCTTCTCAATGTTGGTCAATTCGGGATCCTTGTCAACGACAGACTCAAACATTGCGTAGAAATTGGCATATTCCGTATAGCCATCGGAGAATGTAGGCAGCTTGAGTTCGGGCAAACGCGATCTATTGGCCACTATCACGGTTTGATTAAGAGTGTCATCATAGCGCCCAAATGTCGAATGTGGCGGGGCACTTGACTGATGTTTTTGAATAATTACGCGCACACGAGCCTCGAGCTTAGCCATTAAATCGTCAAAGTCATCGCGCACTTTGCTGCCAATTTCGTCGAAGTCGAGTTCTTCTAACGAATTATGCGCCCCGTTAAAGGTAGATTTAGTTTGCTCAATACGTAATAAATGCACTTCTAGCTCGACAGGGTCTAGATCATTAAGCTTGTTTGTTGATAAATCACTTTCGAAATTTTTAGCGCGTTCAAACAATGCAGACACTTTGCGTTTGAAAAAGGTCACCCTGTCTACAATTCGCGCATTATCAGTGTCTGTGTTTGCCATGATGGCGCTTGGCAACAATGCAACGGCGAAAGAAATGAAAGCAACGACAAAAGTCAGTAACCGCACAGCCGCTTATGTACAAGCGTATGTATATAAGAAGGCTGAGACTGACAACAACAACAACGAGCGAGAGTATAATTGCGGTGCCTTTCCCAATATGACACACAATATGACACTATGAAACTGTTGCTTTGCAACACCATACGCACATATGTATGTATGATTATGCACTTGATTTGTTTTCAGCGAACACAGAACTTCACTGCACAATTGAATGTTATTTAGCCAATCTCGCCGGGGCCTCCAAATGTTGAATTGCCAATGTTTTTTGACAATTGTACGCGGGTACTATTTACCAAGAATGACACAACTTAGCTTTCAACAACAACGTTTATTTTGGCTAGATTGGCTTCACAATATGCGGCTGTGGCTTTCAACAATAAGCTTCGCCAGATCAACAACTAAAGTATGATACAATGCAAAAAACGCGGGAAAAATATGCTAGGTTATATGTATGTGTATGTGTATGCAATCACAGCTGGAACCAGTACACGACAAGCCTGCTCATCTAGTTCAGTACACTACAAGCCTGCTCATCTAGTTCATACTGTGCCGGATTAGGCTGCTGCTGAATCCGACATACAGAGTACAAGACGAGAGACTCTCGGTTATCAGCACAGACCACACACAGGAACAAGAAAACAAGAGCAAAAAAAAACAAGAACTGGAAATACAAGAACAGGAAACCACGCTGGAACATTCCATTATAACTAAGAAGGGTACAACGATCATCGGTATGGAGCAGTGTGAATCCTTACACCCCGATACAGCGTTGGATAAATTTCTTCAGCAGTAATTAGCCGCATTTGCTGTTATGAGCGGCACATCACCAATCACGGAACACCGAATCGTGATACACGATGACCGTCCGATAAGACAACGCTACTTCCCAAAGAACTCTAAGATGCAAGAAAAAATCAACAAACAGATCGACGAGTTACTAACCAAGGGATGTATTCAACCGTCGAACAGCCCACACAGTGGCTCGATTGGTGTGGTCAAAAAGAAAACTGGCAAATGGAGATTGTGTGTCGACTTTCGGCAGCTAAACAGCCGATCGGTCAGGGACGCTTATCCATTACCTCGAGTACACCACATCCTGGATCAGTAAAGGGAGGCGAGGCACCAGCCTCGACTTGAAGAACGCTTACTGGCAATTCCCTATGGAGAAAACAAGTCGCCAGCAAGTTGACAGCGTTCGCAGTATCAGGCAGAGGACTCTTCCATTGAAAAGTTATGACGTTTGGACTTCACTCCGCAGCAGCATCATTCCAACGAGCAGTGGATCGGGTGATTGGACCTGAAATGCTGCCACATGCCTTAGCATATCTAGATGACATCATCGTTATTGGGAAAACATTGGAAGAACATATGGCCAATTTAGAGGAGGTGTTTCGACGACTCCGGGCAGCGAATTTAAGGATCAACGTCGACAAGTGCGACTTCTTCAAAAAAGAATTAAAATATCTGGGACATAAAGTGACAGAACATGGAATACGCACAGACCCGGTCAAGGTGGCAGCGATTTCTCAACTAAAACCGCCTACTAACATCAGGGATCTCGGAGTGACATCCTGGTACAGACGATTCGTGCCTGACTTTTCCACTACGGTGCACCCCCTCAACGGTTAATTGAAGAAAGGCGTGAAATGGATATGGAATAAAGAGCACCAACAAGCGTTTGAGATGGTGAAAGAAACGCTGACGCATGCACCAGTCCTAGCGTGCCCCGACTTCACCCATCAATTCACTTTGCAAACTGATGCCAGCAACTTTGGACTGGGAGCGCTCTTCACACAGTAATCCGGAGAGGGAGAACGGGTAATCGCATACGCCAGCAGAACACTGAACGGGCCCGAAAGAAACTACTCCGCAACAGAGATAGAGTGCTTAGCTATCGTTTGGGCGATTCGGAAAATGTGACCATAACTAGAGGGATATCATTTTGCTGTCGTAACAGACCACATGGCGCTAAAATCGTTAAACTCTATTGATGATGGGCATTGGAATTGCAGAAGTACGATTTCGAAGTGGCATATCGCAAAGGAAAACTTAACGAAGTGGCAGTCGCATTGAGAATGTCTGCGCTCGGGTTAAAATTGGAGAAGAGACAGCGGGAGCTGGCGGAGCTGATGGAAACTGGATACAGAAGTTGCTACGGAAGATTTGTAAGGAGCCCAGAAAATTTCCAGACTACATAGAAGAATCTGGCAACTTATACAGACACAACCCTCACTGAGCAGGGCACGAGGACGTACATCCTGGAAATTGTGTGTGCCATCGAACAAGAGGCAACGTATATTACATAAAAATCACGACATTGCAGCAGCGGGACCTACTGGAATACGAAAAACGATAGCTCGTGTGGCGGCATGTTATTACTGGCCAGGATTGCACCGAGATGTCCGCAACTATGTGCAAACCATTACCACGATCAAAACACGGGAATACATAACTGCAGATATTTACAAACCGGTTCTCAAAATGGACTGAATAAGTACCACTGCGAAGCTCAACGGCGGCAGCCCTCCAAAAGGCATTCAGAGGAAGAATCCTGGCAAGATTTGGCGTGCCAAAGGTCCTCATCACCAACAACGGCGCACAATTCACTAGCATTCAAGAGTTTCCTGCAGGATTTGGGGGTGAGACACCAGTACATGGCACTTTACACACGGCAGGAAAACCCTTACGGAAAGAGCGAACCGCACAGTAAAGACAATGAGTGCTCAATGAGACTCTACCGGAAATCACTTTGGCCGTAAATACCAGCGTGACAGCATCCACAGAATACACACCAGCGTTTGAGACACTGGGTCGAGAGCCTCGACTACCCCAGGCTTTATATGATTTGGTGGCCATCGGCACAAAAATGACCAACAAACTCAAAGAAGTATTCGAAATAGTTCGCAGGAGTTTGGAGAATGTGGCGCAAGACCATGCACGTTATAACAATCTACGCAGGAGACAATGGAAACCAAGCGTGAAACCAAGCAAGTGTGGCTAAAGGTGAATCATCTATCCAATGCAGTGGATGGATTTGCGGCAAAACTGGCACCTAAATTTGGAGCACAATACCAGATCGTGGACTTTATATCGCCGGTAATTTGCAAATTACAATCGCAAGCACACGTTGGAGACCTAAAACCACATATGGCGGCGAGGGAAACCAGGTCAGACGAATAATTTGTTTTTATATAAATGTTGCAGAGTGTTGTAGAAGGGTATATATATAAAAAAAAAACACCAAAACAAAATAAATTTATGGTCACGGTCAGTGGCCGGCAAAGCAAAACGAAAAGCATTTGTTGTTGCTTACATTTCACGCAACGCAAAGCGAACGAAAGTTAAGAGAGCCCAAACATTGGTTGTTGTCGCGACGGTCACTGGCCGGCAAAGCAAAACGCAAACATTTGTTGTTGTTTAAATTTCACACAACGCACAGCGAATGAAAGATAAGAGAGCCCAACCATTGGTATATACTTATATAATGTAATGTATATAACAAAAACTATAAAAGGGCGACCGTCTACGCAGCTGACGCGACCAGACTGCCTTTTACCCTTGCCCGAGGGCGCCGAAACTGCCGGACATCCAACTAGCCGGGCACACCGACGTCCTGGAGCTGTCTACGTCGCCCATCGTAGACGTGGACAAGGCAGTGGTGGCAGAGCTGACGCCACCGGCAACGGCGTCGCCCAACCCAGCCGTACAGGCATTCTGGTGGTCAGCCAAGGAGAAGAAGGTGACAGTGCCGACACGCGCCCTGACCCCCACGGTGTGGATATCTCGTTGGAGTTCGAGAAGGAGGATGACACTGCAGCATCTGCTGCGCCGGCGCCGAAACGGGCTAGGATGGTGGAACAGGCGACCCGAACCCCCGGTAGGTCACTGGGTATGGACGTGGAGTCGGCATTTCCGCAGGAGACACCAGCATCACCACCACAAGCAACGGAGGAGTCCCATGTCGGTGAGACCTCCAAGCCGCTCACCAGGTTCGAGGAACTGATCGGCGTGCTGTGGCCTCGGGACGTGCTCAAGGCGTCCGAGCGTACACCTGGTGTGGGAGGAGCCGCGGCGGTACAAAATTAAATAAAAATTGAATAAAAATAAATATCTACCAAGACTTTTCATTTCGGGTTACCCGAAGAAAGAGAGGAGTGTGAGAAACAACTATGTGTTTCCCACAACAATTTCACATTTTCAGCGACGCCTCTGTTAAGATCCTTTTCAGCGACGCCTTTGTCATACAGGCAAGCAGAAATGCCGTTACCTACGGCGGCCCAGAGTATAAAAGAGCGAGCGACAGCGCATGCGACACACTTGAAGTGGAGCTAACAAACGAGTAACACCGATCGGTCCTTGCAATAGCAGGACAAAACACCAATCCTTGTTGACACAAGACCCTCCAATAATCCATCGAAGATATCCTTGCTGTAGCAGGATATACTCTTTGCTGTCGCAGGACGCATCATAGATAACTTTGCAGTAGCAGTTTATAATCTTTGCTGTCGCAGGAACCATCGTAGATATCCTTGCTGTAGCAGGATCTAGTCTTTGCTGTCGCAGGACGCATCATAGATAACTTTGCAGTATCAGGTTATAATCCTTACTGTCGCAGGAAAAACCGTAGATATCCTTACTGTAGCAGGATATAGTCATTGCTGTCGCAGGATGCATCAGAAGTAGCTTTGCAATAGCAAGTTATAATCCTTGCTGTCGCCGGAAACATCGTAGATATCCTTACTGTAGCAGGATATAGTTCCTGCTGACGCGGAATCAAGAAAGATATCCTATAGCCTCGCTGTCGCAGGAATAAATTAAGAGAGCCTTGCTGTCGCAGGAATAAGTTAAGTCATCCTTGCAGTCGCGGGACCTAGAGTATCCGTCCTTGCTGTCGCAGGACATAGTCGTAG
The DNA here is from genome assembly GCA_035045575.1 of Drosophila falleni. Lineage (NCBI taxonomy): Eukaryota > Metazoa > Arthropoda > Insecta > Diptera > Drosophilidae > Drosophila > Drosophila falleni. The sequence goes on along the minus strand of JAWNOV010000105.1, from coordinate 169,373 downwards.
TCGTCCTCGCACTAGCAGGGCTAGGGCCAACCCAGCTGTAAGCGGGCAAAATATGCGGAGAGTCCTTGGAGAACGCAGGATCGGGACATTCATACTCCTCGCTGTCGCAGGACCTAGTTTATCCGTCCTTGCTGAAGCAGGACATAGATTTAGTTGTCCCTACAATAGCGGGTCAAGGAGGACTTATTCTCGCTGTCGCAGGATCTATGTTCGACAATCCTAACTGTCGCAGGACCCGTTCCCGATACCCTTGCAGTAGCGGGGTTCCCAGTACGAGTGAAGAATCGAGCTACAACCAGGAGTGAGACCAGCGACCGACGATAGACGAGCCTGCATCGGATTTCATGGACATCGACCAGAGACCCGAGAACACCTTTTATCAAAGCTGCGGATCGAAATTAAATAAGCCTACATTGACATTTGAGTAAGTCGAGTAATAAACGATTACCATTTAATATTGAATATCGATCTGCCTTTTTATTTATTCGCAAGTGCTGCATAATTTAAATTTGTTGCACGAACTCGTATCGCCGACCGAGTTAGCCAGGTGAAGCCTTAAGGATCGTTACAGTTGATGTTGATCAAGAATATATATAATAACGAGTTCCGACTTTAGTTTATTTAAAAAAAAAATATAAACTTTATTAAAATAAAAACTTAAAGCGAGTTGAACATTGGAGTTTGATAATAATTCAAGACTAATTGTAAAATAGTTTGACGTCGCTTAACAAACCTCGGCTGTGAGCTTTTGGAGATGAGCTTTGCGCTTTAATAAAACAGAGAGAGATCTTAGAGATTGCTTTTATCGAGAAGACGAATATTTGGGTGCTAAGCAACAGCCTGGATTTGTGCCGCGTCGGCAGATTTGACCCTTGGTGGGAATAGCAATTCTAGCGGATGTTTATATTAACTGTTTCGATCGTGGGAGCGCTTGAATTGTTATTTTCACCAGTTTGTTATTCTTATTAATATCTTATTACTTGATAGGGGGAATATGTGCGAGAATATTTAGGTGGCTATGTGCATTACATATGTTACTTCCCCATCCATAAAAAATTTGCCTGTCCTCAGGCGGTAATATTAGGGTATAGTGTTGGCTCGTGTTCTAGAACAATATTTGCGGTTTCATTTGATATAGGGTTTAATTGAACATTATTTGATTGTGGGATTGTTTCTGTTTGTTTCCTATATTTAACAATTATTTTGCGTGGTATGCTTTTATACTTATAGCTAAAATATAGTACCAGTATAATTACAATAACTATAAGTGTTTTTAAAGTAATAATTTGAAATGTGTTGTAATGATTAGTTTGTTGTTGTACAATTTCTTTTGCTTGGATATATGAGAGTGGTTCTAGTTTATTTACATTATTGTTTGAATAAATAGTTTGTGTGTAATCTAAAATAGTACTTGTGATCAATATTTCTTCCAATTGAATTGAACAATTTAATGCTTTAATAATATTATTACTTTCTATTGTTATTTCTCGGTTTATACAATTTTGATTTAAAATAGTCTTAGGTAAATTCCAAGTTAACATTACATTAGTCTCTACATATTTTATTTCAAAAGATTTATGTGTTTTTGAATATCTTTATTCAGTTGTGTCTTGTTTTAAAATTCCTTTTATACACCTGTTCATTGCTAGATCCTTTGTCTTTTCGGTATATACTTTATTATTTTGTATAAAATATTTGTCATGTATAATTTCAGTTAAAATGTTTCTGTTTGGCGAAAGAAACTACTCCGCAACAGAGATAGAGTGCTTAGCTATCGTTTGGGCGATTCGGAAAATGTGACCATAACTAGAGGGATATCATTTTGCTGTCGTAACAGACCACATGGCGCTAAAATCGTTAAACTCTATTGATGATGGGCATTGGAATTGCAGAAGTACGATTTCGAAGTGGCATATCGCAAAGGAAAACTTAACGAAGTGGCAGTCGCATTGTCTAGGCAACCGCTAAATGAGAATGTCTGCGCTCGGGTTAAAATTGGAGAAGAGACAGCGGGAGCTGGCGGAACTGATGGAAACTGGATACAGAAGTTGCTACGGAAGATTTGTAAGGAGCCCAGAAAATTTCCAGACTACATAGAAGAATCTGGCAACTTATACAGACACAACCCTCACTGAGCAGGGCACGAGGACGTGACATCCTGGAAATTGTGTGTGCCATCGAACAAGAGGCAACGTATATTACATAAAAATCACGACATTGCAGCAGCGGGACATACTGGAATACGGAAAACGATAGCTCGTGTGGCGGCATGTTATTACTGGCCAGGATTGCACCGAGATGTCCGCAACTATGTGCAAACCATTACCACGATCAAAACACGGGAATACATAACTGCAGATATTTACAAACCGGTTCTCAAAATGGACTGAATAAGTACCACTGCGAAGCTCAACGGCGGCAGCCCTCCAAAAGGCATTCAGAGGAAGAATCCTGGCAAGATTTGGCGTGCCAAAGGTCCTCAACACCAACAACGGCGCACAATTCACTAGCATTCAAGAGTTTCCTGCAGGATTTGGGGGTGAGACACCAGTACATGGCACTTTACACACCGCAGGAAAACCCTTACGGAAAGAGCGAACCGCACAGTAAAGACAATGAGTGCTCAATGAGACTCTACCGGAAATCACTTTGGCCGTAAATACCAGCGTGACAGCATCCACAGAATACACACCAGCATTTGAGACACTGGGTCGAGAGCCTCGACTACCCCAGGCTTTATATGATTTGGTGGCCATCGGCACAAAAATGACCAACAAACTCAAAGAAGTATTCGAAATAGTTCGCAGGAGTTTGGAGAATGTGGCGCAAGACCATGCACGTTATAACAATCTACGCAGGAGACAATGGAAACCAAGCGTGAAACCAAGCAAGTGTGGCTAAAGGTGAATCATCTATCCAATGCAGTGGATGGATTTGCGGCAAAACTGGCACCTAAATTTGGAGCACAATACCAGATCGTGGACTTTATATCGCCGGTAATTTGCAAATTACAATCGCAAGCACACGTTGGAGACCTAAAACCACATATGGCGGCGAGGGAAACCAGGTCAGACGAATGATTTGTTTTTATATAAATGTTGCAGAGTGTTGTAGAAGGGTATATATATAAAAAAAAAACACCAAAACAAAATAAATTTATGGTCACGGTCAGTGGCCGGCAAAGCAAAACGAAAAGCATTTGTTGTTGCTTACATTTCACGCAACGCAAAGCGAACGAAAGTTAAGAGAGCCCAAACATTGGTTGTTGTCGCGACGGTCACTGGCCGGCAAAGCAAAACGCAAACATTTGTTGTTGTTTAAATTTCACACAACGCACAGCGAATGAAAGATAAGAGAGCCCAACCATTGGTATATACTTATATAATGTAATGTATATAACAAAAACTATAAAAGGGCGACCGCCCACGCAGCTGACGCGACCAGACTGCCTTTTACCCTTGCCCGAGGGCGCCGAAGCTGAAGCCGAAGGACATCCAACTAGCCGGGCACATACCCACGGTGTGGATATCTCGTTGGAGTTCGAGAAGGAGGATGACACTGCAGCATCTGCTGCGCCGGCGCCGAAACGGGCTAGGATGGTGGAACAGGCGACCCGAACCCCCGGTAGGTCACTGGGTATGGACGTGGAGTCGGCATTTCCGCAGGAGACACCAGCATCACCACCACAAGCAACGGAGGAGTCCCATGTCGGTGAGACCTCCAAGCCGCCCACCAGGTTCGAGGAACTGATCGGCGTGCTGTGTCCTCGGGACGTGCTCAAGGCGTCCGAGCGTACACCTGGTGTGGGAGGAGCCGCGGCGGTACAAAATTAAATAAAAATTGAATAAAAATAAATATCTACCAAGACTTTTCATTTCGGGTTACCCGAAGAAAGAGAGGAGTGTGAGAAACAACTATGTGTTTCCCACAACAATTTCACATTTTCAGCGACGCCTCTGTTAAGATCCTTTTCAGCGACGCCTTTGTCATACAGGCAAGCAGAAATGCCGTTACCTACGGCGGCCCAGAGTATAAAAGAGCGAGCGACAGCGCATGCGACACACTTGAAGTGGAGCTAACAAACGAGTAACACCGATCGGTCCTTGCAATAGCAGGACAAAACACCAATCCTTGTTGTCACAAGACCCTCCAATAATCCATCGAAGATATCCTTGCTGTAGCAGGATATACTCTTTGCTGTCGCAGGACGCATCATAGATAACTTTGCAGTAGCAGTTTATAATCTTTGCTGTCGCAGGAACCATCGTAGATATCCTTGCTGTAGCAGGATCTAGTCTTTGCTGTCGCAGGACGCATCATAGATAACTTTGCAGTATCAGGTTATAATCCTTACTGTCGCAGGAAAAACCGTAGATATCCTTACTGTAGCAGGATATAGTCATTGCTGTCGCAGGATGCATCAGAAGTAGCTTTGCAATAGCAAGTTATAATCCTTGCTGTCGCCGGAAACATCGTAGATATCCTTACTGTAGCAGGATATAGTTCCTGCTGACGCGGAATCAAGAAAGATATCCTATAGCCTCGCTGTCGCAGGAATAAATTAAGAGAGCCTTGCTGTCGCAGGAATAAGTTAAGTCATCCTTGCAGTCGCGGGACCTAGAGTATCCGTCCTTGCTGTCGCAGGACATAGTCGTGGTCGTCCTCGCACTAGCAGGGCTAGGGCCAACCCAGCTGTAAGCGGGCATAATAAGCGGAGAGTCCTTGGAGAACGCAGGATCGGGTCATTCATACTCCTCGCTGTCGCAGGACCTAGTTTATCCGTCCTTGCTGAAGCAGGACATACATTTAGTTGTCCCTACAATAGCGGGTCAAGGAGGACTTATTCTCGCTGTCGCAGGATCTATGTTCGACAATCCTAACTGTCGCAGGACCCGTTCCCGATACCCTTGCAGTAGCGGGGTTCCCAGTACGAGTGAAGAATCGAGCTACAACCAGGAGTGAGACCAGCGACCGACGATAGACGAGCCTGCATCGGATTTCATGGACATCGACCAGAGACCCGAGAACACCTTTTATCAAAGCTGCGGATCGAAATTAAATAAGCCTACATTGACATTTGAGTAAGTCGAGTAATAAACGATTACCATTTAATATTGAATATCGATCTGCCTTTTTATTTATTCGCAAGTGCTGCATAATTTAAATTTGTTGCACGAACTCGTATCGCCGACCGAGTTAGCCAGGTGAAGCCTTAAGGATCGTTACAGTTGATGTTGATCAAGAATATATATAATAACGAGTTCCGACTTTAGTTTATTTAAAAAAAAAATATAAACTTTATTAAAATAAAAACTTAAAGCGAGTTGAACATTGGAGTTTGATAATAATTCAAGACTAATTGTAAAATAGTTTGACGTCGCTTAACAAACCTCGGCTGTGAGCTTTTGGAGATGAGCTTTGCGCTTTAATAAAACAGAGAGAGATCTTAGAGATTGCTTTTATCGAGAAGACGAATATTTGGGTGCTAAGCAACAGCCTGGATTTGTGCCGCGTCGGCAGATTTGACCCTTGGTGGGAATAGCAATTCTAGCGGATGTTTATATTAACTGTTTCGATCGTGGGAGCGCTTGAATTGTTATTTTCACCAGTTTGTTATTCTTATTAATATCTTATTACTTGATAGGGGGAATATGTGCGAGAATATTTAGGTGGCTATGTGCATTACATATGTTACTTCCCCATCCATAAAAAATTAGCCTGTCCTCAGGCGGTAATATTAGGGTATAGTGTTGGCTCGGGTTCTAGAACAATATTTGCGGTTTCATTTGATATAGGGTTTAATTGAACATTATTTGATTGTGGGATTGTTTCTGTTTGTTTCCTATATTTAACAATTATTTTGCGTGGTATGCTTTTATACTTATAGCTAAAATATAGTACCAGTATAATTACAATAACTATAAGTGTTGTTAAAGTAATAATTTGAAATGTGTTGTAATGTTTAGTTTGTTGTTGTACAATTTCTTTTGCTTGGATATATGAGAGTGGTTCTAGTTTATTTACATTATTGTTTAAATAAATAGTTTGTGTGTAATCTAAAATAGTACTTGTGATCAATATTTCTTCCAATTGAATTGAACAATTTAATGCTTTTATAATATTATTACTTTCTATTGTTATTTCTCGGTTTATACAATTTTGATTTAAAATAGTCTTAGGTAAATTCCAAGTTAACATTACATTAGGCTCTACATATTTTATTTCAAAAGATTTATGTGTTTTTGAATATCTACATTCAGTTGTGTCTTGGTTTAAAATTCCTGTTATACACCTGTTCATTACTAGATCCTTTGCCTTTTCAGTATATACTTTATTATTTTGTATAAAATATTTGTCATGTATAATTTCAGTTAAAATGTTTCTGTTTGCGTCTGGGTATGGAACTATTTCAAAAATTGGCGTATTGATGATTTCGCGTGGAATATGGGAAATTATCAAAATTTCATTTGTAGTTGTTTTTAACCATGTAGAAGTCTTAATATTTAAAATTTTTTCAAAGTTTACGTGGGATAATGGACTGTGTTTTAGTAATTTTGGGTTAAATATACCTAATCTTGTTAACTGCATTCCTAGCTCTATGTCTTCGATATATTCTGTAAATTCTTGTAGATTAAATGTAATTATTGCTAATTTGTTGTCTGCTTCGTTAATATATGTTAAAGTATTTGTAACTTCTATTCCTCTATTTATTACATCGATTATTTGGTTTAGTTCATTTGCTTGAACGCTATTTTCTGATAAGTTATTTATTTTGGACTCTAGTTCTGCTTTATCTTCTTGATCTAACGTGCCTCATAGGTATTTATAAAATGTTCACATAAAATTGATAAGGCCTCTTTTGTTGCGTTTTGCTATCCTTATGCCGTTCATTTCTCTTTCCAATTTTTCTGTTAAATATTGAATTTGGGATAATGTTTCAAATTCTTTAGCTTGTTTCATGAAATTATTGAATGTATTTTCGATTTTTGTAAGATTAACAGCTAGATAGTGGTATTCATAATTTATTGGTAAGTTAATAGTTCCTGTTTTAAATATAAGGTAACCGTTTTTCGATTGGATTGGGTTTACTTCTAAACTTTGGCCATTGGTTTGTTGGATGAAATACATTAGTAAGAATTGTATTATAAAAGGAATTATTTTATGTTGTAGTTTCCTGATTTTGGTTGTCATTAGGCGATGATCTGGAATTATCATATTTGCTCTTGTTAATTTTCTTTTTCTTTTTAAATTTAGATTTGTAGTGTATTATTTTTCTCCCTCTGTTAGTCTCTTCGAAATGTTTTTCGTCTACTTGTCTCAAATTACCGTTCTTTTTGAATGGATTAGTTGATTTTGAACGTACCAAAGGTGATTCCCTATAGTTAGTATCAATTTGAAAATCTGAACGTTTTTCATTTAATTTATCTATTTGAATTGTTTTGTTTAGTTGTGCGTTATACTCTAGGGTTCCCGCGTATATAAAAATGTCTGCTGGTGTTCTACCTGTTGTATTATGAGTGGTTTTGTGATTATATGTGTAAAGTATTATTCAATCTATAATTATTTTTGATCTATTCGCTGTTTATTATTCTTAATTTTTCATTAATAGTTTTATGAAATCTTTTTACGTCAGATATGCCATTTTTACTTGTTGTGATATTTATATCTACTCCTTCAGTTTTTAGCCATATTTGTAGTGCTGAGCACATAAATGCTGAATCTTTATCTGCATTAATTTCTTTTGGTTTTCCCATTTCATTGAAAATTTTAAGTAATGCTCTTTTAGCTTCTAACCAATATCTACCGTTTTCTTCGATAAGGGACGCGAATTTTGAATAAATGTCTATGCAAGAAAGGAATTGTTTATTATCTACCATATAAAAATCTATAACGTATTTTTCTCTGGGATTGAAAGTTTCTAGCGTTAGCTCGAAAGCTAACTTTGTGTCTATATGTTCTGTTTTCGCAATGTTACAGATTTGGCATTCATTAATAATATTTTGAATTAGGTTTTGGTAATCTGGGTAATAATATTTCTCTTTAAATAATGACGTTAGTTTCTGTATACCTGGGTGTAATAATTCTTTATGTGTTTTTATAACGAAGTCTTTGAATTCCGCGTATGTTTGAATGCCTTGTAATTTTTTAGTAGATCTCATTATTTTGGTTAAATTGTTGGGACTGATTATTTCTAAGAAAGCAGTTTGAAAAGTTAAGAAATCTGTTTCACAATGAAAATAGATTACGCTTTTCTTTGTACATAAATATTCTTTGATTAGTTCTTTAACATGAGTGTTGGTCATTTCTTTATACATAATTTGAATTTTAGTTTTATGAAAATAATTTATTACGTTTACTTCGTTTGAATTGTGTTTAATAAATTCGATCTGCCTATTGTAATAGTTGATTGGTCTTTCTGCAATCGAGATATAATTTTGATTATCTTCTTGTGCACTGTGTATAGTTGGTGCTGTACTGTTGGGAGATTCTCCTAATAAATTTTCTTCAAGTTTAATTCTTGACAAAGCATCGGCAACATAATTTTCTTTGCCAGGGACCTATTTTATGTGATAATCAAATTCATTTAATTTGATCTTCCACCTTTGAAGTTTCATGTTTGGCTCTTTAACATTGTTTAACCAAACTAGGGGTTTGTGATCACTGAGGATTTCGAATTTCCTGCAAAAAAGATAGGACCCAAAGTATTTAGTGGCCCAAACAATAGCTAAAAGTTCTTTTTCTATTGCGGAATAATTAATTTCGTTTTCATTTAGTGTTCGACTTGCATAGCATATTGGCTTATGGTTTTGCGATAACACGGCACCTATAGCAATATTTCTTGCATCTGTAGTTAACTGGGAAATTCAAAAAGTTCTTTTTATTTGGTTTATAGAGGAACCTGTGTCGATCACGCATTTGAGGTGAATGTTGTTCATGATCCATCGAATGAAGGGGTTTCGTTTTGTTCTTGGTCCGAGGCTGCGTGATGAAAATTTTCGGCAGTATCCATTTTGGATTGACCACTAGAACTTTCGCGTCGTCTTTTGACAGGCGGATTTGAAGTGTTGGCTGAATTTCTGTTTTGTTGGTAGTTCATTGGGTTTTGAAATCTACCCTGATTCAGATTTTGTTGAAATTTTTTGTGCAACTGTGGGTTGCTTTGGTTTGGTTTTCTTGCGAGCATCACTACTGTTTGACGTAGTTGAAGTGTTGGTTTTTGAACGGTCAGGAAAGTTGTTTTCGTATAGTCCTTTTCCTAATGGTCGGGTAGCTTTCTTGCTATAACGTCCTTGATTGTGTTGCTCATTGCATTTGTGTATAAAAGTGTATTTGTGTGTATGCCTTCCAACATTAATTTGTTTGAAATTACAAAAGATTTGAATTCAAGGTCTTCTATAAACTTACGGATATTTCCGTTATAATTTGTGATATATAATCGACGAAGCAGTTCCTCGAAGAGCGTCTGTGTTTTGAATTCGTCAATCAGCGCGTTCCTCAGTAGTGTCCAGTTTGTGGCTCCTGACAGCTGTGCGACCCGCTGTGCTGCTCCAGAAGTTTGTAGCTCAATAGCTCCGAATAGAACGTTGTGTTGTCTCAGATCTTGAGTGGGGTACAGCTGCATTATGTAGTCCCTCTTCTCAGAACGCCGTGAGTTCTTCAGTTTCTCCAATAAAAATCGGCACTTGTTTTATTTGTCCAAGAGCTTGCTTTAGGAGAAGCTCTAACAAAACCATTGGTGGAGTTGATGGGGATGGGCTTGGGCTTGGTGGAGTTGCCATGATTGATGTTGGTTGATTGGTGTCTTTATTAATATTTCTTTTAGTATTTTTGTTTTCTTTGTATTGTTGTGGCCTGGGATTACGATTATCCTTTAGCGGTCACAAAGCACAATTAACAAAGTTTGTCACGTTTATTTATGCACAAGCACTTGATTTTTTAACACTGGTTAACATTTTTCTTGTAACTTGCACACGCACGTATGTTCTTTGGCGGATATGTATTTTGGTTTATTAAAGTTCAACTTTTATTCTTGACTTTGGATTTTCCGATCCTTAGTAGTCTTTTAATATCGTTGATTAAAAACACTTAACATATCCTACCGGCTGCGCCAATAACGAGTTCCGACTTTAGTTTATTTAAAAAAATATAAACTTTATTAAATAAAAACTTAAAGCGAGTTGAACATTGGAGTTTGATAATAATTCAAGACTAATTGTAAAATAGTTTGACGTCGCTTAACAAACCTCGGCTGTGTAGTAATATTTAGCACACGTAGTCATAAGTAGTATGTCAGACTGTATTATATTGTAAATAGTGTTATTTATTAATTATATTTATCGCACTGTAAATATAATTAATCATTTATGGATTACTCAAAAAGCGCCCTCTGGCGTGAATAAGAATTAGCTTAAGAACGCATGATTGTATTGGTAAATGGAGGAAGCGTCACTTTTGAAAGCGACGCCGCCCGGTTAAGACTAAATAAAATATAAAAGATCGGAAATCTAAGTGCTTATTAATTAAAATAACCCCTGACTATAATTCAGAAGTAGGATAAAAAGGCGTGCGTCTGTGAAAAATAATTTTTCAATTTAAACATACATAATGGATTCAACCATACATTTTAACAATTTAAGCTTGGCCGAACTTAAAATGTGGTGTGAAAAACTCAGTCTACCAACACGAGGCACCAAAACGGCTCTAGTGTTACAGCTTCAAAAGGCGCTTCCATTAGCAAGCGCACCAAAGTTGTCCAGCGGAGCACCCGATGACCAAAATTCTGAGAACGAGAGTAACGGCATTTCGCAGAACATTAGCGACAATATGGCGGCGGCAAGCGACAATACCGAACGCGACAATGACGTCGTCATTCATGGTGGTGAAATTCAAGTTCATCAAGATGGCAACGCTCAACGCATAATTCAAAATTGCAACGATCAAGATGAATCTGGCAATGTTGAAGTAAACGATGAAGGTGGCAACGATCAGTTAAAAGAATCTGGCAGCGTTTAAGTAAACATCGATGGTGGCAAGGATCAACAAAATGACGAGTCTGGCAATATTGACAATATATTTTCTGCTGGTAACCTGTGCCAAAAATGTAAACCAACCAAGGAATATCAACGCTTGCGAAGCTTTCGCTAATAAAACTGGCACAACGCAACTGCAGTGTGGTACTTTTGATTTCAAAACAATCAAAGAATTTGTACCAGAATATGATGGTGAAAAGGACATCAACGAGTGGTTGACGGTCGTCAAAAATATAAGAGCCGTATTCAACATATCTGACGATGTCATGCGTCCGTTAATCTGTGCTCGTGCAAAAGAAAAGGCAAACTATTGGCTTTTGTGACAACCATTGCTACTCTCCGGAGACATAGACGCGCCATAAGCTCGAAAAACGCAAGTGGCAATATGACGAGATGTTTGCGAGCTACTACTACGATAAACTGTTGTTAGCGAATGAAGTGAATATCAAAGGCGACGAATTGGTGCAGTATTTGCTAGATGGCATTCCCAATGTGCAGTTGAAAAACCAAGGCAAACTTCAGCGTTTTTCTACACCGGCTGCTGTGTTGGAAGCCTTCCAGGATATCAAAATGCCGCGACCCTTAAATGGAGCTATAAGAACAGGGGCAGTACAGAAAACAACGACCCCGGACCAGAGGGTCACCAAATGTTTCAACTGCAACAGCTTTGGGCATATGGCAGCAGAATGCCGTAAGCCTAAACGCAATGATAGAGCATGCTTCGCATGCGGCAAGTTGAAACATCTGGCTAAGGAGTGTTCGTTGTACAAGAAGACAAAGCTGAACGACAATTACGTAAGATGACTTGATATAAGTTTTTGTGATTCAAATAATAATAAGACAAATTTCGTTTCGATAGAGTGCCTCTTAGATTCAGGAAGCCCAATAACAATTTTGAAAAAATCTACATTACCAAAAGAAGTCACACTAAGCCACAATTAATCGGCACGTACATATTTTGGAATTAATGACAGTAAACTGAATATAATTGGAAAAATTACTTGTTTGATTAAAACTTTAAATAAAATGATTGTTATTGAATCCTATGTTGTAAACGATGAATCTATAAAGCACCCCATGATTTTCTTAACGCAAGTAATTATAAGTTGGTGACGCTTGATAAATCTATGAGTACAGACTACGTCATGCTGTCGGAGATAAAACTAGTCGGCCGGTGCTACAGTCGAGCATACTCGACTGTCGGAGACCCCGTACTTACTATCCCAAATCAGTCACTTCTAAAAACTAAATAATATTTAAGATTACCATAAACTTATATATTAAATTTTTATATATTAAATTTTTCGCCGCTCAAATTTACACAGTAAATTTATAATAAACATGAATTTAACATAGAATTTTAACTTAACGTTTATATAAATACCAATATAAAATTATTTAAATGAAATGATTAAACATGTATTCAAAATTAAATGTCATAAAGAACAATTTCATTAAATTGTAAAAATTAAAAAAAATAGCTTAAAATCAGCTGGAAAAAAGTTGTTCCCGCCGGGAATCGAACCCGCGACAAAATTGCAAAAATTTTCGAAAGACAAAGGCTCAACGTGTTGAGCCACTCTCGCACTTATGTCTTTATCCTCCTAAATGGCCATATTGCTTGTTTTAGTGCTCAATTAAAAAGTAAAAGAAATAATTTATATTTTAACATTTAATGTTAATATTACATTTTAAATAATCACTGAGTTTGTTTTAATATAAATTGAAATTGAATTCGAACATAAATAAATTAAAAATCTGTCACCCACGGCAGGACTCGAACCCACGAACACTGTCCGACTCCGCGACTCAGTACACTACGCCACCGAAGCTCACGTCTGAATGGACGCCAATTTGTTATATAATATGTTAATATAAATTTTTTGTTTTATCAAGATATTCAAGTTTTAATTACTGCCATCGCGCCATCAACGAATTAAACAGCAAAATTTATTATTTGAATATTTTCGCTATTTACTGTGCGATCAGAATGAAATTTTCAGCAATTTAGGACAATTATATCTTCATCTGTGCAAAATCTGGAGTTTCTGGCTTTCAAAATGCTCTTATAATTTGGATATGAAATTTTCAATGTCGATTTGCAGGCGGTTAAGGGGGCGTGGCTGATTTTTGAAACAAATTTGATCTGCCTGCAGTATAGAGGAACCTACATACCAAGTTTGGTGTCTCTAGCTCTTATAGTCTCCGAGATCTAGGTGTTCATACAGACAGACGGACAGACAGACAGACAGACGGACATTGCTATATCGACTCGACTATTGATGCTGATCAAGAATATATATACTTTATAGGGTCTGCCACGCCTCCTTCTACCTGTTACGCACATATTCGGTAAAACAAACCCAATAGACCCCTGTACTTTTTTTAAGTACGGGGTCTAAAAATGCGATCAATCAAAGTAAAAACGATATAAGAAATCAAAAGCAAAACAATGTTTTAAAATATCAAAGTAATGACAAAGTGAAGTGTGTACAAAGGAAGGAATTAATGCAAAGTAAAAACAATGTAGAGAAAATATACACAGAAAACGTAGTAAAGAAAAGTCAAAGAATAGAAAAAGTAAAGAAAAAGGAAAGTGAATACAAAGTAAAGAAAGATCAAAACGAATATAAAGTAAACAAGGATCAAAGTGTGTACAAAGATAAGAAAAAGCAGAAAAATGTTGAAAAAAAATGTATTGCAGGTCAAGAAGATTTTGATAGACAAATGCTAGTGATTGATGTAATAGATGAAAATAATGAGACGTTCAAAGTAGGTGACGAAATAAGTTTTGATCAGATAAGAAGATTAGATAACTTGTTTGAAAAATATTCTGTGAAACCGGTTAGACCGACTGAACCTCAAATGAAAACTTTTATGAAAATTAGAGTTGACGATGATAAACCTTTTCGATGCCTGCCCAGGAGGCTTTCATATGCAGAAAAAGCAGAAGTGCAAAGAATATTAGACGAATATATGGCTCTAGGATATATACGTCCATGCGATTCTGAATATGTGTCCCCAATTGTACTTGTCAAAACGAAAACTGAAGAATTAAGAATGTGTGTAGATTACCGTCGGTTAAATAAGGTAACATCTAAAGACAGCTATCCGATTCCACTGATAGATGATTTGTTGGATAGGTTAGTAAATAAGAAATTATTTTCAAAGTTAGATTTAAAAAATGGATTTAACCATGTTTTCATGGATAAAGATTCCACAAAATATACGTCAGGAAAAGTAATAATAAACCTTGATATAATGATTGCCACAAAAGAACTTAAAGAACATTTTAACATCCTAAAAGAAATTTTTCAACGACTGGTTGAGAATAAGTTAGAGCTAAGACAAGACAAATGTGAGTTTTTGAAATCTTCAATTGATTATCTAGGCTATACGGTTACAGGAAAGGGCATCAAAGCAAATGAGTCTGGTGTAGCGGCGGTAAAATTGTTTCCGGTACCAACAAAAGTACATGATCTACAAAGTTTTATTGGTCTTTGTTCTTATTTTAGAAGATTTGTTCAAGATTTCTTCCTTATATCAAAGCCATTGTATGATCTAACAAGAAAAGACACAAAGTTTGTATTTGGAGAAAAAGAGTTGCAGGCATTTAATTTGCTAAAAGAGAAGTTAGAAGAATCGCCTATTTTAGCGATATACAACCCGAAAGATGAAACAGAACTACATTGTGACGCTAGTTCACTAGGCTACGGAGCGATATTGTTACAACGAAAAGAGGATACGAAGCTACATCCAGTTTTTTATTTCTCAAAAAGAACATCAGATGCGGAGTCAAGATACCACAGCTTTGAGCTAGAATCTCTAGCGATTATAAATGCGTTGCAACGGTTTCGAGTTTATTTACAGGGCATGAAGTTTAAAATTGTAACAGATTGTAATTCGTTAACGTTGACGTTAAACAAAAAGGAATTAAATCCCCGTATTGCTAGGTGGGCCCTAGAGCTCCAAAATTTTGATTACACTCTCGAACATAGATCCGGAAAGAGGATGCAAATGTAGACGCATTAAGCAGCAATAGTATTATGATAATCGAAACAAATACATTCGAAGAAAATTTGATAATATGTCAAGGAAAAGATCCGAAAATTAAAAATGTCAGAGAAATGTTGTCCGAACAAGAAAATGAATATTATGAAATGAGCAACGGAGTAATTTATAGGAAAAAAGACGATAGATTAATATTTTACGTACCAGTTTCAATGGAAGATAAAGTGTTCTACAAGTATCATGATGAAATGGGACATGTAGGAGTTGATAAAATGGTAGACTCAATTACTAAAAGTTATTGGTTTCCAAATATTCGTAGGAAAGCAACTGATCACATTAATAATTGTCTCAAGTGTATAGCTTTTTCAAATAAATCTGGTAAGACTGAAGGATTTTTGCATTCTATTCCGAAAGGAACTAGTCCATTTGAAGTTGTTCACATTGACCATTGTGGTCCAATTAACAGTAAAGATACGAAGAAGAGACATATATTAGTATCCATAGATGCTTGCACCAAGTTTGTCAAATTGTAGTTGAAGCCACTGAAGCGTTACAATATTATTTTATGGCGCATAGTAAGCCTAAGAATTTAGTATCTGATAGAGGTAGTTGTTTCACTTCAAACGAGTTCGATGAATTTATAAAAGATAATAACATAAATCATATAAAAGTAGCAACAGCATCTCCGCAGGCTAATGGACAAGTAGAAAGAGTTAATAGAGATTTAGGCTCAATGATGGCAAAGATAATAGATGAAGAGAACAATGAACCCTGTCACAAAGCTTTGTACAAAGTAGAGTATACAATGAACAACACGAAAAATAGAAGCATAAACGAATGTCCCAGTATAATGCTCTTTGGAGTTAAACAAAAAGGAAGTAACATTGATAGTTTAAAAGAAAATGTAATTGAAAACAATAATGAAGTCATATGAAATTTGGAAGAGAATCGACGAAAAGCACAATTTTGTCAACAGAAAGCACAAGAATTCAATAAAAATTATGTAGATGAAAAACGTCAAGAGTCAAGAATTTTTGCAGTAGGTGACTATGTTATGGTTAGAAATTTTAATTCCCAACATGGTGTGTCTAGTAAATTAATACCAAAATTCAAAGGATCATATGTAGTGTCAAAAGAATTAGACAACGACAGATATGTGATTGAAGATGTAGAGAATTTCCAACAATCTCACATACCATATTCAGGAAAATGGGCTATACATAACTTAAAACCATGGATTAATTGTAAGGATAGTGATTTAAATAAAAGTTATATAAGCGATCAAAACGATTTAGATAGTGAAATTGAAGATGACATAGAAAATGAAGACACTGTTAAAAAACTAGAATCTAAGAACAGCCAAGTTGAAGAAAACAAATTTGTAAATGGTACAAAAAATATTGATAACCTTGTAAATAAGAATAGTGTAAATTAATATGGCCAAAGTAATATTGTAACGAGAAGTATGTCAACGAGTATCAGGAGATCCTCAACGTCAGAACGGCCGAGTTGTAGTTATATTGTAAATAGTTATTGTAAATAGTGTTATTTATTAATTATATTTATCGCACTGTAAATATAATTAATCATTTATCGATTACTAAAAAAGCGCCCTCTGACGTGAATAAGAAGTAGCTTAAGAACGCATGATTGTATTGGTAAATGGAGGAAGCGTCACTTTTAAAAGCGACGCCGCCCGGGTAAGACTGAATAAAATATAAAAGATCGGAAATCTAAGTGCTTATTAATTAAAAAAACCCCTGACTAAAGCTGTGAGATTTTGGAGATGAGCTTTGTGCTCTAATAAAAACAGAGAGAGATCTTAGAGATCAAGTAGCAATTGCTTCAGGTTTAAGAAAAAAATTCTGCATAGTTTGAAATCAATTCAAACTTTTATGGTTTACAAAATATTGTATGATATAAATTAGAATAAATCAAAAATTGTGTCTTTTGTTGGTTCACTGTCGATATGACGTATTCAGCAAGCAACACAACACTTGCATAAATGCAAGGAGCATGATTTGAAGAGATGTTCATTTTCATCCTCAGTACCGTTTATGCTAGTTGACCAACAATTTAAACTTAATGCGATCTTTGCGTGACTAGAACTAGTTGAGAATTTTAAGGTGCAAGAATAATAAAAAAAGGGTTGAATGCCATATTATGTTGCCGTTGTGACTTAGTTCAAACTTAATACATAAGATTTTAGGCCAACTTTTTAATTTTTTTTGGGAACCGACCCCTCTACTGAGTAACAGGCCACATTATAAAACCAACAACACACAACACTTGCATAAAAGCGTGGACATTGGAATAGTACAGCTGATTCAAGAGATGCCAGTTCCTATCATCAGTACCAATTGGGTTGCCTCGATTGGCGATTCAAGCCAAATGTTATGTTTGTGTCGTCAGAACCAGTTGAGAAGTATTTAAAGCATTTTTTTTAAGACTAATAATATTTCAGCTTTTGCATACTAAGAAGCTTATTTTACTTCAAGAATTTTGCACGTTAATACTTCTGCTCTACTTGTCCGATCTTGCTGCGACTTTACAGGATAATAGATAATAGCAACTTGCAACTCTAATACCCACAAATAGCGTATTATCTTTAAAACTGTGGGTGTAGGGGCTTTTCGCGATTTGCGAGGGCGGAAGAAGACGTGACAAACATTTAAATCAAACTTGACCCGCGTGGGGTACATAGAAATCTGCGTGCCAAATTTGGTTACCCTATCTCTTTTAGTCTCTGAAATCGTTTTGTTTAAAGAAATTACTTGTATTACTTTGAAAATATTAAATCGCCATAACTGCTGTTGTTTATTTATTCAGTTAACAGGCTATATCTTCTAAACCCTTTAGCCAATATTTATGTTTTATATACCAAATCAAATACAACATTCTCAAGTTAATACAACTTTAAAAACATTTGTAATATTTAAACAAGTGGAAAAGGCTATAGTCGAGATCCCGACAATAGGATAACCGTTATTTAATTTAGTATATATAAAGCAATTGTACAAAATTTTTTTTTTTTTTAGTGTTTTTTGAGAATTAACTATTATTGTTAAAATTTATTATAATGGGCCCTGAATCCCCATTGGGGCATGTCTTGTTGCTCAATTTGACTCGTCCTCCTAATTATGAGACTCGAAAAGGTAGATTTTTTTCCAAATTTGAAAATTACCAGCTTCTTTAGGTTAAAAACTGATTTTTGTTATCAACTGCTTCATGTTCACAATTGCTTCAACATCCTCAGATTATCAACTGCTTTATATAAGCAACTGCTTCAGGTTTAATTTAAGTAGCAATTGCTTCAGGTCTTAAAAAAATTCTGCATAGTTTGAAATCAATTCAAACTTTTATGGTTTAAAAATTGTGTTTTTTGTTGGCTTACTGTCGACATGACATATTCAGCAAGCAACACAACACTTGCATAAATGCAAGTGTCCGTCGTCCGTCCGTATGAACAAAAGGATCTCAGAGACTATAAGAGATAGAGATACCAAACTTTCACTCACAGACTTCTATATACCCAACGCAGATCAACTTTGTTTTAAATTGAAGTCACGCCCTCCTCCGAACCCGCAAATCACGAAAAACCACCACACCCACTGATTTAAAGGTATAACGTTTTTTGTGGGTATTAGAGTTGCAAGTTGCTATTATCTATTATCCTATAAAATCGCAGTAAGATGCAAGTTGCTATTATCTAATATCCTATAAAGTCGCAGCAAAATCGGACAAGTAGAACAGCAGTATTAACATGAAAATCATGCTCCTTGCATTTATGCAAGTATTGTGTTGCTTGCTAAATATGTAAACCAACAAAAGACACAATTTTTGTTTTTGCCTAATTTGTCTCATAACTATGCAGAATTTGTTTCTTAGACCTGAAGTAGTTGATAACTAAAATCAACCGTCCTTGAATCCAGGACCATGGTGAAATACAGCACTTGATAATATCTTTTATTTTTAAATATTAGCTCAGTTTGAGGAATGTTTGTTAAATTCAAATTTGTTATTTTCATGTTCAACTAATCAACTAAGCAAAGTAAGAATTTTAGTACACGGCCATAACTTTCAAGAAGAGACTGAATTTGAAGACAAGCTCCGCAATTGCTTCAATATTTTTCCAGATACGGAAATTTAAGCATATTAGCTTGTTTATGTTAAGCTTACTTTCTTGGGTTATATATAACTGAGCAATCAAATTTTATTTTATTTCAACAAGCTTATGCGAAATCAATTGTTTAATAATTTCCAAAGAATTTCAATTCAGTAAACATCTTGCTGTTCTATGACACTGAAAGGCCGAATTATCATAGCACGCTATGTTTGGGGTTTCCATACCACGAATATTATGGAGGCATCTCCGACCATATAAAGTATATATTTTCTTGTCAGTATCAACAGCCGAGTCGTTACAGCTAGGTGTGTCTGTCCGTCTGTCTGTCCGTTCGCTCGTCTGTTTGAACAAAAGGATCTCAGAGACTATAAAAGATAGCAAAACTAAATTAGACACACAGATTTCAATTTGCCTCACGCAGATCAATCCACGCCCCCCTTTTGCCACCGCAAATTGCGAAAAACCACCACACTCAAAGTTTTTAAGATAATACGTTTTTTGTGGGTACAAGAGTTGCAAGTTGCTATTATCTATTATCCTATAAAATCGCAGTAAGATCGGACAAGAAGAACAGCAGTGTTAACGTGCCAAAGTTCTAGAAGTAAAATAAGCTTCTTAGAGTATGCAATAGTTTTAATATTATAAGACTTAAAAAATGCATCAAATAATTCTCAACTGGTTCTGACGACGCAAACATGTCATTCGGCTTTTATCGCCGATCGAGGCAACCTAAATGGTACTGATGAAAGGAACTGACATCTCTTGAATAAGCTGTGCGTTGCCACGCTTTTATGCAAGTGCCGTGTGTTGTTGGTTGTATAATGTGGCCTGTTACTCAGTACAGGGGTCGGTAACTTATGTATTAGGCTTAAGCTAAGTCAGAATATGGCATTCAAACCCTTATATTATTCTTGCTCCTTAAAATTCTCAAATAGGTCTAGTCCCGCAAAGATGGCATTAAGTTTCAATTGTTGGTCAACTAGCAGAAACGGTACTGAGGATGGAAAATTAACATCTCTTGAAATCATGCTCCTTGCATTTATGCAAGTGTTGTGTTGCTTGCTGAATATGTCATATCGACAGTGAACCAACAAAAGACACAATTTTTGATTTATCATACAATATTTTGTAAACCATAAAAGTTTGAATTAATTTCAAACTATGCAGAATTCAAACTATGAAGCACTTGCTACTTGAATTAAACCTGAAGCAGTTGCTATTATAAAGCGGTTGATAACCTGAGGATGTTGAAACAATTGTGAACATGAAACAGTTGACCAAAATCAGTTTTTAACCTGACGAAGCTGGTAATTTTAAATTTGGAAAAAAAAACTTCCTTTTCGAGTCTCATAATTAGGAGGACGAGGCAAATTGAGCAACAAGACATGCCCAATGGGGATTATTTTTCAAAAAATTTAAATTTTTTTTAAATACTTTTTTTTATGTTTAAATAAAGTAACGGGTATCCTAATGTCAAGATCTCGACTACCGCCTTTCCCACTTGTTTGTTTTATGATATATCGTAACCAAACTTATAGAATATACATAAAACTTGTCTTTATATATTTTGTCCAAAGTTCGTTTAAATCATGTTTTAGTATGAAAAACTTTTTTGTTTTATGAGATATCGTAACCAAACTTACTAAATATGCAATTAACTTAGTTTTATATATCATGTCAAAAGTTGGATCAAATCGGACTACTATATCATATCGGTGGGCGAAAATCAAGTCGTAGTATGAGAAACTTTTTTTGCTTTATGAGATGTCGTAACCATTCTTATAGTATATGCATTTTAGTTAGTCTTATACATCCTTCCCAAAGTTGGTTTAAATCGGTCCATTATATCATTTTGCTGTCATAGGACAGATCGGGCGAAAATCGAGTTTTAGTATGAAAAACTTTTATGTTTTATGAGATATCGTAAACAAACTGATTGAATATGCATAAAACTTGGTTTTATATATCCTGTCCAAACTTGGTTTCAATCGGACCACTATATCATACAGCTCTCATAGAACCGATCGGGCAAAAATCAAGTCTTAGTATGAAAATCTGTTGTTTCATGAGACCTGATAGAATATGCATTTGAGTTAAATAAATATTTCTTAACTTTTATTCCCGTTACTTAAAAAATAAGTAAAAGGGTTTATTGTGTTCGTTGGAATGTATGTAACAGGGAGAAGGAGGCATCTCCGACCCTATAAAAAATATATATCCCACAAAAAAAACCTCTACACGAGGTAAAAGTCTAGTGACGAAGGCAATTTCTAGCCCCAAAATTTTTGATATCCAATTTTGTGACGAAAAAAATTCCGTTTAATCAAAAAATTTTAAATAAAAATATAAATTAATAAAAACAAACACATTATACCCTTTTTTGCCCATTGGCATTGGCAAAGAAGGATAAGCTTCTTTGTAAATAAAAATTACTTTTTGCGCAGTGCCGAATGCCAAGTTTCGCTTTTATTTTTATCACTGCGGACGGCAGTTCGCGTTAGTGACGAAAGCAGCACGAAGGGTGCAAAAGACGACTAACTATATATACAGCTAGGTTGGAAAATTTGCTACGACTGCCCGATCAGATCGAGTTATATACCGATCGAAAGGTTTAGTCCTAACTTACAAAATGGCATACTAAAACTTTTTCTAACCAACCAACCTGGGTCATGAGATATGGGGTGTAAGTGGGAGGGAAAAAATTTAAATGATTTGGTAAAATTTTATATTTTTTAAAAATTTTACTTAAAAATACGCGTCGATTGATACCTCAATCACCCAAATCTGATAACTGGTTCAAAAGATAAAGTCAGTTTGTTTGCATCAAAGCGCTAAAGAAGCTAAAATGTTATGATGGTGATTTGTTCATTTTTGAAAATCACTAGTTTAGCGGGAAAACGCGATTTCCCGCTAAAATTGAAACCTCAACAGTTTCCAAACCAATTAAGCTACAGTTATGTTCTATATATCGTTGGAAAGGTGCGATTGAGGGCTTTCATTCTTTTTTTTTCTAAAACACTCAGGTTATATTTTACAGGTAAAATAAGGTTTTTTAGCTTACATTTTGACGATTTCTGACAAAACGGCTCTAACGATTTTTATTAAATTCAATATGTTTTAAAGTGTACAATCTCGCGTTTTTTGGTATATAAAACATAAATTTTGGTTGAGCGGCTTAGAAGATATTACCTGTTAACTGAATATATATTTTTCAATAAGTATTAAGAGGGGTCAAGAGTATCAAGGCTGGCGTAGCAGCCAGAGCTTGAGAGTGTATAGATGAAAGCTTGGCGTTGCTGCCAGACAGTCTTGTTTTATTATGCGTTGCTGAAATACCCAGCGCTGCCAGACAGTTTTGTTTTGCTTTGCTTTGCTGAAATATCCAGTGCTGCCAGACCGTTTAGTTTTGTGTTTAGACGATTTATATTTTTAAATATGAAAGAATTTCAACTAATAAATTTACATATTTTTCTATCTGCCTGCACAAATGATAAAGTAACAAAGTCAAAATTAAAATCAATTGCAAACATTTCTGATATCACACAAAAAAAAACCTTTAACGAGGTAAAAGTCTAGTGACAAAAGCATATTCCAGCTCTAAAGTTTCTGATATCCAATTTTGTGACAAACAGAATAAAGTTTAATATAAAACTTTTAATTAAAAATATAACTGATAATAATATGCGTAATTAATTGAAATCGGCACAAATTAATCAATAAATCTTATGGAACAGTTCCTTATTTAATTAAATAATTATTTTTTTTAATTCAACTTAATGTTTAATGAAAAAAATTATTAAAATTAATTAACTAAAAATAGTCTATCGATATGTGCATCAGAAATGTATAAAGTTATGAGTACCGATACATATATCGATGCAAGTATCGATAAGCGACCGGAATGTTCTTGTTTGCCATCTCGAACCCAACGATCATTTCAAAATGTATCACCAAGCAGGACGCTACGTAGTAAGTATTTTGAAGTCTGTTTTTTATTTTTTTCATGTTTATATTAATAACTTTTAATATTATTCTAGAAGTGGGCTCCCAAAAATGAATGGAGTGGTCGCGGCAATTTGGGCCGCCACCATATTCCTATGGCTGCCAGTGCCCATGCCATAATGAATGCGGCAAATGCTGCCAGGGCTGGGAAGCTGCCCCACTCAAATACGGTCCAGCGGCCCAAGCATGGCTGCAAGAAGGCGCAACGGCTAATCAAGGCTGGGCCCAAGTCGGCCAGCCACAAGGAGGAGTGGGCCAACCGGTGCCCCAATATGTGGCCCAACCTGTGGCTCAACCGGTGGCCCAACCGGGGGCACAAATGGTGGCTCAACCAGTGGCTCAACCGGTGGCCCAACCGGAGGCCCAACCGGTGGCCAATGTATTGGTCCCCCTGGATCAATATGGAAATGTAGTTCCAGGACAAAAATGAAAAAAATAATAAAATAAAATAACAAAAAAAAAAAAAAACTAATTTCATTTTTACTTAAAGATTTAGTTTTATTGGAAATATCACTGCGGACGGCAGTTCGCGTTAGTGACGAAAGCAGCACGAAGGGGGCGAAAGGCGACTAACTATATATACAGCTAAGTTGGAAAATTTGCTACCACAGTCCGATCAGATCGAGTTATATACCGATCGAAAGGTTTAGTCCTAACTGCCATAATGGCATACTAAGACTTTTTCTAACCAACCTGGGTCTTGAGATATGGGGGTGTAAGTGGGAGGGGAAAAATTTAAATGATTGCAGCTAATGGAGCTGTTGGGGCCTTTTGGTAAAATTTTTTATTTTTTAAAAATTTTTTATTTTTTAAAAATTTTTTATTTTTTAAAAATTTTTTGTTTTTTAAAAAATTTTACTTAAAAATACGCGACGATTGAAACCTCAATCACCCAAATCCGATAACTGGTTCAAAAGATAAATAAATTTGAAAATTTTGGTAGACTCCTAAAAATGAAGTGAAATGTCAGTTTGTTTGTATGTTTGTCTGTTTGTTTGTTTGCATCAAAGCGCTAAAGAAGCTGAAATGTTATGATGGGGATTTATTCCTCTTTGCAAATCTAGAAATGTTTGTTCTACGACTTTTTCAATTTCCCGCTAGTTTAGCGGGAAATCACTAAGTCCCGCTAAATTTGTAACCTCACCAGTTTCCATACCATAGAAGCTATAGATATATTCTGTATATCATGAAAGGTGTGCTTCAGGGCTTTTAGGCGTATCTTTAAGCTTTTTTTCTAAAGTACTCAGGTAACATTTTACAGGTGAAATAAAGTTTTTTAGCTTACATTTTGGCAATTTATGACAAAACGGCTCTTACGATTATTAAATATATATATTATTAAATTTTAGTATGTTATAGTACGTAAAATTTTGCGTTTTTTGTTATATGAAACATAAACTTTGACCAAGGGGTTTGGAAGATATTGCCTGTTAACTGAATGTATACATTTTTCTATTCGTCGAAAATCAGGTTTTAGTACGTTTTATGAGATATCTCAACCAAACTGACACAATATGCATTTAACATTTTTTTATATATTCTGTGCAAAGTTGGTTCAAATCGGACCACTATAACATATAGCTGTCATAGGACCGATCGGGCAAAAATCGAGTCTTAGTATGAAAAACTTTTTTGTTTTATGAGATATCTCAACCAAACTGATAAAATATTCATTTAACTTGGTTTTATATATCTTGGCCAAAGTTGGTTCAAATCGAACCACTATATCATATAGCTGTCATAGGACCGATCGGGCGAAAATCAAGTCTGAGTATAAAAAACTTTTTTTTCTCGAGATATCGTAACAAAACTAATAGAATATGCATTTAAGTTAGACTTATAGATCTTGAAGAAAGTTGGTTCTAATCGAATCACTATATCATATAACTGTCATAGGACCGATTGGGCGAAGTCTAAGTCTTAGTATGAGAAACTTTTGTTTTTCATAGTAAGTACGGGACCTCCGACAGTAGAGTAGCAACTCAAGCGATGCGAGCGGAGCGGGGCCCCCTACTTTTCTTTATTATTAAAAAAAAATTTTTTTTAAATACGAAAAAAATTTAACAATGATAAATTTACAATGTCAAAAGCAAAAGCAATTGCAAAAACTTCTGATATCCCACAAAAAAACCTCTACACGAAAGCAATTTCCAGCCCCAAAATTTCTGATATCCAATTTTGTGACGAACAAAATTGAGGTTAATATAAAAATTTTAAATAAAAAAATATAAATTAATAAAAAAAAAAAATTGGCATTCGGCACTGAGCAAAAAGTAATTTTTATGTAATAAGAAGTTCACCCTTTTTGCGCACAGTGCACAATGCCAATTTTCGTTTTTGTTATTAATTTATATTTTCATTTAAAATATTTATATTAAACTCAAATTTGTTCGTCATAAAATTGGGTATCAGAAATTTTTGGGCTAGAAATTGCCTTTGTCACTAGACTTTTACCTTGTGTCGAGGTTTTTTTGTGGGATTAGGTAATACAAGTAATTTCTTTAAACAAAACGATCTCAGAGACTAAAAGAGATAGAGTAACCAAATTTCGCACGCAGATTTCTATTTACCCCACGCGGATCAAGTTTGTTTTAATTTTTGTCACGTCCCTTCCGCCCTCGCAAATCGCGAAAAGCCACTACACCCACAGTAATACGTTTTTTGTGGGTATTAGAGTTGCAAGTTGCTATTATCTATTATCCTATAAAGTCGCAGCAAGATCAGACAAGTAGAGCAGCAGTATTAACGTGCCGAAGTTCTTGAAGTAAAATAAGCTGCTTAGAGTATGCATCAACCCAAATGGTACAGATGATAGGGACTGGCATCTCTTGAATCAGCTGTACCATGCCAAGCTCCACGCTTTTATGCAAGTGTTGTGTATTGTTGGTTGTATAATGTGGCCTGTTACTCAGTAGAGGGGTCGGTAACCAAAAAGATTTGAAAGTTGGCCTAAAATCTAATGTATTAGGTTTGAACTAAGTCAATTATCATTCTTGCACGTTAAAATTCTCAACTAGTTCTAGTCACGCAAAGATGGCACTAAGTTTAAATTGTTGGTCAACTAGCAGAAACGGTACTGAGCATGGAAAATTAACATCTCTTGAAATCATGCTCCTTGCATTTATTCATTGTGTAAGCCAACAAAAGACAAAATTTTTTTTTTGCCTAATTTATATCAAACAATATTTGGTAAACCATAAAAGTTTGAATTGATTTCAAACTATGCAGAATTTTTTTCTTAGACTGAAGCAATTGCAACTTGAATTAAACCTGAAGCAGTTGATAACCTGAGGATGTTGAAACAATTGTGAACATGAAGCAGTTTATAACCAAAATCAGTTTTTATCCTGACAAAGCTGCTTATTTCCAAAGTTGGAAAAAAAAACCTTCCTTTTCGAGTCTCATATTTAGGAGGACGAGGCAAAATGAACAACAAGACATGCCCCAATGGGGATTCAGGGCCTATAATAATAAATTTAAATTTTTTAAATAAACTCTCAGAAAACATTTTTTTTTTTTAAGTCTTTTACAATACTGTTTATTTAAATTAATAACGGGTATCCTACTTTCGGGATCTCGACTATAGCCTTTCCCATTGGTTTTGAAATATATTTATTTTCAGTTTCTCATAAATTTATTATACCTGTTACATAAAAAATAAGTGAAAGGGTATATTGTGTTCGTTGGAATTTATGTAACAGTGAGAAGGAGTCATCTCCGATCCTATAAAGTATATATATTCTTGATCAGTAGAAACAGCCGTGTCTGTCCGTCTGTCCGACGGTTCGTCTGTTCGTCCGTCCGTCCTTATGAACAAAAGGATCTCAGAGACGAAAAGCCGTTCGCTCGGCTGTTTAAACAAAGGGATCGCAGAGACTATAAGAAATAGCAAAACCAAATTTGACACACAGATTTCTATATACCTCACGCAGATCATATTCAAATTTTTGTCACGTCCCCCTCCGTACTCACAAATCTCGAAAAACCACTACACCCACAGTTTTTAAGATAATACGTTTTTTGTGGGTATTAGAGTTGCAAGCTGCTATTATCTATTATACTATAAAGTCGCATCAAGATCGGACAAGTAGAACAGAAGTATTAACGTGCCAAAATTCTTGAAGTAAAATAAGCTTTTGAGAGTATGCAATAATTTTAATATTATTAGACTTAACATCTCCTGAATTTAGCCAAACTGACTTTTTTCAATAGATATGGGGCCCCAAATGACGAAAAACATTTTTTTCTTACACCCCGTAATTAAAAAAAGTACAGGGGTCTGTTGGGTTAGTTTTAGTGCGTAACAGGCAGAAGGATGCGTGGCGGACCCCATAAAGTATTTATTCTTGATCAGTATCAATAGCCGAGTCGATATAGCAATGTCCGTTTATCTGTCTGTCCGTCTGTCTGTATGAACACCTAGATCTCAGAGACTATAAGAGCTAGAGACACCAAACTTGGTATGTAGGTTCCTCTATACTGCAAGCAGATCAAGTTTGGTTTAAACTAAGTCACAACAGCAACACAATATGGCATTCAAACCTTTTTATCATTCTTGCGCCTTAAAATTCTCAACTAGTTCTAGTCACTCAAAGATGGCATTAAGGGTAAATTTGGATAAGTTTAAGTTGGTCAACTAACAGAAACGGTACTGAGGATGGAAAATTAACATCTCTTGAAATCACTAGCACGAATAATATTTTTTTCATTTTACATTAATTTGCCAAATAAAAATAAAGATGTAAAATTTTATACGTTTATGAACTTAATACAACTTTTTTGACATTTTTAAAAAAAGAATGAAATTATCTTGTTAAATTTTTAAAATCGGCAAAGTCAATTTATTTATTTACAGTATTGACTGCCCCAATAAATGTAATGACAGGGGTCAAGAACAACTTCGCTTTAATAGTTAGAGAATAGAAAAGAAATAAAAATTCGTAGAGAATAGCACAATTACGAAGTTCTTTATTTCCTCTATTTATTCACATCAGTTCTACATATTCTAAGTGTAAGCAGACCACAGCAGCCAGAACAGTGTGTCCACATAGTATTTGGTTATCTTATCTGCGTTACGTAGTGACTAGTACCGAGGTACCGATCGTCATCAATCAATTTATTAAACACTTCGTTAAAAAAAAGATACGATTAATGGACTTGCATTTATTTTATAATTTCCGGACTAATTCATTTTAATGTGTCAATATTTCGATTTTGTTTGAATTTAACCATGTCACCATGTAACACCAAATGTAACGAAAAGTAGAGTGGGTAAACTGTTGCGTCAGCTGTGGTTTGCTTATATACCCTGAACAAATTGATCAAAAACGGTTTTAAATAGAAATCGGAGATACGAACAGTAATATAAATTAAATTATTTTCATTTCATTTAGTTTTTTTTTAATTAGAACCGGGAATTACATTTTAAAATTCATCCAGGGGGACCATAACATCGGCCACCGGTTGGGCAACCGGTTGGGCCACAGGTTGAGGCACCACTTGGGGCACCGGTTGGCCAATCGTAAATGTGGCTGGCCAACCTTGCATTCAAGGTTGGGCCGCTGGAGCATATGTGGGTGGGGCAGCTTTCCAGCCCTGGCAGCATTCAATATGGCATGGCACGCTGGCAGCTCACGATCACGGCCACGACTGCGACCACTCCATTCATATTGGGGACGCACTTCTAGAATAATATAATCAATTGATAAAGGCTATAGTCGAAATCCCGACAAAAGGATACCCATTACTTATTTTAAATATATATAAAAGTGTTTTTAAAGAATGGTTTTTGAGAATTAACTATTATTATTAAAATTTATTATTATAGGCCCGTAATCCCCATTGAGAATTTGCCTTCTAATTATGAGACTCGAAAAGAAAGATTTTTTCCAAATTTTAAAATTAGTAGCTTCGTCAGGCTAAAAACTTATTTTGGTTATCAACTACTTTATGTTAACAATTGTTTCAACATCCTCAGGTTCTCAACTGCTTTATATTAGCAACTGCTTCAGGTTTAATTCAAGTAGCAATTGTTTCAGGTCTAACAAGAATTGTGTCGTTTGTTGGTTTACTGTCGATATCACATATTTAGCAAGAAACACAACACTTGCATAAATGCAGGGAGCATGATTTCAAGAGATGTTAATTTACCATCCTCAGTACCGTTTCTGCTAGTTTACCAACAATTTAAACTAAATGCCATCTGTGCGTGACTAAGACTAGTTGAGAATTTTGAGGCGCAAGAATGATAAAAAGGTTTGAATGCCATATTGTGTTGCTGTTGTGACTTAGTTTAACCTAATACATACGATTATAGGCCAACTTTTAAATCTTTTTTGTTACCGACCCCTCTACTGAGTAACAGGCCACATTATACAACCAACAACACACAACACTTGCATTAAAGCGTGGCATGATACAGCTAATTCAAGCGATGGCAGTCCCTATCATCAGTACCATTTAGGTTGCCTCGATTGGCGATTCAAGCCGAATGTCATGTTTGCGTCGTCAGAACCCGTTGAGAATTATTTGATGCATTTTTGTTAAGAAATATGCATATATTTAGTATTTTGGTAGAAGTGAATTCTTAATTTATACAAATCAGTCACCCAAAATTATTTTTTGAGACAACCATTACAAAAATAAATATATTTTAAGACATCTAACTTAAAAAAATACCTGTAAGTAGGGATTTTAAACATATTATATAGTAAAGGTCAACTAAAGCAATTGTTTGTTAAAAACTGCTTATAAATTAATAAATTTTATAATAATTATTTAAATTTAAGTAAATTGCATATTATTATAATTATATTTGTGATTACTAACTCAAAAAAAGCTTTAGAAGCAATAAATAACAAAAGCTATCGCGAAAAGTCGCGCGCAATATTCCCTTGTGATGCAAGCGAACGGCCATATTTTTTCACGCTCAAACCGACAAGACCGTCTACAGACGGTGTTCAGTATTTTGCACCTGATGGTCGTTTCAACTATGGAAAATTATGTAATATCAAACTTGAGCTTATCCCTTTACACGTAAGCCTGCCTGAAGGCGCGTATTACGTTTTTTGCCTTAACAAATAAACTAACAGCTTTTCAATCGTTTAAATAATTTTTGGCGGTTGATAATAAACACACAAAAATTATGAGTCTCAGCTTTAAAAGCTCTCCGAAGCATTTAACGGGACTTATATTTCGCTATGCCCAAGCCATATGTTTTTTCGCGCGTAAAATTTTGCTGCTGTATTTGTGTTTTGCTGTGCAAATAATAGTAAATATGGAAAACCTATCCAGCTCATAATTTTTTTCTTGAAAGGTAAGTTCATTTAAAATTAAATTGCAGGTTTGCAAATGCAAAAAAGACATGCGTTGTGACAGCGAAATAGCGATACGTGCCTTGAGGCACGTTTGGGGCAACTTTTGTTGCCAGCTGATATTTCACAATTGATTGCAATTTATGTGTTTGTTTCTGTTGATGAAGTGATTTTACTTAATAGAATTTTAAATATTACTAGAAATGGCAAAGCGGGTTCGGTATAAGCTGTCCGACTTGACAGATGAGCAGTTGCTCAAGATATTTGACTCAGTTCCGTCGGATCAAGAAAAGTTAAGCTCAAGTGACGACGAGGACGACGACATTGATAGTGGAGGCTCTTAATACCGCATTAGAGGATGCTGAGACTGTGTCATTTATTGAGAGTAATGTTGAAAATGTTCAAAACAATGCACAGAAAGCTGAGACATCCCAAAAAACTGCAAAAAGGCCGCGATCACCATTACCAATCAGCGAAGATTCGGCGTGCGCATCTCCGCCAACTTCTGGTGGGTTCAATGGAGCTGGTAAGCCAAATTTAGTTGCTATGTGTTATTTTAGTTTTTAAACAAGTATTGAATCAATAACAAAAGATTCGAGTAAGATTCTGTGGCGAGAGAAATGTATGCAGTTGCATGTTAACAATGTAGCATTTCTAGGCGATTTTTCGCTGCCAGCAGAAATAAAAGAGCTCAAAAATCCACTAGAGCTCTTTTGCTATTTCTTTAATGCGGTAATCATGAATATGATCGTCGACGAAACCATGTGCGCAGCTTTAACGGATGATATTAACAATAAGTTCAAAATTAACACTGATGAGATGCACCATTACATAGGTATTATGATGTTCATGTCCATTTATCGCTACCCGAATCTGAAGAGCTACTGGAGACAAAATGACGATCCTTTGTTCCGTACGCGAAAATTTGTAGACTGTCTCAGCAAACGGTTTGACTCAGTGCCAAAGTATGCCCGCCTTTGTGTTGACGAGCAAATGTGCAGCACAAAAATGAAGCACCACTTGCGTCAGTACTTGCCAAATAAGCCGCACAAGTGGGGCATCAAACTATTTGTATTGTGCGGTTCATTTGGATACGCATACCGCTTTGAGATCTACAGCGGTGCCGGTGATAATGTGGTCTTACCTGGTCTCCCAGATCTTGGTGTTTCGGCCAACATTGTAGTGCGCTTAACACAAACCGTAGAAAGATTTAAGAATCACATCATTTACTTCGATCATTTTTATACATCTCTGCCTTTGATGGTTGCAAAGGCTGCTCGTTTTGACAGAAAAGCTATGCGACACATTTCAATTGACTGTCCCCAAATTGTGCATGAGTATAACGCTCACATGGGCGGCGTAGATCTCATATCAGAGCAAAAACTCGGGATGCCGCAACACGAATTTTTTATCACCTAATTGATATGGCAGCCACCAACGCCTATATTTTACACAGACGTATCCAAACAGAGAACGCAAGCAAAGAAAAATTACTCGCACTCCCAGACTTCCGCGAAACACTAGCCGCAGGGCTGGTGACATATAAAAACAAAAACTTACCGGGTCGTCCAATCAATACCAAAAATGCATCTTCACCGCGATGGGCAAGCCAGTCTCCATCCTCTCAGTCAGGACGAACAATAAATTCACCATCCTCGCAGGCAGAGCGGGCAAAGCAGTCTCCACTCTCTCATAGACCTTTTCAGCATGAGCTCAAACATGGTCAAAAATCAAAACATCCAATATCGGACTTGCGGTTTGAGCAGCTTAACCATTTCCCACATTGATTGGAAAAAGATGTTGCATGCACTGTAAATCTTCACAAACGAAATGCAAATGCACGAAATGCAATCTGCATTTATGCTGCACAGCGAATAAAAACGGCTTTTTAGAATACCATAAGAAAAAAGAATATAAATCTTCATTACTTGAAAATGTTTTGTTTTAACTCAAAGCCCCGAGCGTGCCTTCAGGCACGCTTTCCTTTTTTCTCACCTTACAGGTAAACCGAAGATTCTACGTTATTTGTAAGTATATATTTGAGCTTAGAAGCATTCATTCACTTTAAAAAAATTATTTGAATACTTTTATCTATTATTTTGGAAAGTAGCCTTAGAGGCTATGGGTTATTTAACCTATATCTACTTATAAAATATGTATCAGCTTGATTGAATGACTATTTCGATTTTGTTAGAGGGTTTAATGCATATTCTAATAGTTTGGACTTGATTTTCGCCCGCCAAAACGTAAGCTAAAAAACTTTATTTCACCTATAAAATGTTACCTGAGTATTTGAATTACCACTAAAAGCCCACAAACACACCTTTCCAATGATGCATAAAACATATCTGTAGCTTCTATGGTTCGGAAACTGTTGAGGTTTCAATTTTAGCGGGATTTAGCGTTTTTCCGCTAAACTAGCGGTTTTTTTTCAAAAAAGTCGTGGAACAAACATTTCTAGATTTTCGAAATGGAATAGACCCCATCATTTAAGCTTCTTTAGCGCTTTGATGCAAACAGACAAACAAACTGACTTTTTATTTCATTTTCAGAAGTCCACTAAAGTTTTCAAATTTATTTATCTTTTGAACCAGATATCGGATTTGGGTGATCGAGGTATCAATCGACGCGTATTTTTAATTAAATTATTAAAAAATTACACCAAAAGGCCCCAACAGCCCCATTAGCTGCAATCATTGAAATTTTTCCCCTCCCACTTTCATCTCCGTATCTCATGACCCAGGTCAGTTAGAAAAAGTTTCAGTATGCCATTTTGTAAGTTAGAACTAAACCGTACAGTCACAGCAAATTTTCCAAATTAGCTGTTTGTATTGCTAGTCGTCTTTCGCACTCTTCGTGCTGCTTTCGTTACTAGCACGAGCTGCCGTCCGCAGTGATCCAACAATATTTTCATACTTATCATCCCATTTTTTTTTTTTTGTTTTTTTACTTTGTCTTTATTTATTGAATCTTCTCCAAGAAAGACTTACAATAAGTTTATCAAATCTTATATTTAAAGCTTAACTAACAGTCATGTTGACTTAATATGATCTACGGTGCCCCAAGGGTTTATTGCTGGGCTGGAAGGTTGTTTCGTTTAAGGCGGGTTCGACTGCAAACCCGAGTTAACCGTTGAGAAAGAGGATTTCGTAGCTTAATGTTGTAGCTCGCCTTTTGTCTTGAGCCGCCTATCAAGATGAACGCCAAGGTATGTTACTTCTCTGGCTTGTGGGAGTTGCGTATTAGAGAGTGCTAACGGTGGACATGTTTGCATGTTGAGAGTAAACGTATGTGTTTACACTTTTATTCATTTATTTTAATACGCCAGTCGGCTAGCCATTTCTCTACTACCGCCAAATGTTCAGCTAGACGTGCTGTTGCTTCAATGGGGCATCTGGAACGACTAAAAATTGCGGTGTCGTCGGCAAACGTAGATGTTGTTAGCCGCTCGTTTATGGGGATGTCCGCTGTGTAAATTACGTATAGTGTTGGTCCCAATACACTTCCCTGGGTAACTCCAGCTTCTATAATATGATAATTAGATGTAGTAGTGTTGCATCTAACTGCGAAGACTCTATTGTAGAGGTACGACTTAAGAAGCTTATGAGTGTACACTGGGAGCGTCGATTTGATTTTATGCATGAGACCTTCAAGCCACACTCGATCGAAGGCCTGGGAGACGTCGAGAAATATTGCGCTGCAGTATTCCCGATGTTCGTATGCTGTACGTATTTCTGATGTTATTCGGTAAACTTGCTCGATAGTTCCATGCCTTTCTCGGAAGCCAAATTGATGTGTTGGGATTGTGTTGTGTCTTCTCAGATGAGGAATTATGCGCGTCAAGAGGCATTTTTCAAAAAGCTTAGACAAGCACGGTAGTAGGCTAATTGGTCTGTACGAAGATGGTATTGTATGGTCTTTTCCTGGTTTGGGAATCATTATAATGACCGATTTCTTCCATTTTTTTGGGAAGTAGCCGAGTGCTGTAATCGCGTTTACAGATGAGGGAAATAGCACAGTTAGGAAGTTCAATGATCATATTCTGAGTTATTAGAGCGCAGCCTGGAGCTTTCTTTGGTTTCATCTGTTCTTCTATGACTTTTACAATTTCATTTGGACGAAATTCAGGTGGTTCAGGTTCGCCAGGACTATCAGATACACAGGATGATAGTGAAAACGAATTTGTTGCGGGGTTTGGTTGGAATACATGACGTAGGTGAGCAGCAAATGTGTTAGCTCTGTCTTTGTCGCTACGGGCCCAGCAGCCTTAGGAGTTTCTAATAGGCGTTACCGTTTCGATCGGCGCACTGAGTGTAGGGTGAGCCCTCCACAAAGGATGCTTGGTACTGGTTGGTGATAATTGTTCTATGTAGCGGCGTTGGGCATCTGCTTCTTCATGCTTAAGAGCTTTGCTGAGTCTGCGTGAAACATCTTTAAAGCGTTGTTTTGTAGATGGCGACCGGTGAGACTGCCATTCCCGTCGCAATTGTCGCTTTTTCAGAAAAAGTTGTTCTATTTGAAAATTAGTCTCCACAGTCTCGTCTGCACATGCGCGCGTTGTGGAGTAGAGATCTTAGCTGCTGCAACAAGTACTGATTCTAATAAGTCAGCAGAGCAGTCGATGTCCGCTTCGATGTTGAACTGCGGAGCAAGATCGAGGTGAGACCTAACGTATTTCTTGTACTTGAGCCAGTTGGTTCTGTGTGTTGTGAGTCTATTCGAATATTCCACATATTCCAGGGTTTGGAGTAGATTCAATAACACGGGGGAGTGGTCGGATGAAAGATCCGAAAGTGCTACAGTGCTTATCAGATTGAGTGGGATGTTTTTTGTCACAGTAAAATCTATTAAGTCTGGTTGTTTGTTGGGGTCTGCTGGCCAGTATGTAGGACTACCCGGGGAAACATAGTTGAGTTTGTTGCTTGGCTTTATGATTGCGTTGTATAGCTGTCTTCCTTATGCGGTCACAAGGCGAGAACCCTAGTGCGGGTGTTTCGCATTTTAGTCTCCTGCTGCTATAAATCGCTGTCCCAGTGAATTGTAGAATTGCATGAATTGATCTTCAGAGATTGTAAAGCGGGGAGGACAGTATACAGCGGCAAAAGTAAGATTGCTGATGTCCGATTGTACAATTATAGAAGTGGCTTGTAGATAGTTTGCCGCAATCCTTTTGTGGAATTCGTGTTTGATGCGGTTTCTTATTAGAATACCGGTTCCGCCATGTGCTTTTCCATCCGGATGATCTGTGCCGTAGAATATGTATCCACGTACTTGAAAGATATATTTGTTAGTAAGGTGCGTCTCAGAAAGCAGCATTACATCAATGTGATTGTCCTATAGGAATTGGGTAAGTTCAAGTTTATGCCGTGAAACACCGTTAGCGTTTCACAGAGATATTCGTAGAGGCGCCATTGATTATTTAGATTGTGGAGATGCAAGCATCTGTATCAAGGTGTTTTGATTTTGCATAAGATCTCATCAACGAAATGAACTCCATCATACTTTTTTGTAGGGTGAAAATCATCTTTTCAATAGAGCTTTCTGACTGCTGCATGGGCTGCTGCGCGTTATCCATACTCGAATCTTCTTGAGAGCGCTGCTGAGGGAATTGATTTTTGAACGCCAGATTTTAAGGTATTAGCGAAAGATAGTGTTTGTGATAGTGACAGTGTATGAGGGACCAAATGAGGACATGGCTGCTTTGGCGAAGAAGACGTCGGGTGTAGTTTGGGATGCTATAATTGCACCTGACAGGTGCGGATGGCTCACTGTTGGTACACGTCGGATGCGACTTTTAGTTTATTGTTCACTGGACAGCCTCTGTAATTAGCTGTGAGATTTCCACCACAGTCTCCGCACTATTTTGTACTAGGGTCATTCTTGTTGACTTGGCAGGAATCAGGGCCATGGGAGTCTCCACAAGCTACACATACCGAAGGCAGCGTGCAGTACGTCCTGGTATGCCCATATTCCTGGCAATTTGAGCATTGAATTGGACCATTCCGTTTGTGTGGTTCCTCAACAGTGATCCGGCGATGCAGCAGGAGAAGAGAGGTTGCGGTATTTTGCTTTTGTTTAAAATATTTGTAACTCTCTTAGCGAGAAAGCCCTTCTCTTTTAACGCACTTGCGACCTCGGAAGGGGTTACATCCGGTTCAATACATTTAAGTACAACTTGCATGCCCTTGCTGCTTTTTAGTTGATAAGTGTAAAAGTTTTTCTTAGCTTCATTTAGATACCTGGAGATTTTACGGAAATGCTCCTCGTCTTTTGATTGAAGCTTGATTTCGTGAATGTTCCCTTTAATTAAAGGAACGACATGAAAATTGTTGTTTCCAACTAGGTCAACGATCTTGTTCACTAATGCGTTGGATATCTTTTCCCGAATGAATATAGGTGAGGGCTTTAGTTTCTTTGGTCCATTTCCAGCTTCGGTAGGCTGGTCGCTGACAGTATCAGCCAGCGGTGCAACCCTATTGATGGTGTTTCCTGGGTCCCCAGCAGTTTGGTTTGAGTCACGCGGTTAATTTTTGATTTATTTTCCCGAATTTTCTGTGGCTAAGTTTTCGGTTTATTTGAATGTAGCGATCCATTCCGGTCTGCCTAGCCGGACCCGCTGCTTTTGACGCTGCGCTTGCAATCGAAGCAGAAGTTGAAACAGCTTGCGCTTGGTCAGCAAAAGATGGGACGACGACTGTTGTCACAGTTAACGTAGTTGTTGCCGTAGCGTTAACTGCAGCGACTTGTACGGGCAAGTTTGGTGGTGATAGTGGATTCCGCGGTGAGGGAATCGGTAATGGAAAGGCACACTCTTCGCTCCAGGTTTTTGGAGTTGTAGTTGGTAAAATCGGAGAGCAAGAACGCGCTCTCACATCTTTTGCGGCTAAGAGGTTCGGCTTTAACTTTTCGGCTGTTGTGTGTTGCATTTGTGGTTTTGCGTCTGAGACAAAGCTAAAGTAAGAGTTAATTTTGGCCAAAGAGAATCGCCGCTCGTCTTGCTCGCGCTGACGTTGGGCACGGGTATCGTAGTGACTCATCGAAGTTAACACTTGCTCCATTAAAATTCTATTTGATTTGCTTATAGTATATATTTGTATAATTACACTTACAAAACTAAATGGATGATCGTTCGCATCGCACTATGGGGCTCTTGGCCTAATTTTAGATTTTTACTGCACTTGAGTACTATTTAATTTTGATTAACTCGGAGCGCTTTAAAGAAACACGTCTGCACGGTCCGAATGTCTGATTTAACGTTGATCATCTACAGGGCTTATACTTGGATTTTCCATTTCTTTAGACACTCTTGCTAACTCACTTTCAAATTCTTCGGCTATTTTTACCAATTCATTCAATTTTTCATGATATCGCATTGCATCAACCAAATCATGTTTACAATTTGCAAAAGCATCAAAATAATTTTCTAAGCCACACTTAAGATCTTCAATATTACGCCAAGGTTTAAATAAGAGTAATAGCCCGTAATAATAGTTTTCTGGTTGCATTTTTCTGTTTGTTTATGGTTTATTAAATGTGGCGTTTTACGTTTACGTAAGTAACCGTCTTCATAGGGATACAAAATAACATTCTTTACAGTAGGCTTTACTTTCACTATATCGAAATATCTCGAAAAATCGTATAAGTTCATTTATTCTAAATCAATGGAACGATTGGGATAATGCTCGTCGACCCAGTTCGGGAAAAATATATCAGTATCTTCGTCCTGAATTTTTATACCCGTTACTTAAAAAATAAGTAAAAGGGTATATTGTGTTCGTTGGAATGTATGTAACCCTATAAAGTATATATATTCTTGATCAACATCGATAGCCGCGTTGATACAGCCATGTGTGTCTGTCTGTCTATCCGCCTGTCCGTCCGTCCGTCTGTCCGTCCGTCCGTCCGTCCGCCTGTCCGTCCGTCCGTCTGTCCGTCCGTCCGTCCGTCTGTCCGTCCGTCCGTCCGTCCGTATAAACAAAAGGATCTCATAGACTATTAGAGATAGAGACACCAAACTTTCACTCACACATATCTATATACCACACGCAGATTTTCGAAGCCATAAAAGTTTGAATTGATTTCAAGCTAAGCAGAATTTTTTCATAGACCTGAAGCAACTGCTACTTGAATTAAACCTGAAGCAGTTGCTAATATAAAGCAGTTGATAACCTGAGGATGTTGAAACAATTTTGAACATGAAGCAGTTGATAACCAAAATCAGTTTTTAACCTGACCAAGCTGCTAATTTTCAAATTTGGAAAAAACCTTCGTTTTCGAGTCTCATAATTAGGAGGACGAGGCAAATTGAGTAACAAGACATGCCCCAATGGGGATTCAGGGCCTATAATAATAAATTTTAATAATAATAGTTAATTCTCAAAAAAACTTGTTTTTCATCTTTAATTTTTATACAATACTTTTATATATATTTAAATTAAGTAACGGGTATCCTTTTGTCGGGATCTCGACTATAGCCTTTTCCACTTAATGTTTATAATTACTTTGGTTTTAAAAGTAACAAAATAAGTTCCTGTTAGCCTAGTTTCATTAATACAATTTGTGTCTGACACTAAAAAAGCGCCATCCGTTATACAAGTTGTTTCGTACAAGTTGTAAATTGTTTATTTAGGAGCTTTACAAAAAAATTTGGAGTATATATAATTTGGGCAAAACTATTATATATTTCTTATTTGAAATTGTTGATAAGATACAATTAGCAATTTTATTGTTGTCAAATAATTTTTTATCTGTTTGCGATATGGCCTTAGCGTGGTATAACTTACAATTATAGTTGATAGTTGGATATTTAATAAAAACTATGATGAAACCTTGGAATGAATATAATTAATAAAATAGAGGAAACATCCAAAAGATCAATTAGGGTGATGTTTTATTTTTTCGTGATTGAATATGTTTATCATGTCTTGTTTATTTAAAATTTTTGGGCTTAGTATTCTAGCTTTTCAAAATGTGATAGTATCCAGCAAATTTTGTAGATGAAGTGATAATAGTTTAAGACCATATTTTTATAAAAAAAAAATGCTGATTTAATTTAATGTCTTTTAAAAGGGTTGGGATTTTCGTAACTTCTATGAAAATTGGGGCATTAATTTAATTTTGATAATTA
This sequence comes from Drosophila falleni, assembly GCA_035045575.1. Classification (NCBI taxonomy): domain Eukaryota; kingdom Metazoa; phylum Arthropoda; class Insecta; order Diptera; family Drosophilidae; genus Drosophila; species Drosophila falleni. The sequence continues at coordinate 129,764 of JAWNOV010000105.1, read as the reverse complement.
TTTTTAGACCCCGTACTTAAAAAAAGTACAGGGGTCTATTGGGTTTGTTTTACCGAATATGTGCGTAACAGGCAGAAGGAGGCGTGGCAGACCCTATAAAGTATATATATTCTTGATCAGCATCAATAGTCGAGTCGATATAGCAATGTCCGTCTGTCTGTCTGTCTGTATGTCTGTCTGTCTGTCCGTCTGTCTGTATGAACACCTAGATCTCGGAAACTATAAGAGCTAGAGACACCAAACTTGGTATGTAGGTTCCTCTATACTGCAGGCAGATCAAGTTTGTTTCAAAAATCAGCCACGCCCCCTTAACCGCCTGCAAAGCCAGAAACTCCAGATTTTGCACAGATGAAGATATAATTATCCTAAATTTATGCTGAAAATTTCATTCTGATCGCACAGTAAATAGCGAAAATATTCAAATAATAAATTTTGCTGTTTAATTCGTTGATGGCGCGTTGGCAGTAATTAAAACTTGAATATTTTGATAAAACAAAAAATTGATATTAACATATTATATAACAAATTGGCGTCCATTCAGGCGTGAGCTTTGGTGGCGTAGTGTACTGAGTCGCGGAGTCGGACAGTGTTCGTGGGTTCGAGTCCTACCGTGGGTGACAGATTTTTAATTTACTTATGTTCGAATTCAATTTCATTTTATATTAAAACAAACTCAGTGCTTATTTAAAATGTAATATTAACATTAAATGTTAATATATAAATTATTTCTTTTACTTTTTAATTGAGCACTAAAACAAGCAATATGGCCATTTAGGAGGACATAAGTGCGAGAGTGGCCTTTGTCTTTTGAAAATTTTTGCAATTTTGTCGCGGGTTCGATTCCCGGCGGGAACAACTTTTTTTCCAGCTGATTTTAAGCTATTTTTTTTAATTTTTACAATTTAATGAAATTGTTCTTTATGAATGTTATACTGACATTTAGTTTTGAATACATGTTTAATCATTTCATTTAAATAATTTTATATTGGTATTTATATAAACGTTAAGTTAAAATTCTATGTTAAATTCATGTTTATTATAAATTTACTGTGTAAATTTGAGCGGCGAAAAATTTAATATATAAGAGTTTATGGTAATCTTAAATATTATTTAGTTTTTAGAAGTGACTGATTTTGGATAGTAAGTACGGGGTCTCCGACAGTCGAGTATGCTCGACTGTAGCACCGGCCGACTAGTTTTTGTTTTGCTCTAGCTGTCCTCTTCAAGAATAGCATCAAAAGAGACTACATAATATTATTTTGGTATTGCAGCGTGAGCAACTTGCAAGTAGAGCTGTCAATAAAAAAATTAAGAACCCATTAAAAACAAAGTTATTGTGCGATGGAAGGGTTTAATTTTATAAATAAAGGTATTATCTATATTACGTAATACAACAAAAAGTATATGTACTTCCTGCTGTGTTTTGTGTAAATCTGTATTGTGTTAAGTACATTATTTTAGACGTTCTGTGTTTGTCTTTGCTGTGTTTCGTTAGAGTTTACGTTATGAAGGTAAAATCAGGAATCAAAAAATCTTTTTGTATATTATGAAATAACATTTGAAGATTATGTGATATTAATTTCAAGTGCCAATAGGCGCCTAGGCTCTTGCTATATACAAAAATGTAACCTAACCTTTTTCCATTATATTTGTTTTGTTTTTACAATATAATTAAAACGACTACCTATAAACTGTAAAAAAATATCTTTAATTATTTTGTGCTTGTTGTTGTTAATTTATTGTTACATTTTTGCGGTTTGCGTTGAAAAAATGATTTCAACCAAAATTGTTCAGGATATATTGGACCATCCCAAATGCAAATTCTGTAAGTTTGGTTAAGATGTCTCAAACAACAAAAAAGTTTTTCATACAAACACCTGATTTCAAACCAATAGTTCATATGACAGCTATATGAAATGGTGGTCCGATCCGGCTGATTTTTATACATAATCTTACCATAAATTTATTTTTGTGTTAAGTTTCAAGCCTCTATCTCAACTAGATGTATTTTTGGCCGCCCTCCCCATACAACAGGAACCAGTGTGCTATGGTTTGGAATCTGTTGAGGTTTCAATTTTCGCGCGATTTAGCGTATTCCGATAAACTAGCGGTTTTTTTTTACAAATAGACAAACAAACTGACTTTTTATTTTATTTTGATAAGTCCACTAAAATTTTCAAATTTATTTATCTTTAGAAATTAGAAAAAGTTTTAATATGCCAATTTGTAAGTTAGAACTACACCTTTTGATCGGTTTATAACTCGATCTGATCTGATCCTTATTCTATTTTTCAATCAAAAATTAGGTTTGCTCCCCCTATTTTCTATAACACTATAATCTCTTCTATTAGCTCTTTAAAATCTTCTTTCATTCTTGGGCCACATTCCTAGTTGTCTCCTTAAGGAATGATGATCTTTTTAGCTGCTGTCACAGAACCGATCGGCGAGATCAAAGTCTTAGTAAACTTTTTTTTTCATAGTAAACGGGGTCTCCGAATGTAGAATACGTTCGACTGTAGCAACGCGAGTAAAGGGTGCAGAGGGCAGAGACCCATAGTTTTCTTTATAATTAAAGAAAAAATGTTTTTAAGTATGAAAGAAATTCCACAAATATATTTATATATTTTACTATCGGCCTGCATTAAAGATAAAGTTACAATTTCAAAAGCAATTGCCAAAATTTCTGATATCCAACAAAAAAACCTCTTCACTAGGTATAAGTTTTGTTTTAAAAGCAATTTCTAGTTCCAAAATTTCTGAAATCCAATTTTGTGACGAACAATTCAGTTTAATATAAAAATTTTAAATTAAAAAATAAACTAATAAAAAAGAAAATTGGCATACAAAAACAATAACGCGTCGTTCCAGTCATAATCCCACTTTACAGTGAATTCACCGCATAGTGTGATTTTGGCCGGGAGGCCTGTCTCTCCTTAAAGTTTTTATTTTGACCCTAGAAGTATGCAACAAATTTGGTATGACTTGCTTGCCTAAGCAAACAGCTGGCAAATAATACAAAGGTTAGAATAAGCCGGACGGCCGGATGGCCAAGTAAGGCCCTTAGAGATCCGGATGTTTGTGTGTCATGACCATAAAGTTGGCTTGAAGTCCTGTAGGATTGTTGTTCTTTTGGCAAAGGTAAGCAGTAAGGATATCATCTTTGGTAAAACTTACTTTTGACGACTGCATGGATCTTATTGCTGCCTTGCTGTCGACAAATATGTTAATTGTGTGTTGTGAACAACCTCTGCTGCTTTCCTGATTGCGAAGACTTCCGCCTGAAATATGCTACTTGCCGCCAATCTTATTTAAGGATCTGCACAATCTGTGTATATATGTAGGTGTTAAGTGTGACCCAGGACCGTTTTCCATTCCCCTGGTTCCATGAAAGCAGTCGTTTTGGCATCAATGCAGGTACGGAGGATCAGACTTCCCCGCAGCTAGTTGTGCGTAGATAATGAGGGGTTCGACTCCGAGTATTGTTTCGAGTGCTTTGGTTTGTGTGAATCTCAGTGTCACTGTGAGCAAAGCATTGCCTGCCGCTTAACTTTTCCATAAGCTTAACGTAGGTTTTTGGAAGTTGCTCAGGCTAGTCAAGCTACAATGCAGGAGCCAGTACAGGCGTACAGATTGCAGCCAATCAAGCTGGTATGGCGAATTAAAATCCGTTACTGATTCAAACCGATTCTCAAACGTTGCAAGAGATATCAGAACAACAGTTTCAGCCTGATAGAGGAGTCCATTCCGAATATCAATCACGGAGAGAACACTTAGGGCTAGATACAATGGCAGCTAGTTTACAGCAAGGAATTGTACATGTGATGAGCACTGCTTTAGCTCGACAAACTCACATTTGAAGTCAGGTATTGGAAAGTGGGTTTCAGCGAATGGTTATGCAATCATCAGTTGTTAATTCAAAGGAGTCTAGGACATATTCCAGACCATCACCCCCTAATCCGCCTCCCCAAATATTTTAGCAACTATCAGGCTGCCTCTTGGTCTTTGCCTAATCAAGGTGGTTCTATTCTTACAGGTCTTTCTTTATTTGGATCGCAGCAAAATGGTATCGCTAATTGGAAGCTACGTTATCCAGGTCATTCTGCTATATCGGTCGAGGATTTCATTTACCGGATAGAGGAACTTTTAAGACAGACATTAGATAGAAATTTGAACTGCTTTCATAACGCAAGCAACTTGTTTGAGGGAAGTGCTAGTCAATAGTATTGGGGATACCATAAAAGTGTATTTATAGTATATTGGCTAGATTTGTGAGCTGCGATGAAAGATCAGTTCAAAGATGGTAGAACGGACTTGGAAATTTGTACAGAGATTACTCAGCGTAAACAAAAGCCATATAAGCTATTGATCATTTCTAGTGGAGCCATAGTGGCACTCGCAGACAGATTAATTTCACCTATGAATAAACTTTCAATATCAAATATCATGAGATAGCCAATTGGTTTTGCCTAAACAATTTTTTGCAAAGGATGGAAACTGCTGAATAGTCGTCACCAAAATTCTAATTGCTGAACTGCTGATAGTGGTAATCGAAGAGGATCAGTAAGCTTGAAACATGCAACTTCTTTTGCATGTTCTTTGTGTCAGGAACATGGGTAATAAATTAAACGCTTTTCAAAAATCAATGGTCAAATATAATTCTTACGAGAGTGACGGAACAATGTATAAACAAATTGCCTGCGTTTGACCAAAAAAATATATGTTCGTAGTAATTCCACCAATTATTCCTCGACTATGTCTATCGGCAGTGTGGGCAGCTGACTTAATTTGCTTAAACTAGACGTTACTTGCAAAACTGCATTCTATGCAACTTATGCTTGCACCTGTATCCATAAGTCCCAGTATTGATTTGCCAGTAATTTCACTTGAGCATATGGTCTAAAGTCGCTAGTGTCTATTACTGACGATATTATGGTATTTCTAATATTTCTCTGCGAGATCCAATGTACCGATCTACGCTTCTGATTCCGAGATTTTGACAAAGTTACTGCTGTGTTTTGTGTCATGTCAGGTAAATGGTTGAGTGAACTGTCAGTCATGACATTACGCAATGTCACCTGCAATCGAGGGGCTTTTGTATAAGGAGCTCAATAGAATGTTGTCTTTAGGAGTAATTGAGGAGTCTGACGGCCCTTGGTCAACAATAATAGTTTTGGTATAGCAATCGGAAAAAATTCGATTATGTTTAGATAGCCGAAAAGTCAATGAGGTGACAAATAAAAAATGCATATCCGATTTCTCTCATCGTTGGCATTTTAAGAAGATTACCGAAAAGTTTCTACAATGTCTCAATCTCTAAAATTAATTTTGGTACTGCCCGTGAAATGGCATCTCTACGACAAAAAGCGTAGTGAATCCTTGCCTGTTTCTCTTGCAGCCGGCAGTCCCAACATACAGAATTCCGCTAGTAGGGCTTAAAAAAACTGTATTCAATATTAAAATGTTAGAGGCCTCCTTACTAAGCTTAAAAATCCATATTTGAGTAGTATATCCTTTGATTCTGATATAATTGCTTTGTTAGAAACTTGGTAAAATGCTACAGTATCTGATTCTGAAGTTAGGTCAAATAATTATCTTTTATATAGAAATGATCGAGCGACTCGAACTGGTGGCGTACTTATTGCCGTTAAATCGGCACTTCAGTCAGAAAGCATTACTTTAATGTGACTACTCATATTAAAATTGTTGCTGTCAAAGTACCTTTTTCAACTCGAGCAATTTTTATCACCTGCTCTTATATCCCTCCAAAAGCTTCTCCGGCAGTTTACTTTCAGCATTTTGCTTGTATTGAAGAATATGATCATCAAGATAAAGATAACGATTTATTAATTGTGCTGCGTGATTTTAATTTGCCTAAAATTTCTGGGTCATTTTTCAGTAGCCCAAACTATCTTGTTGTTTTTAAACCAAGATAATTTTTTCGGATACTTGTCTGATCTCCCATTGTTTCAAATGAATTCAATAAGAAATCATATAGATCGAATTCTTGACCCGGTTTTTATACCCTGAGCCCATTAAAAATGGGCAAAAAAGGGTATTATGTGTTTGGCAGAATGTATGTAACAGGCAGAAGGGGGCGTGGCAGACCCCCAAAACTATATATATTCTTGATCAGGATCAACAGCCGAGTCGATTGAGCCATGTCCGTCTGTCTGTCCGTCCGTCCGTCCGTCCGTCCGTCCGTCCGTCCGTCTGTTTGAACGCGTCGATCTCAGAAACCATAAAAGCTAGAGACTTCAAACTTGGTATGTAGGTTCCTGGATACCATAGGCAGATCAAGTTTGTTTTAATTTTTGGATCGGTGCACTATATCATATAGCTGCCATAGGAACGATACATCGAAAATGAAGTTTTAGTATGAAAAAGTTTTGTGTTTGTTGAGATATCAGAACCAAACTCATACAATATGCATCTGGGCTAGTATTACACATCCTGACCAAATTTGGTAAGAATCGGTTAACTATATCATGTAGCTGCCATAGAAACGGTAGATCGAAAATGAAGTTTTAGTATGGAAAAGTATTTTGTTTGTTGAGATATCAGAACCAAACTGATAAAATGTACATCTGGGCTGGTATTATACATCTTGACCAAATTTCGGTAGAATCGGTTAACTATATCATATAGCTGCCATAGGAACTGTACATCAAAAATGAAGTTTTAGTATTGAAAAGTTTTTTGTTTGTTAAGATACCACAACCAAACAGACAGAGTGTGCATCTGGGCTGTTGTTTTACATCCTGAACAAATTTGGTTAAAATCGGTCTACTATATCATATAGCTGCCATAGGAACAATTGGTCGAAATTCAACCTAGGTGTAGAGGACTTGGGCTCAGGGTATCCTACTGTCGAGCGTGCTCGACTGTAACCGCCTACTTGTTATTATTGACTTTACCATTAAGTATCCCTAAAGATTTATATCATCCTACTATAGAAATTTTTATCTTAATCTTTAAATCTTTTAGTTGGCCTCTAATTTCAGCTCATCGTAGTTTTCGTAAGGGAAACTATTCATTGCTTAATGAACTTATCCTTGTTACCGACTGGTGCTTTTTAGAAAATGCGACTGACATAGATATTGCCCTTAGCTCTTTCTATAAGACCCTAAGTGCACTATTAGATGTGAGCATTCCAAATTATGTTCCACTTTCTTATTTGAAAAATATTAAATCCCACAAAAAAAAACCTAGTAACGGGGGCAATTTTAAGAAAAAATGCAGTTTAATATAAAAATTTAAAAAAAATATCTAAATTAATAAAAAAAAAAACGAAAATTGGAATTGTGCGCGCACAGGGAGAGCTTCTTTGTTTTTTTTTTTTTTTTTTTTTTGATAGGGGTAATAAATTTATTTGGTACCTTTCAGCAAAGTTGCTTACTGTAGTGCACACAGATTGAACACCAAGATCCCGATAAATAGTAACGTCTCTAACATACGTTTTTCGGCGAGTCAACGATCCGTCGAAAAATTTGACTCAGACAAGATTCTATCCTTTTTAGAGAGGAGTTGCAGGCCGTGCCCCAAATCTTGACGCCCCAAGTAAGGGTGGAAGAAATAAATGCTTTAAGAAGCCGGATTTTGGCTGCCAGTGAAAGCCCACTTCGCGGCCTGAGGAGCCAGTCCATCTTTCTGCACTTAGCACACACAGTTCCGCAAGCCTTAAGGATGTGCGGCTTCCAGGTTAGGCGACGGTCAAGGGTAATACCTAGGTATTTTACTTCCTGAAGAAGCTGGATTCTGGTGCCATTGAGTGAAATTTGAGTCGTATTGCCACGGTTTAAGGAGAAGATAGCATGCTGACTCTTTTCCGGGTTAACAGCAATATTCCAACGCGACGCCCAGCACTCATATTCGTTAATGAATTCTTGCACAACAGCAGACGCAGACCTCCTGCAAGGGCGTTCGTCGGGAGTTGATAGAAGGAAGATCCGAAGTGAAAATGTTATACAGGACTGGCCCGAGAACGCGGACGTCAACTACAAATGAGCGACCGAGGAGAAACGAACTGATGGACCACCTTCAATATTGATAAAGTTAGAATGTCATAATCAAAATCAATTGCAAAAATTTCTAATATCCCACGAAAAAAACCCCAACTCGAGATAAAAGTCTAGTGTCGAAAGCAATTTCTAGCCCCAAAATTTCTGATATCCAAATTTGTGTCAAACAAAATTCAGTTTAATATCCAAATTTTAAAGAAAAATATAAATTAATAAAAAAATAAAAACGAAAATTGGTATTTGGTAATTTTTATGTACAAAGAAGCTCACCCTGTGCGCGCACAATGCCAATTTTAGTTTTTATTTTTATACCCTGAGCCCTTAATGGGCAAAAAAGGTATAATATGTTTGGCAGAAAGGGGCGTGGCAGACCCCCAAAACTCTATATATTCTTGATCAGGATTAACAGCAGAGACGATTGAGCCATGTCCGTCTGTCTGTCCGTCCGTTCGTCCGTCCGTCTGTTTGAACGCGTCGATCTCAGAAACCATAAGAGCTAGAGTCATTAAACTTGGTATGTAGGTTCCTGAATACCATAGGCAGATCAAGTTTGTTTTTGTTGTTGGATCGGTCCACTATATAATATAGCTGCCATAGGAACGGTACATCGAAAATGCAGTTTAAGTACAGAATAGTTTTGTGTCTGTTGAGATATCAGAACCAAACTAAAATAATATGCATCTGGGCTGGTATTATACATCCTGACCAAATTTGGTTAGAATCGATTAGCTATATCATATAGCTGCCATAAGAACGTTACAACGAAATTGAAGTTTTAGTATGGAAAATTTGTTTGTTTGTTGAGATATCAGAACCAAATTGATAGAATATGCATATGGGCTGGTAATATACATCTTGACTCAATTTGGTTAAAATGGGTTAACTATATCATAAAGCTGCCATAGGAACGGTACATCGAAAATGAAGTTTAAGTATGAAAAAGTTTTGTGTTTGTTGAGATATCAGAACCAAACTGATAGAATATGCATATGGGCTGGTAATATACATCTTGACTCAATTTGGTTAAAATAAGTTAACTATATCATAAAGCTGCCATAGGAACGGTACATCGAAAATGAAGTTTAAGTATGGAAAAGTTTTGTGTTTGTTGAGATATCTTAACCAAACTGATAGAATATGCATTAATGTTGGTTTTGAACATTATGACCAGATTTGGTTCAAATCGGCTCCATATATCATATAGCTGCCATATAAACAATTGGTCGAAAAAAAAACTTTTATTGAAGAGCACCTGGGCTCAGGGTATTCTACTGTCGAGCGTGCTTGACTGTAACCGCCCACTTGTTTTTATTAATTTAGATTTTTTTTTTAATTTTTATATTAAACTGAATTTTTTCGTGAAATTGCCCTCGTTACTAGACTTTTAACTCGAATAGAGGTTTTTTTGTGGGATTTAGTATTTTTTAAATAAGAAAGTGGAAAATAATTTGGAAAGCACACATCCAATAGTGCACTTAGGGTCTTATAGAAAGAACTAAGGGCAATATCGATGTCAGTCGCTTTTTCTAAAAAGCACCAGTGGGTAACAAGGATAAGTTCATTAAGCAATGATATATAATATATGTATATGATGTATGCGCAGATGCGTATTCTATCAGTTTGGTTCTGATATCTCAACAAACAAAAAATTTTTCCATACTAAAACTTCAATTTCAATGTAACGTTCCTATGGCAGCTATATGATATAGATAATCGACTCTGACAAAATTTTTTCAGGATGTATAATACCAGCCCAGATGTATATTCTTTTAGTTTGGTTCTGATATCTCAACAAACAAAAAACTTTTCCATACTAAAACTTCATTTTCGATGATCCGTTCCTATGGCAGCTATACCAATCCAAAAATTAAAACAAACTTGATCTGCCTATGGTATCCAGGAACCTACATACCAAGTTTAATGTCTCTAACTTTTATGGTTTCTGCGATCGACGCGTTCAAACAGTCCGAACGGACGGACGGACAGACAGACGGACATGGCTCAATCGACTCGGCTGTTGATCCTGATCAAGAATATATAGTGACATATCTGCCATAGTAACATAATAAATCCGTAATTAAATCAAACGATCTTTTGCAAAGCTTCACTTTCCAAAAGCTTATCTAAGACACATTACTTTTCAAAGCTTATCAAAGACACACTACTTTTCAAAGCCTATCAATGAACCTCAAATGTAAACTTGTAGAACTCAAATGTAAACGCGAGACTATTCAATCAATTGACGAAGAATCCTTGTACAAACAAGAAATTCTTCAAGATTGAGCACGCGAATTACCGCGAAATAGTGATCCGGTAAAAGTTACAATTTTATAACGAGACGATATCCGCAAAAGAACCCGTGTGTATTAAAATTAATTAAAAAAACCTATTTTGTGGCCCGCTTCATAAAGTTTGACCGCCACTACAGTGAATTTTAATTAATCAAAAGGTGCACAGTGCAGTTCACTTAATACATAAGTCTCATTTTACTGAGCAGTACGTGAACAAAAAGTCGTGGCCCGCTAGACAAAGTGTGACCGCCACCCAATTTATATTGAACTTAACACAGTAGCCCGCTCAATGAGTGTGACCGCTACCTCACCCCCGTTAGATCAAAAAAACCAACAAGAAACAACAGAAAACATGGCGTTGGCAAATGAAGCTGTAACCCAACTCCTTCGACAAATCCGCCAAGTACCTCAATTTTCTGGAGATCCATGCAGCCTCAGTCCTTTCATCAGGCGAATTGAGTACTTGTTGCGCCTTTACCCTACCAGTGACGCACGACAGAAGGCCGTAATTTTTGGAGCCATTGAATTACAAATCATTGGAGATGCTCAAAAAGTATCCCAGTTCGGATTCCACAACGAATGGACAACTCTAAAAGGTGCCCTAATCGATGAATTTAAGACGCAAACACCGCTGGAAGAACTACTACAACGCCTCTACTCTACACCTTACAAAGGTAACTTACGTCTATTCTGTGAAGAATTAAAAGATAAGAGTACAATCATAATAAACAAATTAGCCTTAGAAGGCAATCAAAATGATTCAATTGTTTATACCCAAGCAATGGCTACTACAATCAAAAATACAATTCAACGCAAACTGCCAGATAGATTATTTATGACCTTGGCAAGGTATGATATCTCGACAGTTCAAAAGTTACGACAAGTTGGTCAGCAAGAAGGTCTATACGAAGACCCAATATCTAAAAAAGACAAGAAAGCTGATAATCGTCTAAAGTTATGCGTTAATTCCCTAAATCCAAGTACTAACAACAAAACTAATATCGATCACAACAAAAACACTTATCCCAGCCAACAATTCAGTCGCCCCTTCAATCCATTCAGGTTTCCCACGCAACCCCAAAACTTGAATGTAAACAGTAACCAAACTCCTTATCAACGAACACCACAGACTAGACAACAACAATTCGACCAGAACAGGCAATTGTATAATGAATTCAGGAAGACTTAAGTCGCGACCGACAGAATGACACCCGAAACTATAGCCAGCCCCTACAGCAGCAAAGAGTGCCAACTATGCGTTTTAAAGAAGGGAGCGGACAGTCGCGTATGCAAATTGACGAGAGTCATCAACAGTACGAATCAGATTACGACGACGACACTGATCAATACGATAAACAAAACGGACAGTACCACGAAGATCAATTACAGCATTCAGAAACTGAGATGCAATCAGATCCGCAATGTCAACAAGCCGAAAATTTTCAAATAGCGGCCTGGGAACACACCAATACATAGAGATTATGTTTAATAATCACAAATACCGATGCATAGTAGTCACTGGATCTTCAATAAACATAATGACGCGAAACTTTTTTAATCTCCAAGTGCATAGTAAACAAATAATTGTCCGAAGTATGACAGGGTATTCACATCTAAACAAATTTGTTAATCTACCAGCCAATGGGTTATTTCAGCAAAGCCAACAATTTTATATACTCAGTTTTCACCTTATTACGATATCCTCTTAGGTAGATAAGTTTTAATGGAGAAAAATGGCATAGTAGATTACACTGAGAAAACTACAGTAATTAACGACAGAAAATTCTTTCACAAGGAACTACAATTAAATGAACCAAATTACCCAACAAATTTTTATGGAATCCTGCAAGAAAATAATTTTACAAATGAAATCTCCTACGCATTAAACAATGACATTAATTCAGAACGTACATACCGCTTAGAACATTTGAACGAAGAAGAAAAAAATAAATTAACAAAACTTTTGAAAGAATTTGATGACATCCAATATTCCGAAAACGAAGATTTAACATTCACCAGTGTCATACGTCACGAGATTAAAACATCACATGATAACCCAATATACAAACGACCATACTCCTACCCATTCGCATACGAGACCGAGGTCAATAAACAAATTGACGAAATGCTGAAACAATGTATCATACGCGAAAGCTATTCCCCATATTGCAGCTCCTTATGGATCGTACCAAAAAAAAACAGATGCTTCAGGTAAAAAGAAATTTAGATTGGTGGTCGATTATCGTAATTTAAATGAAATTACTATAAATGACAAATTTCCAATTCCGAATATGGATGAAATATTGGGCAAGCTTGGCAAATGTCAGTACTTCACGACAATTGATTTAGCAAAAGGTTTCCATCAAATCGAAATGGACCCTAAATCAATACCCAAAACCGCATTCTCAACGAAGCATGGCCATTACGAGTACACTCGTATGCCTTTCGGGTTAAAAAATGCCCCAGCAACATTTCAACGTTGCATGAACTTTGTCCTGAAAGACCTCATTAACAAGCATTGCCTTGTATATTTGGATGACGTAATCGTCTACTCCACGTCTCTTAATGAACACCTAGACTCACTGAGAAAGTTTTTTGAGAAACTTCAAGAGGCAAATTTAAAACTTCAATTGGACAAATGTGAATTTCTAAAGAAACAAACTGATTTCTTGGGACATACTATAAGTCCTGAAGGCATACGACCGAATAAAGATAAAATCAAAGCAATCGAACAATTTCCAATACCAAAAAGCTTAAAGAAAATTAAATCGTTTTTAGGTCTTTGTGGCTATTATCGAAAGTTCATTCCAGACTTCGCTGAAATAGCAAAACCCATGACTGCCTTCTTGAAAAAAGGAGCAAAAATCGACACTAAAAACGAAGAATATAACAAATCTTGACCCGACTTTTCAAAGAAACTCATTATTTCCCAGACTACCACAAATTAATTCAAAATATCATTAATGAATGCGTGACTTGCAATCTTGCAAAGACAGAACACAGACCCACGAATTTAACTTTTGAACTAACCCCAGAAATAAATAATCCTAGAGAGCTTAATGTTATAGATTTCTACGCAATCGATAACGAGCAATATTTATCATGCATAGACGTATATTCCAAGTTTGCATCACTTATAAAAACAAATAGTAGAGATTGGTTACACTATGCAACAAAATCGCACTTTTTGCGAGTTACAGAAACCAAACCCACTTTTTTGGATAGATTTGGGGCCAAAACCGACGAAAAACATTTTTTTTTTTTTATGGTGAGATTTTTTTTTTAGAATTTTTCAAAATTTGGCTGTTTTTTTAATACTTTTTTTCAGAGGTGCGCCCACATTTGTCATTATTACACGAAAATGCCAAAACCGATTTATCAAAGCTTTACTTTACCTAAAAGCTAATGAATATATCTATATTTCATTTATACATAGTCTTAGATTTAAACCAGTAGTTTAAGAGATATCAATTTTTGAATTAAGAAAATTATGACTTTTTCTTGGCTTTTTTCTTAGCTTTTTTCACTAAAAAATTCGAGGAAAATTCGAAACAATTTTTTTACATTTTATTAACTATTTTATTTGCGTAGCTGTTGTAATTACGCGTTGTTTAAGATATGATTTATTAAAATCTATGGTGAGACGGCGATATGATATTATGTTGAATCGAGGCATGTTTTTGTCGACTTTTTTGACTTCGTTGTGGTGGGGCATGACCTTTAGTATGAAAATTTTTTGTGTTTTTTGAGATATCTCAACCAAACTTACAGAATTTGAATCTGTTATTGTTTTACACATTGTGACCAAAGTTTTCAAATCGAACCACTATATCATATAGCTGCCATAGGAACGATCGGTCGAAAATCCATGCTTAGTATGAAAGTTGTGTTATTTCTTGAGATATATCAACCAATCGCACAGGTTGTATATCTGGAAATGTGTTATATATCCCTACCAAATTTGGTTCAAATCGGATGACTATTCAATATAGCTGCTATAGAAACGATCGGTCGAAAATCAAGTTTTAGTATAAAAAACTTTTTGTTTTTTTGGGATACCTCAATCAAACTCATAAATTAAGTATTTTTAATTGCTCTTCACATCCTTACCGAATTTGGTTGAAATCGGAGCACTATATCATATAGCTGCCATAGGAACGATCGATACAAACGGTCGATTAGCAAGCTTTAGTATGAAAAACTTTTTTATTTTTTAAGTTATCTGTACCAAACTTACAAATTAAGAATCTCGTATCGTCTTATACAATCTGTCTAAATTTGGCTGGAATCGGACCACTATAACATATAGCTGCCATGGGACCGGTCAGTCGAAAATCAACCTTTGCGAAAAACTTGTTTCATTGCTTATATGCTAATAACTCCGTCGTCTTTCCATAGATTTTAATGGCAACATACTTAACGATGGGTAATTAATATAGCTAAATATATAGTAACAAATTAATGACCCTCTTAAATACATATTCTGTCAGTTTAGTTGAAATATCTTAAAATACAAATAAGTTTTTCATACTAAAACTTGACTTTAGACCGATCGTTCCTATGGCAGCTATATGATATAGTTAACCGATTTGAACCAACTTTGGTCACAAAGTGTAAAACAATAACAAATTCAAATTCTGTAAGTTTGGTTGGGATATCTCAAAAAACACAAAAAATTTTCATACTAAAGGTCATGCCCCACCACAACGAAGTCAAAAAAGTCGACAAAAACATGCGTCGATTCAACATAATATCATATCGCCGTCTCACCATAGATTTTAATGAATCATATCTTAAACAACGCGTTATTAAAACAGCTACGCAAATAAAATAGTTAATAAAATGTAAAAAAATTGTTTCGAATTGTCCTCGAATTTTTAAGTGAAAAAAGCTAACAAAAATTCATAATTTTCTTAATTCAAAAATTGATATCTCTTAAACTAATGGTTTAAATCTAAGACTATGTATAAATGAAATATAGATATATTCATTAGCTTTTAGGTAAAGTAAAGCTTTGATAAATCGGTTTTGGCATTCTCGAGTAATGATTACAAATGTGGGCGCACCTCTAAGAAAAAGGAATAAAAAAAAGCCAGATTTTTGAAAAATTCTAAACAAAAAATCTCACCATAACAAAAAAAAAAAAATGTTTTTCGCCGGTTTTGGCCCCAAATCTATCCAAAAAAGTGGTTTTGGTTCTTGTAACTTTTGGGCTGTTGCCTAGTGTTAGAAGCTAGACGTGCCCTTACTAGAATTTTTAATGACATGGGAAAACCACAAAAAATAAACACAGAAGAAATAAAACTTGATATCACTACAAGTAAAACAGGAATAGCGGACGTAGAACGTCTCCATAAAACTATTAATGAAAAAATTCGAATTATTAATACAGATAATAATCGGGAAAACAAAGAGACTAGAATGGAAACGATCCTATACACTTACAACCATAAAACGAAACACAACACAACTGGACAGACACCAGCTTACATATTACTTTACGCAGGCACACCCTTTTACAATACCCAACTGATAAAGGAAAACAAAATAAACAAATTGAACGAAAAAAGGCAAGATTATGAGATTGACACAGAATTTAGACAAGCACCGTTAACACGTTCAAAATCCAAGAATCCGTTTAGAAAAACTGGCAGAATAGAACAACTAGATGACAAACACTATAACGAAAACAACAAAGGACAGAATATTGTCCACTACAAAGGTAAATTCAAAAAGAAAAAAAATCTAATGACAGTAAATATTTACAGGCAACAGACACTTCCCACTCACCACTATGACTACATTGACAACAGCAGGAACTATAGAAGTTAATTAAGGATTTATCTTGTTCGAATCAGGAACAATACAGATCCCCATAACATTTATAAACCATTGTCTCACAATTAAAATAACACAAATTGAAGAAACATTTAATAATCTGTTAAAAGAAAGTTCAAAGTTCAATAATGTCCCACAAATTAATTATTTAATTCAAAAACTAAACAGAGAAATGAACGGCATTCGCTTGACAAAACGAAACAAACGAGGATTATTCAATTTTGTAGGTTCAACACACAAATATCTTTTCGGCACTTTGGACGAAGACGACAGACAACATATCGAACAGCAAATTAATACGCTAGCGCAAAGTACCATACAAGTCAGCAATCTAAACCACATCATAGACAGTCTTAATGACGGCATAAAAATGATCAATAACCAAAGCACAGCTATACGGACAGAACAAAAAATTAACCTTTTAATATTTAACATTGAGCATTTCACTGAATATTTCTATATCATTACAAAAATCTCATGGACACAAAAACCTCTGCCTGGTATAACACAGCCACTAATGAGATATTCTTAATGTCTCACATTCCCACTAACACAATTGAAAAATCAACTTTCTTAATCACTCCATACCCTGACAATAATGGACAAATTATCAGTGAAAATACTACAGGCAAATTTTATTTACACAATAATTATGTTATAAACACTCTTACAAAAAATATTATTAAAGACCATTGTATTGTCAATATTATTATACACGAAACACATTCATTCATTCAATATATCAAACCAAACATATTAATAACATGGAATCTGACCCGAGAAAAACTTGATCAAAACTGTAATAACCAAGAAATTTACATTGAAAATAATAAAATTATTAAAGTATTTAATTGTACTGCAGAACTTAAAGAAGTTTCAATATCAAATAGCATTCAACAATACACTAATCTAATATTTACTGAACATAATGTAACTAAAATTGAACCAATGTCACACATAGAAATTAAGGAAATGATTTTGCTTAGTAATAAGAACTACACGATTTATAAAAATCTATTAATGATCATTTTATTCACATTAGCCATAAGTTGCATATTTTATATCTACAAGAAATGCAAAACAGCACCAAATAATATCATAATTATATACTTAAAACCAAAGACAACCAAGATAAGCCAAACAATTAACAAAGAAATAGAAAAAGAAACTAATTTAGAAACAGTTGCAGAAGTGATCACCATTGAAACCCCAGGACCACAATTATATCCAAACATAAACGCTTGAGGACAAGCTTAAATCTAAGGGGTGGGGGAGTGACATATCTGCCATAGTAACATAATAAATCCGTAATTAAATCAAACGAAAGCAAAGCTTTACATTCCAAAAGCTTATCTAAGCCTATCAAAGAACCTCAAATGTAAACTTGTAGAACTCAAATGTAAACTTCTAGAACTCAAGTGTAAACTAACAGAATCGATATAAGTAGACAATTGAAAACAAAGAGCAGCAGAGCTTTGAAGGTTTGCTGTGCCCAGATCTCAAATCTTTTAGTTAGTTTTTAAGATATCTTGAACCAATAAAGAACATGAATATAAAACTAAAATAAATCAATATTTTTTTTTTTATTGATGATTAATTGATGAACAGTTAATTATATATACTTTTGGGGGTCTGCCACGGCCCCTTCTGCCTGTTACATACATTCTGTCAAACACATTATACCCTTTTTTGCCCATTTATAATGGGCTCAGGGTATAAAAACCTGATCAAGAATTTGATCATTATGATTTCTTATTGAATTCATTTGAAACAATGGGAGATCAGACAAAAATCCTAAAAAATTATCTTGGTTTAAGAAAACAAGATATTTTGGGCTACTGCAATTTGCAATTGCTTTTGCTAATGACATTCTAACTTTATCATTATTGCAGGCAGACAGAAAAACATGTAAAATTTTTCGTTGAAATTTTTTCAAATTTAAAAATAAAAATCGTCTAAAAACAAAACTAAACGGTCTGGCAACATTGGACATTTCAGCAACACAAAGCAAAACAAAACTGTCTGGCAACGCTGGATATTTCAGCTACGCTAAATAAAACACAACTGTCTGGCAGCACTGGTTTTTTAGCAACAAAAAGCTGTCAGCTATACACTCTCAAGCTGCTACAGTTGCCTTAATGCTGCTGTCCTTTCTTAATACTAAAAAATATATATTCTGTTAACAGGTAATATCTTCCAAACCACTCAACCAAAATTTATTTTTCTTATACCAAAAAAACACAAAAATTACGTTTTACAACATACTCAAATTTAATAAAAGTCGTTAGAGCCGATTTGTCATATGTCGTCATAATGTAAGCAAAAAACGTTATTTCACCTGTAAAAGGTTACCTGAGTTGTAGTATAATAAGCACAACGCTTGGTTTTTTTGTAGTTCTTTATTTATTAGGAAGCAGCGAAGGTGCCGCTTCCAACGTTCAGTTGAATCTGTTCTTACATAGTTCCTTAAGGTCTAATTAAACCTAGGTCTCGTTGCTGCGCTGCCCACAGTTGGACAGCAGAGAGACGGTTATGTATATTATGTATTATATATATATGTAAATATGCTCTCTTAAGCTGGAGCGCGAGGGTATATGCATACACTTGAGTTTGGTCAAGTGGTCGGCGCGTCTAACAGAATGCTGACACTTGCACTTTCTGTGAGCGCGCTGATCGGTTCAATATTCGACCACTTGGTTTAATGACCTGGGTTTTGTTTATGTAAACATTGCATCATAGTGTTACAGTGTGTACGCTTTAAGTACTCTTGGTACAGTGGATACTCAATATATATGCATACTACATCTCCCTCCTTTTGAAAAATAACGTAATATTATGAAGTTATTTTAAAAGTATATTTTACTTAAAAGATTAATTTTTA
Source organism: Drosophila falleni (assembly GCA_035045575.1). NCBI lineage: Eukaryota > Metazoa > Arthropoda > Insecta > Diptera > Drosophilidae > Drosophila > Drosophila falleni. The sequence continues at coordinate 110,736 of JAWNOV010000105.1, read as the reverse complement.
ATTAACAATGGAAAATTTTCTTAATAGAAATTTTTTATTTTTTTTTATATATATTCCAAGAAAATGAAATTACAAATAATATTCATATATAAAGAAGATTTTCTTTCGTTATATAGCATGGCCATACTAAATACAACTATGAAATAAACATTTTTAACCTATCCTTATGTACTGTTTGTTTTTTGTTTTTATTATCTGTTATTATAATGTTATTTCTATCTCCTATTTCCGTTACTTTATACGGACCTGTATATTTATAATCTAACTTATGACCTGTTTCATTTCTTAATAAGACTTTATCACCTACTGATATATCTATGTTATTTATTTTCTGATCGTATAGTATCTTATTATTTTTCTTATTTTCTTCTATCATTATTCTTGCTCTTTTGTATGCTACTTCTAGTCTATATTTACTTTCCTTAGCATAGTCATCTATATTATATATTGGTTCAATATTTTCTATACTATTAAATTCTTTTGGTAAATTATTTGTTTTACCAAATACTAATTCATATGGACAATAATTATGTGCCATTGAGGGGGTCGTGTTGAAACAGAAAACGAAATATTGAAGCCATACGTCCCAATCAGTTTTATCAACCGATATATATAAGCGTATGTATTCATTGAAAGTTCTATGACTACGTTCTATTGTTCCAACTGTCTGGTGGTGGTGTGCAGTTGATGTTATATTTTCAATTTTTAGGTATTTGCACAAATCATTTATAATTGAATTCTTATATTCTGTTCCCATGTCCGTAATGAACGTCTTCATTGGACCGTACTTCAGAATAAATGATTCAAAAATTGCTTTAGCGACAGTGTTCGCATTTTTATTTGGAACTGGTATGGCAACTAAATATTTAGTTAGGTCACATATAAGAGTGACTGCATATTCATTGCCATTTTCTGATTTTGGTAGTGGACCAATAGTGTCCACTATCACTCTGTCGAAAGCATTTATTGGCGTATCAGTTATTATTAATGGGGTCTTACTATGCTTGGTTATTTTAGCTTTTTTGGCATTTTTGACATTTTCGTATGTAATCAGTAATATCTCGAGTCATACCTTTCCAAAAATAATGTCTTTTGACCTTGGCCAAGGTTTTTGCAATGCCGCTATGACCTCCTTGTATTGGATCGTCATGGAATTTAGACAGTATAGCTTCTTTTTCTTTTTGTTTTTCTATAAGGGTCACCGGGTTGAGTAGCGCTACTCTTAATGTATTCAATATTTTATTGCCCATTTCTTTAAAATTATCAATTGAAACATGTTCAAAGATATTTTCCCACGGTGCCATTTTGAGTTGGCTGATTTTGTTTATACCGGCTTGCATTTCAAGCCTTTGGAAAAATTGACCTAAGTCTAGGATTCCATTGGTATATAAATCGCTAACATCATATCTTGCAGTAATTTTTCTACCATGCTTAAATAAACATAGCGTATCTTTTACATGCAAGGTCACTACTTTACGTACCTCATCATTGTTTATGACTACATATACGTTGGAGCTTTAGGCAATTTTATTTCTTTGTTATCCGCGCGGATTTTCTGTCTATTTTGATATCTTGTAGTGACTTTCATTATATTTCCAGTTATGTTTTGTAGATCTTTAATGGTTATTCTTGATAACGCATCAGCTACATAATTATCTTTTCCCTTTAGGTATTCGACTGTGAAATCATACTCTTCTAATTCTAACCTCATACGTGTCAGTTTAGAACTCGGATTGATCATTGAAAATAAATATATTAATGGTCTGTGATCTGTTTTGATTGTAAAATGTTTTCCATAAATATATGGTCGAAAATGTAATATTGCCCAGTGAATAGCAGCTAATTCCTGCTCAGTTGTACACTTATTACTTTCTCCTTTAGTGAAAGCTCTTGATGCGTATGCAATGGGAAGTTGGAGTCCGTTATGGTTTTGAGTTAAAACCGCTCCGCACGCTTGCTTACTTGCATCAGTAATTATACAAAATTCTTTGCTGAAATCAGGATATTGTAGCAAAGTAGGTTCCATGAGTTTTGTTTTTAAATAATCGAATGCGTTTTGGCATTCATCTGTCCATTCAAAAGGAACATTCTTTTTTACATAATCTTGTTATGTGCCGTGAATATTCGGCGAAATTTTTTATGAAACGTCTATAATAATTGCAAAATGCTATGAAACGTCTAGCGCTGTCCGCATTGTGCGGCGTGGGGTAATTCATAATGACATCATATTTCTTGTCATCAGGAAGTATTCCTTTATCTGTGCATTTATGACCGAGAAAAGTCACCTCATGCATAAAAAAATTACATTTTTCTGGATGTAACTTTAGATTGTATTTCCTACATTTCTCAAAAACGTCTGTAAAGTTTTTAAGCATATGTTTTTCGGAACAACCTATAACTATTAAGTCATCCATATAAAGGAATGCTTGTGAAGGTTCTAATCCAGAGAATGCTATAGTCATCATTCTCTGAAATGAATTAGGCGCTATTTTTAGTCCAAAAGGTAATCGCGCGAAGCGATACGAGCCATTGCTCGTTGAAAATGACGTTATATCTCTTGAACTTTTTTCGAGTTCAATTTGATGAAATCCTGACATTAAGTCAAGGCATGAAAAATATTTTGCTCGTCCAAGTTGATCCAAAATGTCATCAATTCTTGGGAGTGGAAATTTATCAGACAGTAATTTTTTATTAATTTGACGATAGTCAATCACTAATCGCCATTTCTTTTGTTCTGAACCTGGAGATGGTTTTTTAGGGACAAGTAATAATGGGCTATTGTATTCAGATACAGATGGTTCAACAATTCCGTCGGTGATCAATTTTCCGACTTGTTTCTGTATTTCGTTCACCTGACTGTGTGGGCTTCTATAATTTTTTATATACACTGGTTCATCATCTTTTAATCTCAGTTTTTGTTTGTAAAAATTATTTGTGCTTATTGGCTCAGTGTCTAATCCGAATATATCACTATATTGGGTGCATAAGCTTGAAAGCTGTGATTTGAATTGTGGAGGAAAGTTTTTCGAAAGTTGAGATAATACAGATTCTTCTCTATTTTCTAGATTGGTTTTGACTACTTCGTAGTTCGAAAGTGATTCATGCGCTAAATTATTTGTACTGACTACTTGATCTTTATTTGTTGTATTGAGTAGTCTTATAAAAGCGTTTTTAGATGTTGCTATGGTACTTGCTACGTAAATACCATGCTGGATTTCTTGATTTGGAATCAATACACTGTCTTCTTCTGAATTTAGTTGGATTTTTCTAACAACTTGGGATCTTGCTGGCAGAAGTATTGAGTTGTTGCCAGAACTGTATGTCATTGGAACATGAATTGGAAATTTTAAGTTATTAGGTCTAATTATAAGCCAATCTTCTTCAGATGGATTGAAGATTAACTGACAGTTGTATTTTCTTATAAAATCGATTCCTAATATGCCATCACAAGGAATAGCGAATTGTAAATCCACGATATGAAAATCGTGTGGGATTATGTATTTAGTGGTCTGTATCTCAATAGAAGTTAACCCCTTGGATTTGGTTACCTCTTGACTTATTCCTTTAATGTCCATTATGTAATTTTCTTGTATGTCATGAAAGACATCAGAATTTTCTTTAACTATTGAAATGTCTGCACCTGTGTCTACTAGAAAGACAAGTTCTTTTCCTGTAGCCACATGGTTGAATGATACAAATATATTCTGACTGAGATTAATCGTACGAACTCTTGCATTTTCTACTGTCGAGTATCTAAAGGGTTTTGTGAGTTTTCCGATGTATTTTGGGTTACTCTCACATTACTTTGATTATTATTGTTATGGCCTCGACTCGAGTTGCCTTGGCCTCTTGAGTTTCCTCTATATTGGCCTCGTCCATTATTGTATTGGCTATTATTGTTATAATTATTATTGCGACTGCGAAAGTTACCTCTGTGATTTCCACGGCCGCGGTTTCCTCCTCGCTGTGAGTAATTTTTGTAATATAGGACAGTGTTTGGCTGCCCGGTTGCTTCTGTGCAACTATTTACAAATTTAGATACGGCATCATTCATAGTATTGAATGTGCCGGCTTGCATGATAAGTTTTACCTTATCGATTGTGCAATTTTTAGTAATTGCTTTTACAGCATTTTGGGTGGAATAACTTCTAGCTAACTCTAGAGGTAAGCCGTCCGTTATATATGCACCTTCTAAAGTTTTTGTCAACTGCTCGACTTCTAGTATATACTGGTTAGCAGTTTTATTGCGTTGCTGTAGGTTCATCAGTTTTGCTGACAATACTTCTACAGTTTCGCCTTTGACATTGCTTCTTAGTCTGGAAATTACTTCAGTTATTGTTGTTTCATTTCCGACTAGATTTCTGGCGACACCTTTTAGCTTTGTTTTTATTATAGAAACTGCTAATTGTTCGTGATCGCCTTTTATCAATTCCAATATTTTTAATGCATCAACAAAACTTGTTAAGTTTTCAGCTTTACCATCAAAAATTGGTACAAGCTTGGTTGCTGTATTAATAAAATCAATATTGGTTTGTGCCATTGTGATATCGCTTGATTTGTTTTCAATTATGCTTGAACAAGTATCAGAATCTGTGGAATTATCCAGATCTGACATCAAAACAGCTGGAATTGTAAGATTATTTAAGTCTTGTTCTTCTACTTTAGGGTTTGGCTTCGCAAATTCTTCTGATTCTATTTGGTCAGTTTCTTCTATTGATTCTGGTTCATCAGTAGTTTCAACTGTTAGAGAAGTGTTCAGTATGGTCGGTACTGTTATATCTAAATTGAACTTTAACTTTATTGATACTAAGTTTGATCGTAATCTGATTAAAAATTTTGATACCTGTGACCAATGTTCTTGATTTAATTTGTCCCTCTGGCCATGTATTAGTAAACGTGCTTCATTAAAGCATTCTACTAGTATCTCTACATGTTTTTTAACTGTATTCTTTTGAATTTGCCTATTCTGTGTAAGTGACTTGTATGATTTATCAAAGTCAGCTTTTATATTATTTAATTCTTTATATAGTTCATTCCATTCCATTTTATTATGGATATGAACTCTTTCTTTAAAATGAGGCTAAACTGAATTCTATCATATCTTTTTCTAATCGTCTTTAGTTTAGCCATACTTTATTCAAAAATATATATATATATTTTTTTAATTAATTTTATTTATTTCATTTTATTTTCTTAGAATTATAAAAGTTAATTATATTTTAAATTTTAATTTTGTTTGTGCCTTTTTTTTTAAATTTTGTCCAGATCATTTGCCTGGCTCTGATATCTTTTCTTTAAACATTTGTTGTGCAATTTATACAATTTATAAAAACAGTTTGCGCACATTATTACAACAATTATTATTAACAATGTATGTATAAGCTTTAAATCATTGCTATTTGACTCTACTTTATTGATAACATTAGCAGTGGAATCCACTGACTTAACATCTACTATTCCCATTTTGGGCATATATATTTTAAAATTGTGTTTGAAATTATTGTTTATGTCATCCGAACATTTGTCTATTGCATTATTTTGCATCTACGTTTACAATTTCCTGCCTATTTTTTCGTATAGCTTCACAGGCTACACTTCTAATTGGACGGAAATGGTTCCGCGCAATTTTACAAATCTTATTAAATAATTTTAATATTAATTTAGAAGTAATGTTGCTCCAGTTGCTTCTGGCGTTATAGATGTTCCGGATGTCCTCCGCGTCAGCTGGTCGTCGCCGGTTTGGCTACGCTGACGCTCCTTCGTAGGCGAAAGTGGCGGATTGCCCCTCTCGCTGTTGACTTTACTGCTGCTGATGTCCGGGGCCTATTGGCTCAGGCGGGGCCGGTGCCGGTCTTCGCACTGGTCTTTGGCTTCCTGCATGTGGATTTGCATGCTGGGGCGTCTAGTGGTCCCTCGCAGTCGTTTGGGCAGAGGTTGGGCTTCTTCGGCAACGGCTTTGGAGATGGTGGTTTATTAGTTATGTGGTTATTGATAACTTTAATATTTGCTGAGTGAGCGGCAGTATTTGGCTTTCGTTGCTGGAGGCTTTCTTTCAGAAAATCAAGTTGTTCGGTCAGTTTTTGCGCTGTTGCCCATGCGGGCGGCGGCTTATTTGTATATAATAGCCACTTAATGTGTGCTATTCTTTTATTTATCTTATTTTTCTGACCTCCGCGTTTTCCCATTACTGCACTCTACTCACTCAGACTTTTCGGTTTCCATCCAATCCGTGCTGGCGCTTGTTGCTTGTTGTTGTTGTTGCGGTTGTCGTTGCCTTCTTGCATTTATTATTGCATTTATTCGATGATCCTTGTTGATCCCTGTTCTTCCTGTCACTTCACTTCACTTTTTTCAGTGACACAGTGAAACTGTCACGGTCGCCATGTAGTATAATAAGCACAACGCTTGGTTTTTGTAGTTCTTTATTTATTAGGAAGCAGCGAAGGTGCCGCTTCCAACGTTCAGTTGAATCTGTTCTTACATAGTTCCTTAAGGTCTAATTAAACCTAGGTCTCGTTGCTGCGCTGCCCACAGTTGGACAGCAGAGAGACGGTTATGTATATTATGTAATATATATATATGTAGATATGCTCTCTTAAGCTGGAGCGCGAGGGTATATGCATACACTTGAGTTTGGTCAAGTGGTCGGCGCGTCTAACAGAATGCTGACACTTGCACTTTCTGTGAGCGCGCTGATCGGTTCAATATTCGACCACTTGGTTTAATGACCTGGGTTTTGTTTATGTAAACATTGCATCATAGTGTTACAGTGTGTACGCTTTAAGTACTCTTGGTACAGTGGATACTCAATATATATGCATACTACAGAGTACTTTAAACAAAAAGTTTAAAAGAACGCCTTAAAGCCCTCTAACACACCTTTCCAATAACATACAGCACATATCTGTAGCTGCTATGGTTTGGAATCTGTTGAGGTTTCAATTTTCGCGCGATTTAGCGTATTCCGATACACTAGCGGTTTTTTTTACAAATAGACAAACAAACTGACTTTTTATTTTATTTTGATAAGTCCACTAAAATTTTCAAATTTATTTATCTTTAGAAGTTAGAAAAAGTTTTAATATGCCAAAAATAAACAAACCTTCGGACCGTGCAGACGTGTTTCTTTAAAGCGCTCCGCATTATTCAAAATTAAATAGTACTCAAGTGCAGTAAAAATCTAAAATTAGGCCAAGAGCCCCATAGTGCGATGCGCACGATCATCCATTTACTTTTGAAAGTATAATTAAACAAATATATAAACTATTAGCAAATCAAATATAATTTGAATTGAGTAAGTGTTAACTTCAATGAGTCACTACGATACCCGTGTCCAACGTCAGCGCGAGCAAGACGAGCGGCGACTCTCTTTGGCGAAAAATAACGCTTACTTTAGCTTTGTCGCAGAAGCAAAACCACCAACGCAACACACAACAGCCGAAAAATCAAAGCAGAACCTCTTAGCCGTAGAAGATGTGAGAGCGCGTTCTTGCTCTCCGATTTTACCAACTACAACTCCAAAAACCTGGAGCGAAGAGTGTGACTCTCCATTACCGACCCCCTCACCGCGGAATCCCCTATCACCACCAAACTTGCCCGTACAAGTCGCTGCTGCTAACGCTACGGCAACAACAACGTTAACTGTGTCAACAGTCGTCGTACCATCTTTTGCTGACCAAGCGCAAGCTCTTTCAACTACTGCTTCGATTGCAAGCGCAGCGTCAAAAGCAGCGGCTAGGCAGACCGGAATGGATCGCTACATTCAAATAAAGCGAAAACTTAGCCCACAAAAAACACTGGAAAATAAATCAAAAATTAACCGCGGTAACTCAAACCAAACTGCTGGGGACCCAGTAAACACCAGCAATAGGTTTGCACCGCTGGCTGATACTGTCAACGACCAGCCTACCGAAGCTGAAAATGGACCAAAAAAACTAAAGCCCCCACCTATATTCATTCGGGAAAAGATATCCAACGCATTAGTGAACAAGATCGTTGACCTAGTTGGAAACAACAATTTTCATGTCGTTCCTTTAATTAAAGGGAACATTCACGAAATCAAGCTTCAATCAAAAGACGAGGAGCATTTCCGTAAAATCTCCAAGTATCTAAATGAAGCTAAGAAAAACTTCTACACTTATCAACTAAAAAGCAGCAAGGGCCTGCAGGTTGTAATTAAAGGTATTGAACCGGATGTAACCCCTTCCGAGGTCGCAAGTGCGTTAAAAGAGAAGGGCTTTCTCGCTAAGAGAGTTACAAATATTTTAAACAAAAACAAAATTCCGCAACCTCTCTTCAAAGTTGAGCTGGAGCCAGATAGTAAAGCTCCAAAGAAAAATGAAGTGCACCCGATCTACAAACTACAGCTCCTGCTGCATCGCCGGATCACTGTTGAGGAACCACACAAACGGAATGGTCCAGTTGAATGCTCAAACTGCCAGGAATATGGGCATACCAGGACGTACTGCACGCTACGTTCGGTATGTGTAGCTTGTGGAGACTCCCATGGTCCTGATTCCTGCCAAGTCAACAAGAATGACCCTAGTACAAAAATGTGCGGAAACTGCGGTGGAAATCACACAGCTAATTACAGAGGCTGTCCAGTGTACAAGGAACTAAAAAGTCGCATCCGACGTGTACCAACAGCACGCCATCCGCACCTGCCAGGTGCAACTATAGCTTCCCATACTACACCCGACGTCTTCTTCGCCAAAGCAGCCAGGTCCTCATTTGGTCCCGCAAACACTGTCAACGGAATATCTTTCGCCAATGTTTTAAAATCTGGCCTTCAAAAATCAGCTCCCTCAGCAGCGCCCCCAAGGGTAATACAAGAAGATTCGAGTATGGATAACGCGCAGCAGCCCATGCAGCAGTCCCTATTGAAACGATGATCTTCACCCTACAACAAAGTATGATGGAGTTCATGTCGTTTATGAGATCAACTATGCAAAATTTTATGCAAAATCAAAACACCTTGATACAGATGCTTGCATCTCAACAATCCAAATAATCAATGGCGCCTCTACGAATATCTCTGTGGAACGCCAACGGTGTTTCACGGCATAAACTTGAACTCACCCAATTCCTACACGACAATCACATTGATGTAATGCTGCTTTCTGATACGCACCTTACTAACAAATACAACTTTCAAATACGTGAATATGTATTCTACGGCACAAATCATCCGGATGGAAAAGCACATGGTGGAACCGGTATTCTAATAAGAAACCGCATCAAACACGAGTTCCACAAAAGGTTTGCGACAAACTATCTACAAGCCACATCTATTATTGTACAATCGGACATCCGCAATCTTACTATAGCCGCTGTATATTGTCCTCCCCGCTATACAATCTCTGAAGATCAATTCATGCAATTCTACAATTCACTGGGACAGCGATTTATAGCAGCAGGAGACTATAATGCGAAACACCCGCACTGGGGTTCTCGCCTTGTGACCGCAAAAGGAAGGCAGCTATACAATGCAATCATAAAGCCAAGCAACAAACTCAACTATGTTTCTCCGGGTAGTCCTACATACTGGCCAGCAGACCCCAACAAACAACCAGACTTAATAGATTTTGCTGTGACAAAAAACATCCCACGCAATCTGATAAGCGCCGTAGCACTTCCGGATCTTTCATCCGATCACTCCCCCGTGTTATTAAATCTACTCCAATCCCTGGAATATGTGGAATATTCGAATAGACTCACAACACACAGAACCAACTGGCTCAAGTACAAGAAATACGTTAGCTCTCACCTTGATCTTGCTCCGCAGTTCAACATCGAAGCGGACATCGACTGCTCTGCTGACTTATTAGAATCAGTACTTGTTGCAGCAGCTAAGATCTCTACTCCACAACGCGCGCATGTGCAGACGAATAAACGTAAAACTAATCTTCAAATAGAACAGCTTGTTCTGAAAAAGCGACGATTGCGACGTGAATGGCAGTCTCACCGGTCGCCATCTACAAAACAACGCTTTAAATGTGCTTCACGCAGGCTCAGCAAAGCTCTTAAGCATGAAGAAGCAGATGCCCAACGCCGCTACATAGAGCAATTATCACCAACCAGTACCAAGCATCCTTTGTGGAGGGCTCACCCTACACTCAGTGCGCCGATCGAAACGGTAACGCCTATAAGAAACTCCTCAGGCTGTTGGGCCCGTAGCGACAAAGACAGAGCTAACACATTTGCTTCTCACCTACGTCATGTATTCCAACCAAACCTTGCAACAAATTCGTTTCTACTATCATCCTGTGTATCTGATAGTCCTGGCGAGCCTGAACCACCTAAATTTCGTCGAAATGAAATTGTAAAAGTCATAAAAGAACAGATGAAACCAAAGAAAGCTCTAGGCTGCGATCTAATAACTCAAGAAATGATCATTGAACTTCCAAACTGTGCTATTTCCCTCATCTGTAAACTTTTCAACGCGATTACAACCATCGGCTACTTCCCAAAAAAATGGAAGAAATCGGTCATTATAATGATTCCCAAACCAGGAAAAGACCATACAATACCATCTTCGTACAGACCAATTAGCCTACTACCGTGCTTGTCTAAGCTTTTTGAAAAATGCCTCTTGACGCGCATTGTTCCTCATCTGAGAAGACACAACACAATCCCAACACATCAATTTGGCTTCCGAGAAAGGCATGGAACCATCGAGCAAGTTAACCGAATATCATCAGAAATACGTACAGCATACGAACATCGGGAATACTGCAGCGCAATATTCCTCGACGTCTCCCAGGCCTTCGATCGAGTGTGGCTTGAAGGTCTCATGCATAAAATCAAATCGACGCTCCCAGTGTACACTCATAAGCTTCTCGAGTCGTACCTCTACAATAGAGTCTTCGCAGTGAGATGCAACATTACTACATCTGATGATCATATTATAGAAGCTGGAGTTCCCCAGGGAAGTGTATTGGGACCAACACTATACGTAATTTACACAGCGGACATCCCCATAAACGAGCGGCTAACAACATCTACGTTTGCCGACGACACCGCAATTCTTAGTCGTTCCAGATGCCCCATTGAAGCAACAGCACGTCTATCTGAACATTTGGCGGTAGTAGAGTAGAGTAGTAGTACTCTCAACATGCAAACATGTCCTCCGTTAGCACTGTCTAATACACAACTCCCACAAGCCAAAGAAGTAACGTACCTTGGCGTTCATCTTGATAGGCGGCTTACCTGGCGTCGCCACCTTGAAGCAAAAAAAAACGCAGATTAAGCTAAAAGCTAATAACCTCTATTGGCTTTTGAATCCCCGATCTCCTCTCAGCTTAGACTACAAGGTCCTACTCTACAATTCCACCATAAAACCAGTGTGGACCTACGGCTCGCAGCTGTGGGGAAACGCGTGCAGAAGCAATATTGATGTCATCCAGCGAGCACAATCAAAAATCCTGAGGACTGGGGCACCATGGTATGTTCGAAACGAGAACATTCACAGAGATTTGAACGTTATATATGTCAAAGATGAGATAACAAGACAAAAAGCGAGCTACAACATTAAACTATCTTCACACCCAAATCCTCTTGCTCAACAGTTAACTCGGGTTTGCAGTCGAACCCGCCTTAAACGAAACGACCTTCCAGCCTTTATTGCTGGGCTGGTGCCTTGGGGCACCGAAGATCATATTAAGTCAACATGACTGTTAGTTAAGCTTTAAATATAAGATTTGATAAACTTATTGTAAGTCTCCCTTGGAGAAGATTCAATAAATAAAGGCAAAGTATTTAAAAAAAAAAAAAAATTTGTAAGTTAGGACTACACCTTTTGATCGGTTTATAACTCGATCTGATCGGACAGTCATAGAAAATTTTCCAAATTAGCTGTATATATTGCTAGTCGCCATTCGTACCCTTCGTCGCCGCTGAAGTATTTGCTAACTTTTTTCAATCCACCTACTCTCCAATCTCCATTTCAAACTCATCTTATCCTTATTCTATTTTTCAATCAAAAATTAGGTTTGCTCCCTCTATTTCCTATAACACTATAATCTCTTCTATTAGCTCTTTAAAATCTTCTGAAAATGGACCAAAAAAACTAAAGCCCCCACCTATATTCATTCGGGAAAAGATATCCAACGCATTAGTGAACAAGATCGTTGACCTAGTTGGAAACAACAATTTTCATGTCGTTCCTTTAATTAAAGGGAACATTCACGAAATCAAGCTTCAATCAAAAGACGAGGAGCATTTCCGTAAAATCTCCAGGTATCTAAATGAAGCTAAGAAAAACTTCTACACTTATCAACTAAAAAGCAGCAAGGGCCTGCAGGTTGTAATTAAAGGTATTGAACCGCTCTCACCTTGATCTTGCTCCGCAGTTCAACATCGAAGCGGACATCGACTGCTCTGCTGACTTATTAGAATCAGTACTTGTTGCAGCAGCTAAGATCTCTACTCCACAACGCGCGCATGTGCAGACGAATAAACGTAAAACTAATCTTCAAATAGAACAACTTGTTCTGAAAAAGCGACGATTGCGACGTGAATGGCAGTCTCACCGGTCGCCATCTACAAAACAACGCTTTAAATGTGCTTCACGCAGGCTCAGCAAAGCTCTTAAGCATGAAGAAGCAGAGGCCCAACGCCGCTACATAGAGCAATTATCACCAACCAGTACCAAGCATCCTTTGTGGAGGGCTCACCCTACACTCAGTGCGCCGATCGAAACGGTAACGCCTATAAGAAACTCCTCAGGCTGTTGGGCCCGTAGCGACAAAGACAGAGCTAACACATTTGCTTCTCACCTACGTCATGTATTCCAACCAAACCCCGCAACAAATTCGTTTCTACTATCATCCTGTGTATCTGATAGTCCTGGCGAGCCTGAACCACCTAAATTTCGTCGAAATGAAATTGTAAAAGTCATAAAAGAACAGATGAAACCAAAGAAAGCTCTAGGCTGCGATCTAATAACTCAAGAAATGATCATTGAACTTCCAAACTGTGCTATTTCCCTCGGCTACTTCCCAAAAAAATGGAAGAAATCGGTCATTATAATGATTCCCAAACCAGGAAAAGACCATACAATACCATCTTCGTACAGACCAATTAGCCTACTACCGTGCTTGTCTAAGCTTTTTGAAAAATGCCTCTTGACGCGCATAATTCCTCATCTGAGAAGACACAACACAATCCCAACACATCAATTTGGCTTCCGAGAAAGGCATGGAACCATCGAGCAAGTTAACCGAATAACATCAGAAATACGTACAGCATACGAACATCGGGAATACTGCAGCGCAATATTCCTCGACGTCTCCCAGGCCTTCGATCGAGTGTGGCTTGAAGGTCTCATGCATAAAATCAAATCGACGCTCCCAGTGTACACTCATAAGCTTCTCGAGTCGTACCTCTACAATAGAGTCTTCGCAGTGAGATGCAACATTACTACATCTGATGATCATATTATAGAAGCTGGAGTTCCCCAGGGAAGTGTATTGGGACCAACACTATACGTAATTTACACAGCGGACATCCCCATAAACGAGCGGCTAACAACATCTGCGTTTGCCGACGACACCGCAATTCTTAGTCGTTCCAGATGCCCCATTGAAGCAACAGCACGTCTATCTGAACATTTGGCGGTAGTAGAGTAGAGTAGTAGTACTCTCAACATGCAAACATGTCCTCCGTTAGCACTGTCTAATACGCAACTCCCACAAGCCAAAGAAGTAACGTACCTTGGCGTTCATCTTGATAGGCGGCTTACCTGGCGTCGCCACCTTGAAGCAAAAAAAACGCAGATTAAGCTAACCTCTATTGGCTTTTGAATCCCCGATCTCCTCTCAGCTTAGACTACAAGGTCCTACTCTACAATTCCACCATAAAACCAGTGTGGACCTACGGCTTGCAGCTGTGGGGAAACGCGTGCAGTAGCAATATTGATGTCATCCAGCGAGCACAATCAAAAATCCTGAGGACTACCACTGGGGCACCATGGTATGTTCGAAGCGAGAACATTCATAGAGATTTGAACGTTATATATGTCAAAGATGAGATAACAAGACAAAAAGCGAGCTACAACATTAAACTATCTTCACACCCAAATCCTCTTGCTCAACAGTTAACTCGGGTTTGCAGTCGAACCCGCCTTAAACGAAACGACCTTCCAGCCCAGCAATGAACCCTTGGGCACCGTAGATCATATTAAGTCAACATGACTGTTAGTTAAGCTTTAAATATAAGATTTGATAAACGTATTGTAAGTCTCCCTTGGAGAAGATTCAATAAATAAAGGCAAAGTATTTAAAAAAAAAAAAAAAATTTGTAAGTTAGGACTACACCTTTTGATCGGTTTATAACTCGATCTGATCGGACAGTCATAGAAAATTTTCCAAATTAGCTGTATATATTGCTAGTCGCCATTCGTACCCTTCGTCGCCGCTGAAGTATTTGCTAACTTTTTTCAATCCACCTACTCTCCAATCTCCATTTCAAACTCATCTTATCCTTATTCTATTTTTCAATCAAAAATTAGGTTTGCTCCCTCTATTTCATATAACACTATAATCTCTTCTATTAGCTCTTTAAAATCTTCTTTCATTCTTGGGCCACATTCCTAGTTGTCTCCTTAAGGAATAATGATCTTTATTAGCTGCTGTCACAGGACCGATCGTCGAGATCAAAGTCTTAGTATGAAAAACTTTTTTTTTATAGTAAACGGGGTCTCCGAATGTAGAATACGTTCGACTGTAGCAACGCGAGTAAAGGGTGCAGGGGGCAGAGACCCATAGTTTTCTTTATAATTAAAGAAAAAATGTTTTTAAGTATGAAAGAAATTCCACATATAAATTTATACATTTTACTGTCGGCCTGCATTAAAGATAAAGTTACAATTTCAAAAGCAATTGCCAAAATTTCTAATATCCAACAAAAAAACCTCTACACTAGGTATATGTCTTGTTTTAAAAGCAATTTCTAGTCCCAAAATTTCTGAAATCCAATTTTGTAACGAACAAAATTCAGTTTAATATACAAATCTTAAATTAAAATATAAACTATTAAAAAATAAAATTGGCATACAAAAATAATAACGCGTCGTTCCAGTCATAATCCCACTTTACAGTGAATTCACCGCATAGTGTGATTTTGGCCGGGAGGCCTGTCTTTCCTTAAAGATTTTATTTTGACCCTAGAAATATGCAACAAATTTGGTATGAACTGCTTGCCTAAGCAAACAGCTGGCAAATCATACAAGGGTTAGGTTAAGCCGGACGGCCGGATGGAAAAGTAAGGCCCTTAGAGATCCGGATGTTTGTGTGTCATGACCATAAAGTTGGCTTGAAGTCCTGTAGGAATGTTGTTTGGGAGTCCCATCACTTTTATCAATGCTAAACTTATCATAGCTTCTAACGAATCTATCAACTCAAGCAAATGTTTATTAAAAATCGCTTACAAATTTTATATTTTATAAATAATAGACACTTAAATTAAATTAAAGTAAATAGCATATTTATAGTTATATGAGTGATTGCCAACTAAAAAAGTACTTTAGAAGCGAGAAATAACAATACTTATCGTCAAAAGTCGCGTACGTTATTTCCTTGTTAAGCAAGCGATCGGCCATAATTTTTTCCGCTCAAACCGACAAGACCGTCTACAGACGGTCTTCAGTTTTTAGCTTTTCAAGAATACTTTTCGATGTATTTTTGTATTTATTTTTCTACAAATCATAAGAGAATAGTATTACCTACTAGCAGTCTAATTCACAAATCGATAGACTTAGTCAATATATATTTTTATGGCGATTGAAATTGTAATTTATTTGGTCATAGCAAAATTTGGTATTTTCCATAATTTCAATGTTTAACAAAATTCTGTGAAATAACGGTTCATCGAAAAATAATCATATATTTTTTAAACGTCAGTAAATCAATTCTTAATAATAAAAATATAATAAATATATTCCAAAAGAAATATTTATTTGTTTTCCATTTACATTTTAAAAACGGATGACCGTCTACAGACGGTCTTACCCGTTAGAGGGTTAAAGAAAAATATAAATATGAGCCCTTAATGGGCAAAAAAGGGTATAATGTGTTTGGCAGAATGTATGTAACAGGCGGAAAAGGGCGTGGCAGACCCCCAAAACTCTATATATTCTTGATCAGGATTAACAGCCGAGACGATTGAGCCATGTCCGTCTGTCTGTCCGTCCGTCCGTTCGTCCGTCTGTTTGAACGCGTCGATCTCAGAAACCATAAAATCTAAAGACATTAAACTTGGTATGTAGGTTCCTGGATACCATAGGCAGATCAAGTTTGTTTTTGTTTTTGGATCGTTCCACTATATAATATAGCTGCCATAGGAACGGATCATCGAAAATGAAGTTTTAGTATGGAAAAGATTTTTTTTTGTTGAGATATCAGAACAAAACTGAAAGAATATTCATCTGGGCTGGTATTATACATCCTGACCAAATTTGGTCAGAATCGATTGGCTATATCATATAGCTGCCATAGGAACGTTACATCGAAATTGAAGTTTTAGTAGGGAAAAATTTTTTGTTTGTTGAGATATCAGATCCAAACTGATAGAATACGCATCAGGGCATTATATTATACATCATATACATATATTATATATCCTGACCAAATTTGGTTAGAATCGGTCTAAAATATCATATAGCTGCAATAGAAACAATCGATCGAAAATCAACTTTCAGTACAGAGTACCTGGGCTCAGGGTATTCAACTGTCGAGCGTGCTCGACTGTAACCGCCCACTAGTTATTAATGACTTAACCATTAAGTATCCCTAAAGATTTATATCATCCTACTATAGAAATTTTTATCTTAATCTTAAAATCTTTTAGTTGGCCTCTAATTCGTCAGCAATCAGCTCATCGTAGCTTTCGAAAGGAAAATTATTCATTGCTTAATGAACTTATCCTTGTTACCGACTGGTGCTTTGTAAAAAAAACGACTGACATCGGTATTGCCCTTAGTTCTTTCTATAAGACCCTAAGTGCACTATTGGATGTGTGCTTACCACATTATTTTCCACTTTCTTATTTAAAGAATACTTAATCCCACAAAAAAACCTCTGTTCGAGTTAAAAGTCTAGTAACAAGAGCAATTTCACGAAAAAATTCAGTTTAAAAAAAAATCAAAATTAATAAAAACAAGTGGGCGGTTACAGTCAAGCACGCTCGACAGTAGAATACCCTGAGCTCAGGTACTCTTCAATAAAAGTTTATTTTCGACCAATTGCTCATATGGCAGCTATATGATATATGGAGCCGATTTGAACCAAATCTGGTCAGAATGTACAAAACCAACATTAATGCATATTCTATCAGTTTGGTTAAGATATCTCAAAAAACAAAAAACTCTTCCAAACTAAAACTTCATTTTCGATGTACCGTTCCTATGGCAGCTATATGATATAGTTAACCGATTTTAACCAAATTGAGTCAAGATGTATATTACCAGCCCATATGCATATTCTATCAGTTTGGTTCTGATATCTCAACAAACAAACAAATTTTCCATACTAAATCTTCAATTTCGATGTAACGTTCCCATGGCAGCTATATGATATAGCTAATTGATTCTGACCAAATTTGGTAAGGATGTATAATACCAGCCCAGATGCATATTCTTTTAGTTTAGTTCTGATATCTCAACAGACAAAAAACTTTTCCATACTAAAACTTCATTTTCGATGACCCGTTCCTATGGCAGCTATATGATTTAGTGGACCGATCCAAAAATTAAAACAAACTTGATCTGCCTATGGTATCCAGGAACCTACATACCAAGTTTAATGTTTTTAGATTTTATGGTTTCTGAGATCGACGCGTTCAAACAGACAGACGGACGTGGCTCTGCTGTTAATCCTGATCAAGAATATATAGAGTTTTGGAGGTCTGCCACGCCCCTTTCTGCCAAACACATTATACCCTTTTTTGCTCATTAAGAGCTCAGGGTAAAAAAAATAAAAACTAAAATTGGCATTGTGCGCGCACAGGGTGAGCTTCTTTGTACATAAAAATTACCAATTGCCAATTTTCGTTTTTATTTTTATACCCTGAGCCCATTAAAAATGGGCAAAAAAGGGTATTATGTGTTTGGCAGAATGTATGTAACAGGCAGAAGGGGGCGTGGCAGACCCCCAAAACTATATATATTCTTGATCAGGATCAACAGCCGAGTCGATTGAGCCATGTCCGTCTGTCTGTCCGTCCGTCCGTCCGTCCTCCGTCCGTCCGTCCGTCCGTCCGTCCGTCTGTTTGAACGCGTCGATCTCAGAAACCATAAAAGCTAGAGACTTCAAACTTGGTATGTAGGTTCCTGGATACCATAGGCAGATCAAGTTTGTTTTAATTTTTGGATCGGTGCACTATATCATATAGCTGCCATAGGAACGAAAAGTAGATCGAAAATGAAGTTTTAGTATGGAAAAGTATTTTGTTTGTTGAGATATCAGAACCAAACTGATAAAATGTACATCTGGGCTGGTATTATACATCTTGACCAAATTTCGGTAGAATCGGTCCCCAAAAAATTTTTAAATTTTTTTTTTTATCCCACCAAACAACAAGTTCATCTGGCTTTTTTTACATCCTGAACAAATTTGGTTAAAATCGGTCTACTATATCATATAGCTGCCATAGGAACAATTGGTCGAAATTAAACCTAGGTGTAGAGGACTTGGGCTCAGGGTATCCTACTGTCGAGCGTGCTCGACTGTAACCGCCTACTTGTTTTTATTAATATGTCGAAGATAATAGTAATATTTAGTATTAATTTTGAATTTTAACCGATAAGTATCAAAAATAAAGACAGAGTTGTTCTATACTGAAATACCAGAGTTACTACTGACAGTAAGGTCTGAGGTAAGGATTGCCTCTGCCGAGCATGGCCCGAGAGTGTTGTTCAGTAAACAGTGTTGAAAGTGTTCACTGACAGGTCAAAATGACGGTGTCAAACGGGAGAACCGAACTGACGTGTAAGATGAAAGATGAAAGGTCTTTCTCTTTCCGGTTTTGCGGTCGTGGTGTACAGACGTGTTGCGAGATTAATTTAATCTAACGTTAATCTGAACAATAATCACTTCGGGACTTGCTTTGCTGCCAGAATATAGTTAATTAAAGATGAATGATAACGTTTCTCCGACATCAGAAGTGGGATCGGGCGATGCCTCTCCACTGGCAAACTCTGACTATTCGTGGCGTGAAATTCTGGAGTCTCAAAATCGCAATTTTCTTGAGATAATCCGAGCAATGCAACATACTAATGCTGCCTCATCATCAAAAAGGAGCATCATGTTGCCAAAATTCAACCCAGATTTGGCAGGCGCAGACGCAACTGCTTGGTGCAAGACCGTGGACATCATTTTAACCGAAAATCCGATTGAGGGAAGTGCACAGGTGATGACCCTGAGTGACCTCTCGAAGGAAGCGCCTCGCCATGGCTTTCGCAAATTTGTTATTCCGCAATGAAATGGCAAGAATTCAAGAAATTATTTTTGCAACGCTTCGTGGGCATATAGACGTCAGCAGCCATTTTGATGAACATTTTTAATGGCCGACCGAACCCTGGTGAATGCCTCTCTGTATACGCGAACCAACTTGTGACATTCTATTGACTAAATGGAAAACAGCAAATATAGAAGAAATAGCCGTCTGGCGCACGATTCGCAAATGGATAAATATGGTGAGCCCGTTCCATTTTGTTTCGATTCCGGGGGTGAATGTACGTTGATCAAAGAGAGCTGTGCACAACAATTCTCTGGAAAAAGAATTAACAATTTAGTGATTTTGAGGGGGATAGGAGATGATCCTGTATATAGCACTATGCAAATTCTAGCTACTGTAAAAATTGATCAATATTCTTTAGAATTATTATTTCATGTAATAATGGATAAGTTTTTGAAATATGATGTAATGATAGGACGTGACATTTTGGGATTGGGATTTGGTGTTTCTATTGAGATTAATAAGTTTGAGATGTACAAAACCAAAACTGTCAATGCGCTAATAAAAGAGCCAAATATGAGTTACATCGAGTATTTGAATAATGATAAAACTTTAAGAAGCTTAGATAGATCTCATCTAATGGAAATATTGCAAAAATATGCCGAGAATTTTATTGATGGTATTCCTCAAAGCCGAGTAACAACGGCTGAACTTGAAATCCGTCTCATGGACTCCAATAAAACTGTTCATCGGCGTCCGTATAGGTTGAGAAGAGAAGGAACTTGTTAGAAGTAAAGTAGCTGAACTATTAAAATCAAATGTCATACGTCCGAGTTGCTCCCCATTTGCAAGTCCAATGCTTATGGTAAGGAAGAAAAATGGATCCCATCGACTATGTGTCGATTATCGCGAGCTTAATGCCAATACGGTCGCTGACAAGTATCCGCTGCCTCTAATTGCTGATCAAATCGACAGACTGCGTGAGTGCAACTATTTTTCTAGTTTAGACATGGCAAGTGGCTTTTACCAAGTGCCTATACACCCTGATTCCATTGAACGCACTGCATTTGTCACGCCAGAAGGACAATATGAATTTCTAGCTATGCCTTTTGGATTGAAAAACGCATCCTCAATCTTTTAGCGTGCAATTATACGAGCATTAGGTGATTTAGCGTATACGTTTGCCGTCGTTTACATAGATGACGTATTAATTGAGGCTAGGACAAAGGAGGAAGCGTATGAAAGGCTGGAAATGGTCATAGAAAAATTGTCTCGATCTGGGTTCTCGTTTAACATAACAAAATGTTTTTTTCTCAAAACAAGCATAGAATATTTAGGATTCCTGGTCGAGGCAGGAGAAATTCGACCAAATCCGCGCAAGGTACAAGCATTAGGCGAATTGCCACCACCACAGACGGTAACGCAGGTGCGACAATTCAGAGGACTGGCTTCTTATTTTAGACAATTCGTGCCAAGATTTTCAGAACAGATGAAAGCGTTATATAGTCTAACCTCAAAAAATATCGAGTTTGTCTGGAAACCAGAATATGAATATACTCGCAAAAAGATTATCACAATATTGACTAATGACCCAGTTCTAACAATTTTGGATCCAGAAAAGCCAATTGAATTGCACACGGATGCAAGTTCCATTGGGTATGGTGCTATCTTATTGCACAAAATAGAAAATAGACCAAGAGTTATAGAATATTACAGCAAATGTACGACACTGATAGAGTCAAAATACCATTCATATGAGCTTGAAACTCTTGCAGTTTACAATGCTGTCAAACACTTTCGCCATTATCTCCATGGTCAAAGATTTGTTGTGTTTACGGATTCCAACTCGTTAAAAGCAAGCATGAAAAAGGTTGACCTGACTCCAAGGGTACATAGATGGTGGTCTTATCTTCAATCATTCGATTTCAGTATTGAATACAGGAAGGGAGAACGCATATTTTTAAAAGAAATAACCGACAATTGGCTTCTTGCTGAGCAGCAACGAGATACTGAGATTAAGGCAATAATTTCTAAATTGCGCAACAATGAATTGGGAGAAGACATGACAAGGACTTACGAATTAAGATCGGGAATACTACATCGAAGGATACAAAGAAATGGCAGAACAAGATGTTTAGCTGTTATACCTAGGGCTTTCAGGTGGTCTGTCATTAATAACGCGCATGAAGCAATAATGCATTTAGGCTGGGAAAAAACCTTAGATAAAATGTATAGCAATTTCTGGTTTGACAAAATGACTAAATATGTGAGAAAGTTTGTAGAAAATTGCATAACATGTAAGGTGGCAAAACCACCATCAGGAAAGCCACAAATTGAAATGCACCCCATTCCCAAAGTTGATGTACCCTGGCACACCGTGCACATTGACATAAGTGAAAAATTAAGTGGCAAAAATGACTTAAAAGAGTATGTCATAGTACAAATTGATGCATTTACAAAATTTGTGCATCTGCATCACACACTGAACCTTGATGCGGAAAATTGCATTAAAGCTGTTAAGGAATCCATTTCTCTATTTGGAGTACCAGTACGCATTATAGCAGACCAAGGCAGATGTTTTGCCAGTACAAAATTTAAAGATTTCTGTGCTACGCAACAAATTGCCTTACACCTCATTGCGACAGGCGCCAGTCGAGCAAATGGCCAGGTAGAGCGCACCATGAGCACCATGAAAAGCATGATGACGGCGGTCGAGACTAGTCAGCGATCCTGGCAGGATGCTTTAAATGACATTCAGCTGGCAATTAACAGCACGACAAATCGAGTTACTAAATGTAGTCCGTTAGAATTGTTAATTGGGAAAGAGGCAAGACCTTTAGGTATGATGACAATTGAGACCAATAGCAAAATTGACAGAGAATTATTAAGAAAACAAGCCATAAGCAACATCAATAGAAACGCCAATTACGATAAAGCCAGATTTGATAAAAACAAAGCAAAAATTGTAAAACACAAGGTTGGTGATCATGTCTTACTCAAAGCTGAGGAAAGAAATCAAACTAAGCTGGATCCCAAATTTAGGGGACCTTTTGTAATTACTGAAATCCTAGATGGAGACAGATATCTATTAAAGTCATTGACGAGTAAGCGCACACTCAACTATGCGCACGAATATTTAAGAGCTTTACCAAGCAACGATGTGTCGGATGAGCTAGTGGATTTGAATGACGAATTGAGTGACAATTCTGAACATATCGGTCAAGATACGGTGGCACTAAGAGAGTGCGAGTAAGCTCATACACGATGGCTAAGACCGCACCACAGTAGTCACGCCGTGCACAAGTGCTTGATCATGGCGTGCTGAAGCGGGTGATATTGTGGCGGGGGTCGGAGTTTAGAAGAGACCTAGATGGATACGCTCCATGTTATCGCTGCTGGGCAGCAAGAGCCTGTAGACGTGCGATGACAAATAAACATAGGAAAAGTACTTTGACCGATGATACTCTTACATGATTCTCTTTGATGATACACTTTTGTGAAATTCATATATCAGATATTGCACTCTTGCTTGATAAACTAAATTCAAAATTAAAATAATTAAAAGTTTCAACCAACACAACTTTGAGTATTACATGATTATAGCCGAAAGTTGCACACACGAGGACGTGTGAATTGTCAGGATAGCCGTGTCGAAGATAATAGTAATATTTAGTATTAATTTTGAATGTTAACCGATAAGTATCAAAAATAAAGACAGAGTTTTTCTATACTGAAATACCAGAGTTACTACTGACAGTAAGGTCTGAGGTAAGGATTGCCTCTGCCGAGCATGGCCCGAGAGTGTTGTTCAGTAAACAGTGTTGAAATTGTTCACTGACAGGTCAAAATGACGGTGTCAAACGGGAGAACCGAACTGACGTGTAAGATGAAAGATAAAAGGTCTTTCTCTTTCCGGTTTTGCGGTCGTGGTGTACAGACGTGTTGCGAGATTAATTTAATCTTACGTTAATCTGAACAATAATCACTTCGGGACTTGCTTTGCTGCCAGAATATAGTTAAATAAAGATGAATGATAACGTTTCTCCGACAAATATATATTTCTCTTTAAAATTTTGATATTAAACTGAATTTTGTTTGACACAAATTTGGATATCAGAAATTTTGGGGCTAGAAATTGCTTTCGACACTAGACTTTTATCTCGAGTTGGGGTTTTTTTTTCGTGGGTTATTAGAAATTTTTGCAATTGATTTTGATTATGACATTCTAACTTTATCAATATTGAAGGTGGTCCATCAGTTCGTTTCTCCTCGGTCGCTCATTTGTAGTTGACGTCCGCGTTCTCGGGCCAGTCCTGTATAACATTTTCACTTCGGATCTTCCTTCTATCAACTCCCGACGAACGCCCTTGCAGGAGGTCTGCGTCTGCTGTTGTGCAAGAATTCATTAACGAATATGAGTGCTGGGCGTCGCGTTGGAATATTGCTGTTAACCCGGAAAAGAGTCAGCATGCTATCTTCTCCTTAAACCGTGGCAATACGACGCAAATTTCACTCAATGGCACCAGAATCCAGCTTCTTCAGGAAGTAAAATACCTAGGTATTACCCTTGACCGTCGCCTAACCTGGAAGCCGCACATCCTTAAGGCTTGCGGAACTGTGCGTGCTAAGTGCAGGAAGATGGACTGGCTCCTCAGGCCGCGATTTTTTCATATATTTCATATTTTTTAAATAAGAAAGTGGAACATAATTTGGAATGCTCACATCTAATAGTGCACTTACGGTCTTATAGAAAGAGCTATGGGCAATATCTATGTCAGTCGCTTTTTCTAAAAAGCACCAGTCGGTAACAAGGAAAAGTTCATTAAGCAATGAATAGTTTCCCTTATGAGAACTACGATGAGCTGATTGCTGAAAAATTAGGAGCCAACTAAAAGATTTAAAGATTAAGATAAAAATTTCTATGGTAGGATGATATAAATCTTCAGGGATACTTAATGGTTAAGTCATTAATAACTTTTTTGCCCATTTCTAATGGGCTCAGGGTATAAAAGCCTGATCAAGAATTCGATCAATATGATTTCTTATTGAATTCATTTGACACAATGGGAGATCAGACAAGAATCCTAAAAAATTATCTTGGTTTAAGAAAACAAGATAATATGGGCTACTGCAATTTGCAATTGCTTTTGCTTATGACATTCTAACTTTATCATTATTGCAGGCAGATAGAAAAATATGTAAAATTATTCGTTGAAATTCTTTCAAATTTAAAAATAAAAATCGTCTAAAAACAAAACTAAACGGTCTGGCAACATTGGATATTTCAGCAACACAAAGCAAAACAAAACTGTCTGGCAAAGCTGGATATTTCAGCTACGCTAAATAAAACATAACTGTCTGGCAGCACTGGTTTTTTAGTAACGAAAAGCTGTCAGCTATACACTCTCAAGCTGCTGATGCTGCTGTCCTTTCTTAATACTTATAAAAAATATATATTCTGTTAACACGTAATATCTTCCATACCACTTAACCAAAATGTATGTTTCTTATACAAAAAATCACAAAAATTACGTTTTACAACATACTCAAATTTAATAAAAGTCGTTAGAGCCGATTTGTCATATGTCGCCATAATGTAAGCAAAAAAACGTTATTTCACCTGTAAAAGGTTACTTGAGTACTTTAAGCAAAAAGTTTAAAAGTACGCCTTAAAGCCCTCTAACACACCTTTCCAATAACATACACACATATCTGTAGCTGCTATGGTTTGGAATCTGTTGAGGTTTCAATTTTCGCGCGATTTAGCGTATTCCGATACACTAGCGGTTTTTTTTTACAAATAGACAAACAAACTGACTTATTTATTTTATTTTGATAAGTCCACAAAAATTTTCAAATTTATTTATTTTTAGAAGTTAGAAGAAGTTTTAATATGCCAATGTTTTTAAGTATAAAAGAAATTCTACAAATAAATTTATATACTTTACTATCGGCCTGCATTAAAAATAAAGTTACAATTTCAAAAGCAATTGCCAAAATTTCTGATATCCAACAAAAAAAAAACACTACACTAGGTATAAGTCTTGTTTTAAAAGCAATATCTAGTCCCAAAATTTCTGAAATCCAGTTTTGTGACGAACAAAATTCAGTTTAATATAAAAATTTTAAATTAAAATATAAACTACTAAAAAAGAAAATTGTCATACAAAAACAATAACGCGTCGTTCCAGTCATAATCCCACTTTACAGTGAATTCACCGCATAGTGTGATTTTGGCCGGGAGGCCTGTCTCTCCTTAAAGATTTTATTTTGACCCTAGAAGTATGCAACAAATTTGGTATGAACTGCTTGCCTAAGCAAACAGCTGGCAAATCATACAAAGGTTGGGTTATGCCGGACGGCCGGATGGCCAAGTAAGGCCCTTAGAGATCCGGATGTTTGTGTGTCATGACCATAAAGTTGGCTTGAAGTCCTGTAGGATTGTTGTTCTTTTGGCAAAGGTAAGCAGTAAGGATACCATCTTTGGTTAAACTTACTTTTGACGACTGCATGGATCTTATTGCTGCCTTGCTGTCGACCAATATGTAAATTGTGTGTTGTGAACAACCCCTGCTGCTTACCTGATTGCGAAGACTTCCGCCTGAAATATGCTGCTTGCCGCCAATCTTGTTTAAGGATCTACACAATCTGTGTATATATGTAGGTGTTAAGTGTGACCCAGTGCCCCTGTGATGCAGAGCATTGCCTGCCGCTTAACTTTTTCCATTAGCTTAACGTAGGTTTTTGGAAGTTGCTCAGGCTAGTCAAGCTACAATGCAGGAGCCAGTACAGGCGTACAGATTGCAGCCAATCAATCTGGTGTGGCGAATTAAAATCCGTTACTGATTCAAACCGAAACGTTGCAAGAGATATCAGAACGACAGTTTCAGCCTGATAGAGGAGTCCATTCCGAATATCAATCACGGAGAGAACATTTAGGGCTAGATACAATGGCAGCTAGTTTACAGCAAGGAATTGTACATGTGATGAGGAATGCTTTAGCTCGACAAACTCACATTTGAAGTCAGATATTGGAAAGTGGGTTTCAGCGAATGGTTATGCAATCATCAGTTGTTAATTCAAAAGAGGCTAGGACATATTCTAGACCAACACCCCCTAATCCGCCTCCCCAAACATTTTAGCAACTATCAGGCTGCCTCTTGGTCTTTGCCTAATCAAGGTGGTTCTATTCTTACAGGTCTTTCTTTATTTGGATGGCAGCAAAATGGTATCGCTAATTGAAAGCTACGTTATCCAGGTCATTCTGCTATGTCGGTCGAGGATTTCATTTACCGGATAGAGGAACTTTCAAGACAGACATTAGATAGAAATTTGATCTGCTTTCATAACGCAAGCAACTTGTTTGAGGGAAGTGCTAGTCAATAGTATTGGGGATACCATAAAAGTGTATTTATAGTATCTTGGCTAGATTTGTGAGCTGCGATGAAAGATCAGTTCAAAGATGGTAGAACGGACTTGGAGATTCGTACAGAGATTACTCAGCGTAAAAAAAAGCCATATAAGCTATTGATCATTTCTAGTGGAGCCATAGTGGCACTCGCAGACAGATTAATTTCACCTATGAATGAACTTTAAATATCAAAAGTACTGCGAGCAAATCTATTACCTAAAATTCAGCATGAGATATGGCATATATCCATTATGAACGTCGCCCAGTTGCTTCACATAGTACAGACTCGGGAAATGTTAATACAGATTGATTCGCAGCCGAGCTCAATTTAGCCTCGAGTGGTGTTCCGACGTCATGTCAGCGAAGAAAGGGTTTGATGAGAGTGATGATAGAATGTCAAATAGTATTGAAATTGAAGCCTTGACCGTGTCCTGTTGGAATTGTGGAAACACGGTCATAGGTATCAAGAATGCGTGACAGAACGCAGAGTGTTCTGTTATGGTTGTGGTCAGAAGGACACATATAAGCCGTCGTGTTTAAGGTGAAAGGGATCTTGCAGAGAAATATTAGAAATACCATAGTATCGTCAGTAATAGACAGTAAATGTCTCTACAATGTCTCAATCCCCAAAATTAATTTTGGTACTGCCCGTGAAATATCATCAAAAGCGTAGTGAATCCTTGTCTGTTTCTCTTACCGGCAGTTCCAACATACAGGATTCCGCTAGAAGGGCTTCAAAAAACTATATTCAATATCAAAATGTTAGAGGTCTCCTTACTAAGTATATCCTTTGATTCTGATATAATTGCTTTGTTAGAAACTTGGTTAAATGCTACAGTATCTGATTCTGAAGTTAGGTCAAATAATTATCTTTTATATAGAAATGATCGAGCGACTCGAGCTGGTGGCGTACTTATTGCCGTTAAATCGGCACTTCAGTCAGAAAGCATTACCTTAATGTGACTACTCATATTGAAATTGTTGCTGTCAAAGTAACTTTTTCAACTCGATCAATTTTTATCACCTGCTCTTATATCCCTCCAAAAGCTTCTCCGGCAGTTTACTTTCAGCATTTTGCTTGTATTAAAGAAAATGATCATCAAGATAAAGATAACGATTTATTAATTGTGCTGTGTGAGTTTAATTTGCCTAAAATTTCTGGGTCATTTTTCAGTAGCCAAAACTATATTGTTGTTTTTAAACTAAGATAATTTTTTCGGATACTTGTCTGATCTCCCATTGTTTCAAATGAATTCAATACGAAATCATATTGATCGAATTCTTGATCCGGTTTTTATTACTGACTTAACCATTAAGTATCCCTGAAAATTTATATCATCCTACTATAGAAATTTTTATCTTAATCTTTAAATCTGTTAGTTAGCCTCTAATTTGTCAGCAATCAGCTCATTGTAGTTTTCGTAAGGGAAACTATTCATTGCTTAATGAACTTATCCTTGTTACCGACTGGTGCTTTTTAGAAAAAGCCTTTTTAGATATTGCCCTTAGCTCTTTCAATAGGACCCTAAGTATTAGATGTGTGCATTCCAAATTATGTTCCACTTTCTTATTTAAAAAATATTAAATCCCACAAAAAAAAACCTTTACTCGAGGTAAAAGCCTAGTAACGGGGGCAATTTTACGAAAAAATTCAGTTTAATATAAAAATTTTAAAAAAATATCTTAATTGATAAAAAAAAAAAAACGAAAATTGGAATTGGAATTGTGCGCGCACAGGGAGAGCTTCTTTGTTTTTTTTTTTTTTTCTTTGATAGGGGTAATAAATTTATTTGGTTGTATGCGCTTGTGCTAATCAAAGCACTTTCGTATTTTGAGCATGGGGATGAACAAAGCAGGAAAAATTGCAGGTACTAAGGAGGATGAAAAAAGTAAAAAACCAGTTTAGAAAATTGCTTTATCATTATGGTTTGAAATATTACATAGTAACGATCAACTAAAGCAATTGATCATTAAAAACTGCTAATAAATTTTATAATAATTATAATCTGGTGTGGCGAATTAAAATCCGTTACTGATTCAAACCGAAACGTTGCAAGAGATATCAGAACGACAGTTTCAGCCTGATAGAGGAGTCCATTCCGAATATCAATCACGGAGAGAACATTTAGGGCTAGATACAATGGCAGCTAGTTTACAGCAAGGAATTGTACATGTGATGAGCAATGCTTTAGCTCGACAAACTCACATTTGAAGTCAGATATTGGAAAGTGGGTTTCAGCGAATGGTTATGCAATCATCAGTTGTTAATTCAAAAGAGGCTAGGACATATTCTAGACCAACACCCCCTAATCCGCCTCCCCAAACATTTTAGCAACTATCAGGCTGCCTCTTGGTCTTTGCCTAATCAAGGTGGTTCTATTCTTACAGGTCTTTCTTTATTTGGATGGCAGCAAAATGGTATCGATAATTGAAAGCTACGTTATCCAGGTCATTCTGCTATGTCGGTCGAGGATTTCATTTACCGGATAGAGGAACTTTCAAGACAGACATTAGATAGAAATTTGATCTGCTTTCATAACGCAAGCAACTTGTTTGAGGGAAGTGCTAGTCAATAGTATTGGGGATACCATAAAAGTGTATTTATAGTATCTTGGCTAGATTTGTGAGCTGCGATGAAAGATCAGTTCAAAGATGGTAGAACGGACTTGGAGATTCGTACAGAGATTACTCAGCGTAAAAAAAAGCCATATAAGCTATTGATCATTTCTAGTGGAGCCATAGTGGCACTCGCAGACAGATTAATTTCACCTATGAATGAACTTTAAATATCAAAAGTACTGCGAGCAAATCTATTACCTAAAATTCAGCATGAGATATGGCATATATCCATTATGAACGTCGCCCAGTTGCGTCACATAGTACAGACTCGGGAAATGTTAATACAGATTGATTCGCAGCCGAGTTCAATTTAGCCTCGAGCGGTGTTCCGACGTCATGTCAGCGAAGAAAGGGTTTGATGAGAGTGATGATAGAATGTCAAATAGTATTGAAATTGAAGCCTTGACCGTGTCCTATTGGAATTGTGGAAACACGGTCATAGGTATCAAGAATGCGTGACAGAACGCAGAGTGTTCTGTTATGGTTGTGGTCAGAAGGACACATATAAGCCGTCGTGTTTAAGGTGAAAGGGATCTTGCAGAGAAATATTAGAAATACCATAGTATCGTCAGTAATAGACAGTAAAAGTCTCTACAATGTCTCAATCTCCAAAATTAATTTTGGTACTGCCCGTGAAATATCATCAAAAGCGTAGTGAATCCTTGTCTGTTTCTCTTACCGGCAGTTCCAACATACAGGATTCCGCTAGAAGGGCTTCAAAAAACTATATTCAATATCAAAATGTTAGAGGTCTCCTTACTAAGTATATCCTTTGATTCTGATATAATTGCTTTGTTAGAAACTTGGTTAAATGCTACAGTATCTGATTCTGAAGTTAGGTCAAATAATTATCTTTTATATAGAAATGATCGAGCGACTCGAGCTGGTGGCGTACTTATTGCCGTTAAATCGGCACTTCAGTCAGAAAGCATTACCTTAATGTGACTACTCATATTGAAATTGTTGCTGTCAAAGTAACTTTTTCAACTCGATCAATTTTTATCACCTGCTCTTATATCCCTCCAAAAGCTTCTCCGGCAGTTTACTTTCAGCATTTTGCTTGTATTAAAGAAAATTATCATCAAGATAAAGATAACGATTTATTAATTGTGCTGTGTGAGTTTAATTTGCCTAAAATTTCTGGGTCATTTTTCAGTAGCCAAAACTATATTGTTGTTTTTAAACTAAGATAATTTTTTCGGATACTTGTCTGATCTCCCATTGTTTCAAATGAATTCAATACGAAATCATATTGATCGAATTCTTGATCCGGTTTTTATTACTGACTTAACCATTAAGTATCCCTGAAAATTTATATCATCCTACTATAGAAATTTTTATCTTAATCTTTAAATCTGTTAGTTAGCCTCTAATTTGTCAGCAATCAGCTCATTGTAGTTTTCGTAAGGGAAACTGTAGTATGCACACATATCGAGTACACACTGTAACACTTTGTTGCATTGATTACATAAACATAAGTCCCAAGCATATTCAAAGTGCAAAGTAATATGATCGCACAATAATGCAATGGGCAGCATAAGTGCCAAGTCGGCGTTTAGCTTGCCGCGCATGGCGCTCTCTTTGTGTGCACATAACATTCTCTCTTTTATATATAAAACCCAAAACGGCTGCTCCGCTGCCGGCGTACCTGGCGGCGCAGCTGCGCAGCCCTTAGCTTGATTAAGACATTTCATGTAAAACACAATTAATTAATAAATGTTCTTCAAACGCACAACACCGGTTGTTTTCCTTTCGATACATGGCGACCGTGACATGTGATTAAAAAAAAAAAAATAATAATATAAAAAATAAAAGTTTTACACGTAACCTGCCTGTGCGATGACCAGCACCGGCACCGCCTGAGCCCATAGGCCCAGGACAACAACAACAATAACAACAAAAACAACAAAAACGGCAGCAGCAGCAACATCAAAAGCAACTACAACAAAAACGGCACCAACAACAACTGATGCAACAACAACAACAAAAACGGCAGCAGCAGCAACATCGACAGCAACAACAACAACAGCAACATCGACAGCAACAACAACAACAGCAACAACAACAGCAACAACAACAGCAACAGCAACAACAACAGCAACAACAACGGCAACGTCAAAATAATAAATCTGGAACGGGATAAGACTGAGTGAGTAGTGTGATTGTGATATACAAAGAAAAAAGGTCAGTGTACATATGTAGCTAACGGAATTAAAATAAATATGCCAAAAGCCAAACGCGGTGGCGTCATATTCCGTGCTAAGCAAGAAATTGCTCAGCTTAAAGAACTGCTGAATGCAGAAAATCCCCCAAGTTGGGATACAGCTACCAAAATTCAAAACCGAATCGACCATTTAGAGTCATTCGTAATAGATACACTGACTAAAAAAAAATCACAACACACTAACTCAAATAATTTCATAAAAGTAATCGGTGAAATTAATCAGCCCCCCTCAAAAATTAATATTCCAGTTCAACGTGCGATGTGCCCAGCTGACTGCGGAGGACCGTTCACCACATACTGCAAGTATACTTGCCGTAAAGCACGAGAGGCATAGGACCGCCACTTGTGCCAACGCAGGAAACAAGTGTGAAAGGCATAGGACCGCCTTTTGCACCATCGAGGGAATACAGTGCGAGAGGCATAGGACCGCCCCTTGCACCAACGAGGAACCAAGTGCGAAAGGCAACGAACCGCCTTTTGCACCATTGGAAATCAAGGACCGACAGCGCTACAAAGAGCGCCCAACACGGACCGGCAGCGCTACATAGAGCGCCCAACATAATCTAAAATATTTTTTTTTAAAAATAAGTCAAATATTGTAAAAATTGTAAAAACCAAGCTCAAACCAGCCTGGTAGCGTATGGCCCATAAAGCCATACAAAATATAGGTAGTAAATGTACACCGTCACGTACGGTTAAACACTTCTCGCCACCCACCGGGTGTATTAGGCTCGTGAGTTTAGACACACGATTTGTTAAAAAAAAAATATATATATATATAAATATAACAACACAAAAGTTAAGCTAACATGAAAATTTTCAATTAATTCAAAAAAAATTTTGTTTTCAAATATAAAAAAAAAATATAAATTTCTTGTTGTTTTTAATCAAACAAAATGGGCGGCCAAAAATCCAAAGTGGCTGATAGTCCAGCAAATGTTATTAATAACGTAGAAGTTGTTGATCACACTTCCCAAATAGACTCGCTCTATTATGTTATGATTATTTTAACAACCATTTCTGCGATAAATCTCGCACTTAAACTTTATCAATTGCACAAAAGATCATTAAAGAAGCAATACTTAAGCCGAGGTAATGATCTTGATAAAATATAGTAAATATAAAAAAAAAAAACAAATTCAAATTCAGTGTAGAAATTATTAAAAATAAAAAAAAAATTTGTTTTTAATTGGATAAAATAAAAAATAATAAATATGAAAAAAGATATAATAGTATTTCTCTTAGTAGTATTAACAGCGGGTATAATCCTATTTTTATTACTCGAAGATTTAATTGCCAAAGGTCAGAAAATTCTTGCCGACTTGAAATCTATCGAGTGGCAACAATACTGATTAAAAAAATAGGAAGTCGAAAGGCTTCATACACGTGTGTATAAAAAAAAAGAAGATATTTACATGGCCATACCCCATGGAGTGGAATGAGCTCTGTACAAAAGTCAAAGAACTTAGAGACGAGTTTGATAAATCATACAAAAGTCTCACTCAAAATAGACAGACCCAACAAAACACCGTAAATAAACACGCTACAATTTTAGTTAACATTTATAATGAAATACGGGTGCTTTACTATGAACGAGCTGAAAGAATATCAGACCTACATTGGACTCAAGCTTCAGACGTTATCAATCGTCTAAGAGACAATCTTATTACTATAAAAACAAAGCATGCGTTAGATATACACGTGCCTACAGTAATAAACAGTCCAGTAACGCTAGTAGTGACTGATAACGAAGGAAACAAACCGATAAGTCCTAGAGCAAAATCCCCAAACACAGGGTATCTCAGCATAGTTGCGGAGGAAGATTCCAAAGGGGAATTTACTCAAAGTAATAGCCCGTCAACAAGCGTAGCAAATAATAAACAATCAAACAAAATGGCTCAAACACAAGTACAGTTCTTAAAAACAGCGTCATCTCTGATACCAGATTTCGATGGCAAAGCTGAAAATTTAAGAAGCTTTCTAGACGCGTTGCAATTAGTGAACTCAATCAAAGAGACACACGAGTCAACGGCAGTCCAATTGATTAAAACAAAGCTTAAAGGAAACGCACGTAATTTGATTAGCAATGAGAATTCAATTGCACAAATTATTAGCACATTATCCAATACTGTACGAGGTGAATCTGTTGAAGTCATTACAGCTAAACTGCTCAATCTTCAACAAAAGAGCAAAACAGCAAAAGCTCTAGAAGGTGCATACATAACTGATGGACTTCCATCACAACTAGCTTCAAAATACAGCACCCAACACGCTGTTAAATCAATGATAAAGAATTGCTCCATTGATAAGGTAAAACTTATAATGGAAGCTGGCCAATTTTCCAATATGAATGAAGCCGTAGCAAAGTTTGTAAACAGCTGCACAGATGCAACTGGCCGATCCAATACAGTTTTGTATTACAAAAATCGACAAGCAAACAATTATCGTGGAAGTAACTATGGTTACAACCGTGGTAATGGAAACGGACGTTTTCGCGGCACTCAAAGAGCTAGAGGTAGCAACAGCTATCGCGGTGGAAATAGTTATCGAGGTAGACAAAACTACCGAAATAACGGAAATAATAATAACCAAAACGGCCAAGGAACTAATGTTCGAGTTACTCAGACTAACTCGGAAAACCAGCAGAACCCTTAAGATATGCACCAAGAAAAGCCAAAGTACACGCTATAAACTTAAACCTCAGTATCTTTATTAAAATAAAAAATGAAAAAACTAGCAAAATATTTACATTACTGTTAGATACTGGAGCAGATATATCTATATTAAAAGAAAATGTTGATACATATCACAATATTAATTCCAACATATCAACACAAATATCAGGAATTGGTAAAGGTTCTATTTTCTCTAAAGGTTTAGCATTCATAGAATTATCTACTGGAAAATATGTCATTCCTCACGACTTTCACATAGTCGGACAAGATTTCCCAATACCTTGCGATGGTATTATTGGTATGGATTTCTTCAAAAAGTATAATTGCCAATTAGATTGCACACAAACATGTGATTCTCTAATACTTCGGCCTAATAATCTAAATTATCCAATACATTTACCAATAATTCACACTTGTGACAATAATGCCACAATACTTCCAGCACGTTCCGAAGTAGTCCGTCAAATTAAAATTTCCACACCCGAAAACAATATTCTAATTCCAAATCAAGAAATTGATAAAGGAATCTTTGTAGCAAATACAATTTCCGATAATCAACAGACATTTGTCCGAATACTGAATACCACAAATTCAGTAAAAATTATAAACCTTAATGATATTAAAATTGAGAAGCTAAGTGACTATGAAATGGTCAATGACATTAGCAAAGATCGCCAAGAAACGGTGATGAAAAAATTAACAAAGAACTTTCCAGAACTATTTAAAAACAAATTAATAGATCTCTGCACCAAGTACACAGACATATTCGGACTAGAGACCGAATCAATTACAACAAATAATTTTTATAAACAAGAATTAAGACTAAAAGATACTGAGCCAGTATATATAAAGAATTACAGAATTCCTCATACACATAAAGAAGAAGTTAATAAACAAGTCAAAAAACTCATTTTAGACAATATAGTTGAACCGTCCGTATCAGAATATAACAGCCCAATACTACTTGTTCCAAAAAAAGGACTACCAGGTTCCGATACCAAAAGATGGCGATTGGTTATAGACTATCGTCAAATAAATAAAAAATTACTTTCCGATAAATTTCCGTTACCAAGAATAGACGACATTCTTGACCAATTAGGTCGAGCTAAATATTTTTCATGTTTGGACTTAATGTCCGGTTTTCACCAAATAGAGCTAAAAGAACACTCTAGAAATATCACGTCATTTTCAACGAGCAATGGCTCTTATCGCTTCACGCGATTGCCATATGGTTTAAAAATAGCGCCAAATTCTTTTCAAAGAATGATGACAATAGCTTTCTCTGGATTAGACCCTTCACAAGCATTCTTGTATATGGATGACTTAATAGTCATCGGTTGTTCCGAAAATCACATGATCAAAAACTTAACAAATGTCTTTGATTTGTGTAGGAAACACAACCTTAAACTACATCCAGAAAAATGCACATTCTTCATGCATGAAGTGACTTTTCTAGGTCACAAATGTACAGATCAAGGTATTTTTCCTGACGATAAAAAATACGATGTCATTAAAAAATACCCTGTCCCTACGGACGCCGATAGCGCTAGAAGATTCGTTGCATTTTGCAATTATTACAGACGTTTTATAAAAAACTTTGCAGATTATTCACGTCACATAACAAGATTATGTAAAAAGAATGTAAAGTTTGAATGGTCCAATGAGTGTCAAAAATCATTTGATTATTTAAAAAAAGCTCTTATAAAGCCTACTCTATTAAAGTATCCAGATTTTAATAAGGAATTTTGCATTATAACAGATGCCAGTAAACAAGCCTGCGGAGCAGTTTTAACACAAACCTATGGAGATAAACAATTGCCCGTAGCATATGCCTCCCGTTCATTTACAAAAGGAGAAAGCAATAAAAATACAACCGAACAAGAGTTAGCAGCAATTCACTGGGCAATAACATATTTTCGACCATATATATATGGCAAGCATTTTACAATAAAAACAGATCATAGACCATTGACATATTTGTTCTCAATGACAAACCCAAGTTCAAAATTAACTCGTATGAGACTCGATCTAGAAGAATACGAATTCACAGTTGAATATCTTAAGGGAAAAGATAATTTTGTAGCCGATGCGTTATCAAGAATAACCATTGATGAATTAACAACAATGAATAAACATGTCTTAAAAGTCACTACAAGACAACAAAGTAGACAGAACAATTCCTGCGCAGGAACAAAAAAGGAAACCTTGTTTAGGCAAGATCATATTAATGCTTCAAAGCCCAACGTATATGAAGTCATCAAGAATGACGATGTACGAAAAGTAGTGGCCTTGCACATAACTGATAAAATATGTTTGCTAAAACATGGAAATAAAGTTATTGCAAGAATTGATGTTAGCGATCTGTACACCAATGGAACTCTTGACTTAGGTCAGTTCTTCCAAAGGCTTGAAATGCAAGCCGGTATACATGAGATCCGCCAACTCAAAGTGGCACCGAGCGAAAAGATTTTTGAATTAGTTTCAAAAAATACTTTTAAAAAAATGGGCAATAAGATATTAAAATCATTAAGAGTAGCGCTACTCAAGCCGGTGACCCTAATTAATAATGAAAAAGAACAAGAAGCAATACTGTCTACATTTCATGACGATCCCATGCAAGGAGGTCATACAGGCATAACTAAAACGCTAGCAAAAATCAAAAGACACTACTATTGGAAAAACATGACTCGTCATGTCAAAGAGTACATACGTAGATGCCATAAATGCCTAACATCAAAAACGTTGATCCATACAAAGACCCCAATGACCATTACTGAAACACCAATAAGTGCCTTTGACAGAGTGATAGTGGATACGATAGGTCCGCTACCCAAATCTGAAAATAATAACGAATACGCAATTACATTGATATGCGATTTAACGAAATATCTTGTAGCTATTCCAATACCAAACAAAAATGCTAATACTGTTGCAAAAGCAATATTTGAATCTTTTATACTGAAGTTCGGTCCAATGAAGACGTTCATTTCGGACATGGGAACTGAATATAAAAATTCCATAATTAGCGATTTGTGCAAAAACCTAAAAATAGACAATATAACGTCTACAGCACACCACCACCAAACAGTTGGAACAGTCGAAAGAAGTCATAGAACCTTTAATGAATACATCCGTTCATATATATCTGTTGATAAAACAGATTGGGATGTATGGCTTCAATATTTTGTTTACTGTTTCAACACGACCCCCTCTATGGCACATGATTATTGTCCATATGAGTTAGTCTTCGGCAAACAAAGCAACTTGCCATCATATTTTAATACAATAGATAACATTAATCCATTATACAATATAGAAGACTACGCAAAGGAATCTAAGTTTAGGTTAGAACAGGCTTACAAAAGAGCCAGAATAATGCTAGAACAACATAAGGCTAAGAATAAAAAATATTATGATATGAAAGAAATAACTTTTGAATTAAAAATAGGAGATAAGGTTCTGTTAAGAAATGAAACTGGCCATAAGCTAGAACCAGTATATTTAGGCCCATATACAGTAGAAGCAATAGAAGCTAAGGAAAATATTTTAATTAAAAATGAAAAAAATAAGACACAAAAGGTACATAAGGATAGGTTAAAAATTTTTAATAATTGAAAATTTTCATGGACAGGGTGATCACCTCATAATAAAATAAAAATAATAATATAAATCTAAAAATTAATTATTTCAAAAAAGTTTTATATATATATATATATATTTAAAAAAAAAAAAGAAAAAAAAACCAAACATGGACAAAATTTAAAAAAAAAAAAAAGAAACAAGTTTTTTACCAATATTACAATATATACAAAAAAAAGTTTAATAATGAAAATATTTTTAATTTTAACATTAATATATATACTATTAATATTAATATATATACTATTTTTAAAATAACTTCATAAGATTACGTTATTTTTCAAAAGGAGGGAGATGTAGTATGCACACATATCGAGTACACACTGTAACACTTTGTTGCATTGATTACATAAACATAAGTCCCAAGCATATTCAAAGTGCAAAGTAATATGATCGCACAATAATGCAATGGGCAGCATAAGTGCCAAGTCGGCGTTTAGTTTGCCGCGCATGGCGCTCTCTTTGTGTGCACATAACATTCTCTCTTTTATATATAAAACCCAAAACGGCTGCTCCGCTGCCGGCGTACCTGGCGGCGCAGCTGCGCAGCCCTTAGCTTGATTAAGACATTTCATGTAAAACACAATTAATTAATAAATGTTCTTCAAACGCACAACACCGGTTGTTTTCCTTTCGATACAAAACTATTCATTGCTTAATGAACTTATCCTTGTTACCGACTGGTGCTTTTTAGAAAAAGCCTTTTTAGATATTGCCCTTAGCTCTTTCTATAGGACCCTAAGTATTAGATGTGTGCATTCCAAATTATGTTCCACTTTCTTATTTAAAAAATATTAAATCCCACAAAAAAAAACCTTTACTCGGGGGCAATTTTACGAAAAAATTCAGTTTAATATAAAAATTTTAAAAAAATATCTTAATTGATAAAAAAAAAAAAACGAAAATTGGAATTGGAATTGTGCGCGCACAGGGAGAGCTTCTTTGTTTTTTTTTTTTTTTTTTCTTTGATAGGGGTAATAAATTTATTTGGTTGTATGCGCTTGTGCTAATCAAAGCACTTTCGTATTTTGAGCATGGGGATGAACAAAGCAGGAAAAAGTGCAGGTACTAAGGAGGATGAAAAAAGTAAAAAACGAGTTTAGAAAATTGCTTTATCATTATGGTTTGAAATATTACATAGTAACGATCAACTAAAGCAATTGATCATTAAAAACTGCTAATAAATTTTATAATAATTATTTAAATTTAAGTAAATTGCATATTATTATAATTATATTTGTGATTACTAACTCAAAAAAAGCTTTAGAAGCAATAAAGTCGCGAGTCATATTCCCTTGTAATGTAAGCGAACGACCATTTTTTGTACGCTCAAACCGACAAGACCGTCTACAGACGGTCTTCAGGAATATTTCTCGATGTATTTTTGTATTTATTTTTCTACAGATCATAAGAGAATAGTATTACCTACTAGCAGTCTAATTCACAAATCGATAGACTTAGTCAATATATATTTTATGGCGATTGAAATTGTAATTTATTTGGTCATAGTAAAATTTGGTATTTTCCATAATTTCAATGTTTACCAAAATTCTGTGAAATAACGGTTATTTGTTTTCCATTTACATTTTAAAAACGGATGACCCTCTACAGACGGTCTTACCCGTTAGAGGGTTAAAGAAAAATATAAATTAATAAAAAAATAAAAACGAAAATTGGCATTCTGTAATTTTTATGAACAAAGAAGCTCAACCTGTGCGCGCACAATGCCAATTTTAGTTTTTATTTTTATACCCTGAGCCCTTAATGGGCAAAAAAGGGTATAATATGTTTGGCAGAATGTATGTAACAGGCAGAAAAGGGCGTGGCAGACCCCCAAAACTCTATAAATTCTTGATCAGGATTAACAGCCGAGACGATTGAGCCATGTTCGTCTGTCTGTCCGTCCGTCCGTTCGTCCGTCTGTTTGAACGCGTCGACCTCAGAAACCATTAAAGCTAGAGACATTAAACTTGGTATGTAGGTTCCGGGATACCATAGGCAGATCAAGTTTGTTTTTGTTTTTGGATCGGTCCACTATATAATATAGCTGCCATAGGAACGGTACATCGAAAATGAAGTTTTAGTACAGAAAAGTTTTGTGTTTGTTGAGATATTAGAACCAAACTGATAGAATATGCATATGGGCTGGTAATAAACAACTTGATCAAATATGGTTAAAATGGGTTAACTATACCATAAAGTTTAAGTATGGAAAAGTTTTGTGTTTGTTGAGATATCAGAGCCAAACTGATAGAATATGCATATGGGCTGGTAATATACATCTTAACTCAATTTGGTTAAAATGGGTTAACTATATCATAAAGCTGCCTTTAGATCGGTACATCGAAAATGAAGTTTAAGTATGGAAAAGTTTTGTGTTTGTTGAGATATCAGAACCGAACTGATAGAATATGCATATGGGCTGGTAATATACATCTTGACTCAATTTGGTTAAAATCGGTTAACTATATCATATAGCTGCCATAGGAACGGTACATCGAAAATGAAGTTTTAGTTTGGAAGAGTTTTTTGTTTTTTGAGATATCTTAACCAAACTGATAGAATATGCATTAATGTTGGTTTTGTACATTCTGACCAGATTTGGTTCAAATCGGCTCCATATATCATATAGCTGCCATATGAGCAATTGGTCGAAAATAAACTTTTATTAAAGAGTACCTGGGCTCAGGATATTCTACTGTCGAGCGTGCTTGAGTGTAACCGCCCACTTGTTTTTATTAATTTAGATTTTTTTTTTTGTAATTTTTATTTTAAACTGCAATTTTTTCGTGAAATTGCTTTCGTTACTTGACTTTTAACTCGAACAGAGGTCTTTTTTGTGTGATTTAATATTTTTTAAATAAGAAAGTGGAACATAATTTGGAATGCACACACATCCATTAGTGAAGAACTAAGGGCAATATCGATGTCAGTCGCTTTTTCTAAAAGGCACCAGTCGGTAACAAGGATAAGTTCATTAAGCAATGAATAATTTTACTTTTGAAAACTACGATGAGCTGATTGCTGACAAATTAGAGGCCAACTAAAAGATTTTAAGATTAAGATTAAAATTTCTATAGTAGGATGATATAAATCTTCAGGGATACTTAATGGTTAAGTCATTAATAACTAGTGGGCGGTTACAGTCGAGCACGCTCGACAGTTGAATACCCTGTGCCCAGGTACTCTGTACTGAAAGTTGATTTTCGATCGATTGTTCCTATTGCAGCTATATGATATCTTAGAACGATTCTAACCAAATTTGGTCAGGATATATAATATATGTATATGATGTATAATATAATGCCCAGATGCATATTCTATCAGTTTGGTTCTGATATCTCAACAAACAAAAAACTTTTCCATACTACAACTTCAATTTCGATGTAATGTTCCTATGGCAGCTATATGATATAGCTAATCGATTCTGACCAAATTTGATCAGGATGTATAATACCAGCCCAGATGCATATTCTTATAGTTTGGGTCTGATATCTCAACAAATAAAAAACTTTACCATACTAAAACTTCATTTTCGATGACCCGTTCCTATGGCAGCTATATGATATAGAGGACCGATCCAAAAATTAAAACAAACTTGATCTGCCTATGATCCTGATCAAGAATATATATACTTTTGGGAGTCTACCACGCCCCCTTCTGCCTGTTATATACATTCTGCCAAACACATACCCTTTTTTGCCCATTTCTAATGGGCTCAGGGTATTAAAGCCTGATGAAGAATTCGATCATTATGATTTCTTATTGAATTCATTTGAAACAATGGGAGATCACACAAGAATCCTAAAAAATTATCTTGGTTTAAGAAAACAAGATAATATGGGCTACTGCAATTTGCAATTGCTTTTGCTTATGACATTCTAACTTTATCATTATTGCAGGCAGATAAAAAAACATTTAAATTATTCGTTGAAATTCTTTCAAACTTAAAAATAAAAATCGTCTAAAAACAAAACTAAACGGTCTGGCAACATTTTATATTACAGCAATACAAAGTAAAACAAAACTGTCTGGCAACGCTGGATATTTCAGCTACGCTAAATTAAACAAAACTGTCTGGCAACACTGGTTTTTTAGCAACGAAGAGCTGTCAGCTATACACTCTCAAGCTGCTAAAACTGCCTTAATGCTGCTGTCCTTTCTTAATACTTATAAAAATATCTATATTCTGTTAACAGGTAGTATCTTCCAAACCACTCAACCAAAATTTATTTTTCTTATACCAAAAAACACAAAAATTACGTTTTACAACATACTCAAATTTAATAAAAGTCGTTAGAGCCGATTTGTCATATGTCGCCATAATGTAAGTTAAAAAACCTTATTTCACCTGTAAAAGGCTACCTGAGTACTTTAAGCAAAAAGTTTAAGAGTACGTCTTAAAGCTCTCTAACACACCTTTTCAATAACATACAGCGCATATCTGTAGCTTCTATGGCTTGGAATCTGTTGAGGTTTCAATATTCGCGGGATTTAGCGTATTCCGATAAACTATCGGTTTTTTTTTAAATTCGTAGAGCAAAAATTTCTAGATTTTCGAAAAGGAATAAATCCCCATCATTATATCTAAGCTTCTTTATAGCAACGCGAGTAAAGGGTGCAGGGGGCAGATCTCCATTTTTTTCTTTATAATTAAAGAAAAAATGTTTTTAAGTATGAAAAAAATTCCACATATAAATTTATGTATTTTACTGTCGGCCTGCATTAAAGATAAAATTAAAATTTCAAAAGCAATTGCCAAAATTTCTGATATCCAAAACCTCTACACTAGGTATAAGTCTAGTTTTAAAAGCAATTTCTAGTCCCAAAATTTCTGAAATCCAATTTTGTGACGAACAAAATTCAGTTTAATATAAAAATTTTAAATTAAAATATAAACTATTAAAAAAGAAAATTGGCATACAAAAACAATAACGCGTCGTTCCAGTCATAATCCCACTTTACAGTGAATTCACCGCATAGTGTGATTTTGGCCGGGAGGCCTGTCTCTCCTTAAAGATTTTATTATGACCCTAGAAGTATGCAACAAATTTGGTATGAACTGCTTGCCTAAGCAAACAGCTGGCAAATCATACAAGGGTTAGGTTAAGCCGGACGGCCGGATGGCCAAGTAAGGCCCTTAGAGATCCGGATGTTTGTGGGTCATGACCATAAAGTTGGCTTGAAGTCCTGTAGGATTGTTGTTTTTTGGCAAAGGTAAGCAGTAAGGATACCATCTTTGGTAAAACTTACGTTTGACGACTGCATGGATCTAATTGCTGCCTTGCTGTCGACAAATATGTTAATTGTGTGTTGTGAACAACCTCTGCTGCTTTCCTGATTGCGAAGACTTCCGCCTGAAATATGCTGCTTGCCGCCAATCTTATTTAAGGATCTGCACAATCTGTGTATATATGTAGGTGTTAAGTGTGACCCAGGACCGTTTTCCATTCCATTGGTTCCATGAAAGCAGTCGTTTTGGCACCAATGCAGGTCCGGAGGATCAGACTTCCCCGCAGCTAGTTGTGCGTAGATAATGAGGGGTTCGATTCCGAGTATTGTTTCGAGTGCTTTGGTTTGTGTGAATCTCAGTGCCCCTGTGATGCAGAGCATTGCCTGCCGCTTAACTTTTTCTATTAGCTTAACGTAGGTTTTTGGAAGTTGCACAGGCTAGTCAAGCTACAATGCAGGAGCCAGTACAGGCGTACAGATTGCAGCCAATCAAGCTGGTATGGCGATTTAAAATCCGTTACTGATTCAAACCGATTCTCAAACGTTGCAAGAGATATCAGAACAACAGTTTCAGCCTGATAGAGGAGTCCATTCCGAATATCAATCACCGAGAGAACACTAAGGGCTAGATACAATGGCAGCTAGTTTACAGCAAGGAATTGTACATGTGATGAGCACTGCTTTAGCTCGGCAAACTCACTATAATTTTACAAATTTGTTAACTTGAAGTGTAGGTTCCACAGCTTACCATCGTCTTTTTTCCATGGGATAGATTATGCCAGCAACGACTCTGCAGCCGCTGAACTACTTGCCAACTCTTTTCAATTCTCCTACTCTCCAATCTCCACGTCCAACTCATCGTATACTAAATCTATTTTTCAATCAAACACTATGTTTGCTCCCTCTATTTCCTATAACACTATTATTTCTTCTATTAGCTCTTTAAGATCTTCATTCATTCCTGGGTCTCATTCTTAGTTGTCTCCTTAAGGAATGTTGCTCTTCTTTAGCTGCTTCGTTGCATAAATTTTTAATCTATCCCTTGAATTTTCAGCCTTTTCATATCTTTGGAAAGAATTTTATGTCATTCCCCTCCTGATATTCCGAACTACAGAGGCATTGCTAAGCTATAAGCTATTGCTAAATTATTTGAAAAAATCCTTGATTCTTCTTTGCAGCATCCCGGTAAATCGATAATTTCCCTACACAACACGGCTTTATTAAGGTCGGGCCACTACGACCAACTTGGTTAAATTTACCTCCTTGGTAAATGATACATTTTCAGAGAACAAACAAACGGATGTCATACACACTGACTTCAGTAAAGCCTTTGACTCTGTGAACCAGGACCTCTTACTTTACAATCTTAAAGCTTCCTTCCCGCCTTTTTACGATGGGTTTCCACCTACTTGAAAGGTAGGACCCAAAAAGTGCTTCTTAGGTCAATAATTTCGAGTTCGGTTCACGTTACTTCTGGTGTACCTCAATGTAGTCACTTGGGGCCTTTATTTTTTACTCTGTTCATTAACGATGTACCCACTATTCTGTCCCATTCATTTATTTTAATGTATGCGGATGATGTAAAGCTTATCTTTTCATACACTGATCCCCTTCTTCATAATCGTCTGCAAGACGATTTGAACGCTATGCAACTATGGTGATCGACCAATTAGTGGCATATCAATTGAGCAAAGTGTATGTTTATGAAATT
Organism: Drosophila falleni; assembly: GCA_035045575.1. Lineage (NCBI taxonomy): Eukaryota > Metazoa > Arthropoda > Insecta > Diptera > Drosophilidae > Drosophila > Drosophila falleni. The sequence goes on along the minus strand of JAWNOV010000105.1, from coordinate 65,773 downwards.
TACTCGTTCTAGGCGCTATTTAGGTTCTTATATGATTGACAATATCCTTTTGAAACGTATAAAATCTGTAAAGGATCTTAGAGTTTTAATTGATTGCAAATTATGCTTCAGTGTACAAATCTCTACTATAGTTCATGACGTCCAAGGAGTACTTGGTTTCACAACACGTTGATCGAAATAATTTAATGTTCCTTATACCACTTTCACTTTTTTTACAGTGAATAATTTATATATAATTTTAATTTTATTATTAATCTTTAATTTATTTTTTATACTTGGATTTTTTTGTTTCTTTCGACTTTTTAGTCGTGCATAATTAAATATGCATTTACTTTTGCGGCTGACCCAGACCCCAAAAGATTTAAGGTGCGCTGAAAATATAAAATTTTGAAATATTTCAAAAAGAGTTTAAGTTTAAATTAATCAGACAACGAAAAGTGCGAAAACTTTTTAAATATGTGGCTGCAGATGATACCAAAATCATACCAGAAACTGGTACATTTCGAATTCCGTATATAGAATGAACTCAACTAAAATTGAAATTTGAGGCCCATTTTTATGTTTCTGAGGATCTGAATTATTAAACAGGCTTTTTGTCACATTACCATAAGCAGATCGCTTATTTAGCAAACTTCAAATAAATTTGAACCACTTACGATAATCAATTGAACAAGAAAGACCTAACAGTCTTCGTTTGCTATCAATCGAACATCTCCAAATTTGGGTAAATAAATATATGATTTTGCTTTCATAAAAGCTAAAAATATAGGTATTAATTTGGCGGACGTTAAATCAATTTTACGATTTTAATAATAACAAACCATTATACAATTAAAGTCTATAACTCTTAATTTCAGTATGTATTTGTAATGTATGCATTAGGATGATATTGCTAAATTCAGACAATATGCGTACAAAATGAAAACGACTCAAAGAAGTCTAAAATATTTGATCTTACTAAAAACTAGTCGGCCGGTGCTACAGTCGAGCATACTCGACTGTCGGAGACCCCGTACTTACTATCCAAAATCAGTCACTTCTAAAAACTAAATAATATTTAAGATTACCATAAACTCTTATATATTAAATTTTTCGCCGCTCAAATTTACACAGTAAATTTATAATTATTTAAATGAAATGATTAAACATGTATTCAAAATTAAATGTCAGTATAACATTCATATAGATCAATTTCATTAAATTGTAAAAATTAAAAAAAATAGCTTAAAATCAGCTGGAAAAAAAGTTGTTCCCGCCGGGAATCGAGCCCGCGACAAAATTGCAAAAATTTTCAAAAGACAAAGGCTCAACGTGTTGAGCCACTCTCGCACTTATGTCTTTACCCTCCTAAATGGCCATATTGCTTGTTTTAGTGCTTAATTAAAAAGTAAAAGAAATAATTTATATTTTAACATTTAATGTTAATATTACATTTTAAATAAGCACTAAGTTTGTTTTAATATAAAATGAAATTGAATTCGAACATAAATAAATTAAAAATCTGTCACCCACGGCAGGACTAGAACCTACGAACACTGGCCGACTCCGCGACTCAGTATACTACGCCACCGAAGCTCACGTCTGAATGGCAGCCAATTTGTTATATAATATGTTAATATCAATTTTTTGTTTTATCAAAATATTCAAGTTTTAATTACTGCCAACGCGCCATCAATGAATTAAACAGCAAAATTTATTATTTGAATATTTTCTCTATTTACTGTGCAATCAGAATGAAATTTTTAGCAAAAATTTAGGACAATTATATCTTCATCTGTGCAAAATCTGGAGTTTCTGGCTTTCAAAATGCTCTTATAATTTGGATATGAAATTTTCAATGTCGATTTGCAGGCGGTTAAGGGGGCGTGGCTGATTTTTGAAACAAACTTGATCTGCCTGCAGTATAGAGGAACCTACATACCAAGTTTGGTGTCTCTAGCTCTTATAGTCTCCGAGATCTAGGTGTTCATACAGACAGACGGACAGACAGACAGACAGACAGACAGACAGACGGACATTGCTATATCGACTCGACTATTGATGCTGATCAAGAATATATATACTTTATAGGGTCTGCCACGCCTCCTTCTACCTGTTACGCACATATTCGGTAAAACAAACCCATTAGACCCCTGTACTTTTCTTAAGTACGGGGTCTAAAAACATGGGCGGACGTGGGCTTGGTAAATTTTTATACCCTGAGCCCAATAAAAATGGGCAAAAAAGGGTATTATGTGTTTGGCAGAATGTATGTAACAGGCAGAAGGGGGCGTGGCAGACCCCCAAAACTATATATATTCTTGATCAGGATCAACAGCCGAGTCGATTGAGCCATGTCCGTCTGTCTGTCCGTCCGTCCGTCCGTCCGTCCGTCTGTTTGAACGCGTCGATCTCAGAAACCATAAAAGCTAGAGACTTCAAACTTGGTATGTAGGTTCCTGGATACCATAGGCAGATCAAGTTTGTTTTAATTTTTGGATCGGTGCACTATATCATATAGCTGCCATAGGAACGATACATCGAAAATGAAGTTTTAGTATGAAAAAGTTTTGTGTTTGTTGAGATATCAGAACCAAACTCATACAATATGCATCTGGGCTGGTATTACACATCCTGACCAAATTTGGTTAGAATCGGTTAACTATATCATATAGCTGCCATAGAAACGGTAGATCGAAAATGAAGTTTTAGTATGGAAAAGTATTTTGTTTGTTGAGATATCAGAACCAAACTGATAAAATGTACATCTGGGCTGGTATTATACATCTTGACCAAATTTCGGTAGAATCGGTTAACTATATCATATAGCTGCCATAGGAACTGTACATCAAAAATGAAGTTTTAGTATTGAAAAGTTTTTTGTTTGTTAAGATACCACAACCAAACAGACAGAGTGTGCATCTGGGCTGTTGTTTTACATCCTGACCAAATTTGGTTAAAATCGGTCTACTATATCATATAGCTGTCATAGGAACAATTGGTCGAAATTCAACCTAGGTGTAGAGGACTTGGGCTCAGGGTATCCTACTGTCGAGCGTGCTCGACTGTAACCGCCTACTTGTTAAACTAACTTCCGATAGGTCAACATCTTAAGAATATTGTCACCCAATTTGGTTCCAAATTGTTCAAAATGGTGTATCCAAATCTGTCGCGAATCAGATAGTACCCATTTTTGGTTATCGAGCTAATTATCATATTATAAGTATTTATTGTTGTAACTTTTAATTAATTTTAGTAACCATTTTTGACACTGGAGTTGTCAATTTCAATATGTTTTTAAATGAATTATCTTTGTTTTGCTTATTTGCTAAAAAAAATGTGTTGCTAAATAGAAATTGTAGGGGGAGGGCGTTCCCAAAATGTTTCCCCGGAAGCAACTTTTCGTCGCAACGACGCGGGGCTGGCCCTTTTCTATATTTAGGTTATGTGTTATATGACCACATGCAACGAATATTCTACTCATTTAGCGAGGGTTGTTCTTAATATTCTGAGACCACTCGCAAGATAAGATTATATGTATATTTATAAACATTTTCGGGCAGCAAATATTATTGATTCTAAGGCCGGACAAAATATTAAACTGCAGGTCTATTTATAAACATTTTGCGAAGGGGAATATTCATTTTAATTCCTTCTTATATAATGGAATGTATATTTTTATATTTTATCAACATCTATATATCTTTAATTGTCTGATTTTGTTATTTTTCTTAATTTTTAAACTTGAAAGATATTATGAGTGGCAAAATTAATTCTTACTCTATCAGCTCTACATTTGTATTTTATATATAAAACTTTGAGTAAAATAATAACTACAAAAATCAAATTTAATGTCAGATTTGCTGTTTAAGCTTTTAAGATTTGCTTTCAACCTAATGCCTTTTTCTCTATTATCATCTATTAATTTTCTTAAATGTGTTAGATCATTTGTGTTATTTACCATTATTTTGGATAGGGGAATTATTTTTTTCATTTTTATACAGTCTACTAGTTTGGTAATGGAAGAAGCTTTTCTTTGAATCGAATCACTTGATCTTAATTCGCTAGCGGCTATCATTTATTTTGTTACATGCCTAGCTGTGTAATCCTCTGGTAACTTTAAAACCCCCTGATTTGGTATCTTAATAACAACTCCCTGCAGGTTTCCACAGTTTACTTCTAAAACCTAATTATCAATCACCTTATACAACCATGTGTTTGGTGTATTTAAAACTGACCAAACGTTCAGTGATAAAGTTTGTTTAAATTCACAATCTGGTATGTTTGTTCTTTTAAGGGCTCACATTTCGAAAGAATTATCAGTAACTATGTTGGATGGCTAATTGCCTTTGAAAAGTATATGATTATCACTTTTTCTTATACATTTATTGAGTTCTGAGTATTCTAATAGTACAAGGTACATACTGCTCTCCATATCTTTTCCATAGTCGGCATCCATTGAACCAAATAAAATATGATAGAGCCTACAAATTCGAGTGTCGCTCTTCTTTGTCAGTTCTTTACCATTACCAGATCGATGTTCATCTTCAGATTTGCATATCGTCGGTTTAAAGCTCGTGTCATTTCATTACAATTTTGTTCATAATTTCCTAACTTCTTACATGCTTGACCAAGTTTTAGGTTATGTCGTTGAATATACTCGATTTCTTTGTTAAACAGCTCTAAGTCATAGTATATAACCAAACTCCATTTTTAGGGCACGATATTCAAATGTCCAACAATGTCTAAATAAATCATAGTATTATTTTCTAATGGAGTAATGTCTACGGATTTATTTTGTGCCCTGATATCTAATGTGGTAGATCGCGTAATTCCTGATGCTAATAATGAGTGCCATTGCAGTTGGGATCCTTCTTGGTCGCCTTGATTCTTCCTCAGGTATATCTGTCTATAATTTACAGAGTTTTATTAACGGGCGCTTTATCAAACCATTTTCCATTTTCCGTTTTTATTGTTACTTATCTAACTTTGCTATCGTCTTCAAGGTTGGTTTCTTCAATCCTTTCTGACGGCCATTTTGGTGCCGCTGATTTTTTTTTTTTTATTACTATCTGTCCCTTTCTCAAGATTGGACTGTTCTTTTTCTACTTAAATCTTTCGATTTTTTCCACAATTGATTTTTCATAGCTGTCAGTACTTTTCACCTGTCCAGCGATGATACTGCTCTATCGTTAGTTCAGGTATATCTACCAGTGTTTTGCCAATTAAAAAATGTCCTCGTGTCAGTATGTCGTCGAGATGATAATAATTATCGATTGAATATAATGGTCTCGAATTTAATACAGCTTCAACTTGTGACAATAACTTACTTATCTCTTTATAAGTTAACGTACTTTTTTCAAATGGTATTTCACCGATTTTCCCCTGCTTTCCATATTCCTCCGAAGTTCGGACTTTAATTTTTGTAAGTTATGTTGTCGATATCTTATAAGCCGATTTAGTTTTTTAATTGGATTTATTAACCCAAATACCCAATATTGCCTACGTATTAGTGCTTTCATTACCTTGTTTCCCCTATGTAACGTTTCCTTGTGCACTTTTCTTATTATGTTATTCGTTAAACGCGACTTGTTTAAGATAATTGGATGCTTCTGGTTATAACTTATGTCGGCATATTTTAGTCGACCTTCTACTCTTAGTATACCCTTGTCATCTAGGTATGTATATAGTGAAGATAACTTACTTTTTGAGTTAGCATTTCGGTCGTTCTGCAAGTTGCAGATCTCTCCTCCTCTTTTAAAAATAATAATATTCATTGCTTCGTCTGTTTCTTCTTTTCTAATTTTCTTGATGTAATTTTTCTTTGACAATATTATGTAAGTAATACTAGGAGCAAGGTTGTAGTCGAGATCCCAACTATAGGACACCCGTTATTTAACTTAAATATGTATAAAAGTAATTGTTTAAAGAATCTTTTTGTTCATACGGACGGACAGACAGACGGAGAGAAACACATGGCTATATCGACTCGGCTATTTATGCTGATCAAGAATATATATTCTTTATAGCGTCGGAGATGCCTCCTTCTCAGGTCGCGAAAACCGCATAGAAGGCGGTCGGATCTACGGAGTTTGTATTCTATTGTTTTACTGTTGGAAATTCGTCGTCCAACCCGTCAATTTTGTGTCAATTAAGTGCTGAAAATTAGAAAATTATTATTATAAACATAGCATTTGCATTAAACAAAAAAAAAAAGTTTTAAGGGCTGACCGCCAAGCCGACGGCAAGCTGCGCACAAATATAAACCTTGCCTTTAAACTAATGCTGGCGTATTAGCTTAAGTTTCAATCGGGAGCACCACAACAACATCTACAACAAACACAATTTCTGAAGTCATTAATTTAACGAACCAAAACAATAATACACTAAAAGAAGTTGAGTGTGAATTTAACAGAAAGAAATTCTGCCACAAATAAAAGAGAATTATACGCTATTGTATGGGGCTTAAAGAATCTCAGAAAGGACCGTTTTCCATTCCCCTGGTTCCATGAAAGCAGTCGTTTTGGCATCAATGCAGGTACGGAGGATCACACGTCCCCGCAGCTAGTTGTGCGTAGATAATGAGGGGTTCGATTCCGAGTATTGTTTTGAGTGCTTTGGTTTGTGTGAATCTCAGTGCCCCTGTGATGCAGAGCATTGCCTGCCGCTTAACTTTTTCCATTAGCTTAACGTAGGTTTTTGGAAGTTGCACAGGCTAGTCAAGCTACAATGCAGGAGCCAGTACAGGCGTACATATTGCAGCCAATCAAGCTGGTATGGCGATTTCAAATCCGTTACTGATTCAAACCGATTCTCAAACGTTGCAAGAGATATCAGAACAACAGTTTCAGCCTGATAGAGGAGTCCATTCCGAATATCAATCACCGAGAGAACACTAAGGGCTAGATACAATGGCAGCTAGTTTACAGCAAGGAATTGTACATGTGATGAGCACTGCTTTAGCTCGACAAACTCATTATAATTTTACAAATTTGTTAACTTGAAGTGTAGGTTCCACAGTTTACCATCGTCTTTTTTCCATGGGATAGATTATGCCAGCAACGACTCTGCAGCCGCTGAACTACTTGCCAACTCTTTTCAATTCTCCTACTCTCCAATCTCCACGTCCAACTCATCGTATACTAAATCTATTTTTCAATCAAACACTATGTTTGCTCCCTCTAATTCCTATAACACTATTATTTCTTCTATTAGCTCTTTAAAATCTTCATTCATTCCTGGGTCTCATTCTTAGTTGTCTCCTTAAGGAATGTTGCTCTTCTTTAGCTGCTTCGTTGCATAACTTTTTAATCTATCCCTTGAATTTTCAGCCTTTGGAAAGAATTTTATGTCATTCCCCTCCTGATATTCTGAACTACAGAGGCATTGCTAAGCTATAAGCTATTGCTAAATTATTTGAAAAAATCCTTGATTCTTCTTTGCAGCATCCCGGTAAATCGATAATTTCCCTACACAACACGGCTTTATTAAGGTCGGGCCACTACGACCAACTTGGTTAAATTTACCTCCTTGGTAAATGATACATTTTCAGAGAACAAACAAACGGATGTCATACACACTGACTTCAGTAAAGCCTTTGACTCTGTGAACCAGGACCTCTTACTTTACAAACTTAAAGCTTCCTTCCCGCCTTTTTACGATGGGTTTCCACCTACTTGAAAGGTAGGACCCAAAAAGTGCTTCTTAGGTCAATAATTTCGAGTTCGGTTCACGTTACTTCTGGTCTACTTCAGGGTAGTTACTTGGGGCCTTTGCTTTTTACTCTATTCATTAACGATCTACCCACCATTCCGTCTCATTCTTATATTTTAATGTATGCGGATGATGTAAAATTTATGTTTTCACACACTGATCCCCTTCTTCACAATCGTCTGCAAGACGATTTGAACTCTATGCAACTATGGTGATCGACCAATCAGTTGCATCTCAATTGAGCAAAGTATATGTTTATGAAATTTACTCGTTCTAGTTTTATTTGATTGCAAATTATGCTTCAGTGTACATATATCTACTATAGTTAATGACGTCCAAGGAGTACTTGGTTTCACAACACGTTGATCGAAATAATTTTATGTTCCTTTTACCACTTCACTTTTTTTACAGTGAATAATTTATATTTATATTTAATTTTAATTTTATTTTTAATCTTTAATTTAATTTTTATACTTGGATTTTTTTGTTTCTTCCGACTGATTTTTAGTCGTGCATAATTAAATAAATGTGAAATCTGAGGCCGCTCTTAATGTTCTCTGAGAGCTAGGAAATGAGCAATGAGTAATGAAAGAATTAACGTGGTTCGGGTTCTGTTCAAGCCTCACATCTGCTTATCTGCTATCAGTATGAGAATCGTAATACTTTGTGACAACATTTAAAATATTATAAATATAGTTATAGTTAGATAAGAGCTAGCCACAATACGCTCCCACCAATCGTATGGTTTTGCATAGGACTCGCATCTCCATTTACATTTGTGGCTGACCCAGACCCCAAAAGATATAAAGTGCGCTGAAAATATAAAATTTTGAAATATTTCAAAAAGAGTTTAAGTTAAAATTAATCAGACAACGAAAAGTGCGAAAACATTTTAAATATGTGGCTGCAGATGATACCAAAATCATACCAGAAACTGGTACATTTCGAATTCCGTATATAGAATGAACTCAACTAAAATTGAAATTTGAGGCCCATTTTTATGTTTCTGAGGATCTGAATTATTAAACAGGCTTTTTGTCACATTACCATAAGCAGATCGCTTATTTAGCAAACTTCAAATAAATTTGAACCACTTACGATAATCAATTGAACAAGAAAGACCTAACAGTCTTCGTTTGCTATCAATCGAACATCTCCAAATTTGGGTAAATAAATATATGATTTTGCTTTCATAAAAGCTAAAAATATAGGTATTAATTTGGCGGACGTTAAATCAATTTTACGATTTTAATAATAACAAACCATTATACAATTAAAGTCTATAACTCTTAATTTCAGTATGTATTTGTAATGTATGCATTAGGATGTTATTGCTAAATTCAGACAATATGCGTACAAAATGAAAACGACTCAAAGAAGTCTAAAATATTTGATCTTACTAAAAACTAGTCGGCCGGTGCTACAGTCGAGCATACTCGACTGTCGGAGACCCCGTACTTACTATCCAAAATCAGTCACTTCTAAAAACTAAATAATATTTAAGATTACCATAAACTCTTATATATTAAATTTTTGGCCGCTCAAATTTACACAGTAAATTTATAATTATTTAAATGAAATGATTAAACATGTATTCAAAATTAAATGTCAGTATAACATTCATAAAGAACAATTTCATTAAATTGTAAAAATTAAAAAAAATAGCTTAAAATCAGCTGGAAAAAAAGTTGTTCCCGCCGGGAATCGAACCCGCGACAAAATTGCAAAAATTTTCAAAAGACAAAGGCTCAACGTGTTGAGCCACTCTCGCACTTATGTCTTTACCCTCCTAAATGGCCATATTTCTTGTTTTAGTGCTCAATTAAAAAGTAAAAGAAATAATTTATATTTTAACATTTAATGTTAATATTACATTTTAAATAAGCACTAAGTTTGTTTTAATATAAAATGAAATTGAATTCGAACATAAATAAATTAAAAATCTGTCACCCACGGCAGGACTAGAACCCACGAACACTGTCCGACTCCGCGATTCAGTACACTACGCCACCGAAGCTCACGTCTGAATGGACGCCAATTTGTTATATAATATGTTAATATAAATTTTTTGTTTTATCAAAATATTCAAGTTTTAATTACTGCCAACGCGCCATCAACGAATTAAACAGCAAAATTTATTATTTGAATATTTTCGCTATTTACTGTGCGATCAGAATGAAATTTTCAGCAAAAAATTAGGACAATTATATCTTCATCTGTGCAAAATCTGGAGTTTCTGGCTTTCAAAATGCTCTTATAATTTGGATAAGAAATTTTCAATGTCGATTTGCAGGCGGTTAAGGGGGCGTGGCTGATTTTTGAAACAAACTTGATCTGCCTGCAGTATAGAGGAACCTACATACCAAGTTTGGTGTCTCTAGCTCTTATAGTCTCCGAGATCTAGGTGTTCATACAGACAGACGGACAGACAGACAGACATACAGATAGACAGACAGACGGACATTGCTATATCGACTCGACTATTGATGCTGATCAAGAATATATATACTTTATAGAGTCTGCCACGCCTCCTTCTACCTGTTACGCACATATTCGGTAAACCAAACCCAATAGACCCCTGTACTTTTTTTAAGTACGGGGTCCAAAAACATGGGCGGACGTGGGCTTGGTAAATTTTAAAACTAACTTCCGACAGGTCAACATCTTAAGATGTTCAAAATGGTGTATCCAAATCTGTCGCGAATCAAATAGTACCCATTTTTGGTTATCGAGCTAATTATCGTATTATAAGTATTTATTGTTGTAACTTTTAATTAATTTTAGTAACCATTTTTGACACTGGAGTTGTCAATTTCAATATGTTTTTAAATGAATTATCTTTGTTTTGCTTATTTGCTAAAAAAAATGTGTTGCTAAATTGAAATTGTAGAGGGAGGGCGTTTCCAAAATGTTGCCCCGAAGCAACTTTTCGTCGCAACGACGCGGGGCTGGCCCTTTTCTATATTTAGGTTATGTGTTATATGACCACATGCAACGAATATTCTACTCATTTAGCGAGGGCTGTTCTTAATGTTCTGAGACCACTCGCAAGATAAGATTATATATATATTTATAAACATTTTCCGGCAGCAAATATTTTTGATTCTAAGGCCGGACAAAAACTGCAGGTCTATTTATAAACATTTTGCGAAGGGGAATATTCATTTTAATTCCTTCTTATATAATGGAATGTATATTTTTATATTTTATCAACATTTATATATCTTTAATTTTCTGATTTTGTTATTTTTCTTAATTTTTAAACTTGAAAGATATTATGAGTGGCAAAATTAATTCTTACTCTATCAGCTCTACATTTGCATTTTATATATAAAACTATGAGTAAAATAATAACTACAAAAATCAAATTTAATGTCAGATTTGCTGTTTAAGCTTTTAAGATTTGCTTTCAACCTAATGCCTTTTTCTCTATTATCATCTATTAATTTTCTTATATGTGTTAGATCATTTGTGTTATTTACCATTATTTTGGATAGGGGAACTATTTCTTCCATTTTTATACAGTCTACTAGTTTCGTAATGGAAGAAGCTTTACTTTGAATCGAATCACTTGATCTTAATTCGCTAGCGGCTATCATTTATTTTGTTACATGCCTAGCTGTGTAATCCTCTGGTAACTTTAAAACCCCCTGAGTTGGTATCTTAATATCAACTCCCTGCAGGTTTCCACAGTTTACTTCTAAAACCTAATTATCAATCACCTTATACATCCATGTGTTTGGTGTATTTAAAACTGTCCAAACGTTCAGTGATAAAGTTTGTTTAAATTCACAATCTGGTATGTTTGTTCTTTTAAGGGCTCTCATTTCGAAAGAATTATCAGTAACTATGTTGGATGGCTAATTGCCTTTGAAAAGTATATGATTATCACTTCTTCTTATACATTTATTGAGTTCTGAGTATTCTAATAGTACATATGCGACCAGATGAATACCCAAAACTCGCTTTTAATTTGAGCAATTATAATTATTGTTGTAAATGGGACTGGTAATGGTTAAATAGTGATATTTCCACGTTTGCAACTAGTTTCCCATCCACCATTACTGCTTTGGCTTTTATTAATCTGTAAATTTTTCTGTCGACTCTATGATTGATGTTTGTTCTTTACGGAGTGCTACAAGGTACATACTGCTCTCCATATCTTTTCCATAGTCGGCATCCATTGAACCAAATAAAATATGATGAATACAGCCTACAAATTCGAATGTCGATCTTCTTTGTCAGTTCTTTACCATTACCAGATCGATGTTCATCTTCAGATTTGCATATCGTCGTTTAAAAGCTCGTGTCATTTCATTACAATTGTGTTCATAATTTCCTAACTTCTTACATGCTTGACCAAGTTTTAGGTTATGTCGTTGAATATACTCGATTTCTTTGTTAAACAGCTCTAAGTCATCGTATATAACCAAACTCCATTTTTAGGGCACGATATTCAAATGTCCAACAATGTCTAAATAAATCATAGTATCATTTTCTAATGGAGTAATGTCTACGGATTTATTTTAGCCCTGATATCTAATGTGGTAGATCGCGTAATTCCTGATGCTAATAATGAGTGCCATTGCAGTTGGGATCCTTTTTGGTCGCCTTGATTCTTCCTCAGGTATATCTGTCTATAATTTACAGAGTTTTATTAACGGGCGCTTTATCAAACCATTTTCCATTTTCCGTTTTTATTGTTACTTATCTAACTTTGCTATCGTCTTCAAGGTTGGTTTCTTCAATCCTTTCTGACAGCCATTTTGGTGCCGCTGAGTTTTTATTTTTTTTATTACTATCTGTCAATTTCTTAGGATTGGACTGTTCTTTTTCTACTTAAATCTTTCGATTTTTTCCACAATTGATTTTTCATAGCTGTCAGTACTTTTCACCTGTCCAGCGATGATACTGCTCTATCGTTAGTTCAGGTATATCTACCAGTGTTTTGCCAATTAAAAAATGTCCTCGTGTCAGTATGTCGTCGAGATGATAACCATTATCGATTGAATATAATAGTCTCGAATTTAATACAGCTTCAACTTGTGACAATAACTTACTTATCTCTTTATAAGTTAACGTACTTTTTTCAAATGGTATTTCACCGATTTTCACCTGCTTTCCATATTCCTCCGAAGTTCGGACTTTAATTTTTGTAAGTTATGTTGTCGATATCTTATAAGCCGATTTAGTTTTTTAATTGGATTTATTAACCCAAATACCCAATATTGCCTACGTATTAGTGCTTTCATTACCTTGTTTCCCCTATGTAACGTTTCCTTGTGCATTTTTCTTATTATGTTATTTGTTAAACGCGACTTGTTTAAGATAATTGGATGCTTCTGGTTATAACTTATGTCGGCATATTTTAGTTTACCTTCTACTCTTAGTATACCCTTGTCATCTAGGTATGTATATAGTGAAGATAACTTGCTTTTTGAGTTAGCATTTCGGTCGTTCTGCAAGTTGCAGATCTCATGGGCAAACTCAGTTCGTTGATGTCTTTTAAAAATAATAATATTCATTGCTTCGTCTGTTTCGTCTGTTTCTTCTTTTCTAATTTTCTTGATGTAATTTTTCTTTGACAATATTATGTAAGTAACACTAGGGGCAAGGTTATAGTCGAGATCCCGACTATAGGACACCCGTTATTAACTTAAATATGTATAAAAGTAATTGTTTAAAGAATTCTTTTGTTCATACGGACGGACAGACAGACGGAGAGGCACACATGGCTATATCGACTCGGCTATTTATGCTGATCAAGAATATATATTCTTTATAGCGTCGGAGATGCCTCCTTCTCCCTGTTACATAATAATTTTGAAGTAACGGATATAACAAGGGGGCTCTGCCTAAACTTAAACTAAAACATGATTTTGTACCAATCAGTCCTATGACAGCTATAAGATACAGTCGACCGATTTGAACGAACTTCGGACGGACAAAACCAAGATAAATGCATATTATAACAGTTTGGTTAAGATATCTCAAAAACAAAAAACTTTTTCCAACTAAGACTTCATTTTTTATTGAGCGTGTCTATAGCAGCTATATGATATAGTAGACCGATTTTAACCAAATTTGGTCAGGATGTATAATACCAGCCCAGATGAATATTCTATCAGTTTGGTTCTGATATCTCAACAAACAAGAAACTTTTCCGTAGAAAAACTTCATGTTCGATGTTTTGTTCCTATGGCAGCTTTTGTTATATAGCTTACCGATTTTAACCAAATTTGGTTCTGATATCTCAACAAACAAGAAAATTTTCCATACAAAAACTTTATGATGGATTTATCGTTCCTAACAAAAGTCGTGAACTACATATGAGACCGGCAAACACAGAGTTGTGTCCATCAGTTCGCTCAGGCCGCGAGAACCACATAGAAGGCGGTCGTATCTACGGAGTTTGTATTCTATTATTTTACTGTTGAAAATTCGTCGTCCAACCCGTCAATTTTGTCTGCAATTTTTTATATAAGTGCTGAAAATTAGAAAATTATTAATATAAACATAGCATTTGCCTTAACAAAAAAAAAAAAGTTTCAAGGGCTGACCGCCAAGCCGACGGCAAACTGCGCACAAAGGTATACCTTGCCTTTTAACTAATGCTGGTGCAATTGGGAGCACCACAACAACATCTACAACAAACACAATTTCTGAAGTCATTAATTTAACGAACCAAAACAATAATACACTAAAAGAAGTTGAAAGTGAATTCAACAGAAAGAAATTCTGCCACAAATAAAAGAGAATTATACGCTATTGTATGGGGCTTAAAGAATTGTAGACAGGACCGTTTTCCATTCCCCTGGTTCCAGTCGTTTTGGCATCAATGCAGGTACGGAGGATCAGACTTCCCCGCAGCTAGTTGTGCGTAGATAATGAGGAGTTCGATTCCGAGTATTGTTTCGAGTGCTTTGGTTTGTGTGAATCTCAGTGCCCCTGTGATGCAGAGCATTGCCTGCCGCTTAACTTTTTCTATTAGCTTAACGTAATTAAAATCCGTTACTGATTCAAACCGATTCTCAAACGTTGCAAGAGATATCAGGACAACAGTTTCAGCTTGATAGAGGAGTCCATTCCGAATATCAATCACCGAGAGAACACTAAGGGCTAGATACAATGGCAGCTAGTTTAGAGCAAGGAATTGTACATGTGATGAGCACTGCTTTAGCTCGGCAAACTCACTATAATTTTACAAATTTGTTAACTTGAAGTGTAAGTTCCACAGTTTACCTTCGTCTTTTTTCCATGGGATAGATTATGCCAGCAACGACTCTGCAGCCGCTGAACTACTTGCTAACTCTTTTCAATTCTCCTACTCTCCAATCTCCACGTCCAACTCATCGTATCCTAAATCTATTTTTCAATCAAACACTATGTTTGCTCCCTCTATTTCCTATAACACTATAATCTGTTCTATTAGCTCGAAATCCCGACAAAAGGATACCCATTACTTATTTTAAATATATATAAAAGTGTTTTTAAAGAATGGTTTTTGAGAATTAACTATTATTATTAAAATTTATTATTATAGGCCCGTAATCCCCATTGAGAATTTGCCTCTTCCTCCTAATTATGAGACTCGATAAGAAAGATTTTTTCCGAGTTTGAAAATTAGTAGCTTCGTCAGGCTAAAAACTGATTTTGGTTATCAACTACTTTATGTTAACAATTGTTTCAACATCCTCAGGTTCTCAACTGCTTTATATTAGTGTATCGAAAGGAAAACAACCGGTGTTGTGCGTTTGAAGAACATTTATTAATTAATTGTGTTTTACATGAAATGTCTTAATCAAGCTAAGGGCTGCGCAGCTGCGCCGCCAGGTACGCCGGCAGCGGAGCAGCCGTTTTGGGTTTTATATATAAAAGAGAGAATGTTATGTGCACACAAAGAGAGCGCCATGCGCGGCAAGCTAAACGCCGACTTGGCACTTATGCTGCCCATTGCATTATTGTGCGATCATATTACTTTGCACTTTGAATATGCTTGGGACTTATGTTTATGTAATCAATGCAACAAAGTGTTACAGTGTGTATTCGATATGTGTGCATACTACATCTCCCTCCTTTTGAAAAATAACGTAATCTTATGAAGTTATTTTAAAAATAGTATATATATTAATATTAATAGTATATATATTAATGTTAAAATTAAAAATATTTTCATTATTAAACTTTTTTTTGTATATATATAATTATATGTAATAATGGTCAAAAACTTGTTTCTTTTTTTTTTTTTTTTTTTAAATTTTGTCCATGTTTGGTTTTTTTTCTTTTTTTTTAAATATCTATATATATATAAAATTTGTTTTGAAATAATTAATTTTTAGATTTATATTATTATTTTTATTTTATTATGAGGTGATCACCCTTTCCATGAAAATTTTCAATTATTAAAAATTTTTAACCTATCCTTATGTACCTTTTGTGTCTTATTTTTGTCATTTTTAATTAAAATATTTTCCTTAGCTTCTATTGCTTCTACTGTATATGGGCCTAAATATACTGGTTCTAGCTTATGGCCAGTTTCATTTCTTAACAGAACCTTATCTCCTATTTTTAATTCAAAAGTTATTTCTTTCCTATCATAATATTTTTTATTCTTAGCCTTATGTTGTTCTAGCATTATTCTGGCTCTTTTGTAAGCCTGTTCTAACCTAAACTTAGATTCCTTAGCGTAGTCTTCTATATTGTATAATGGATTAATGTTATCTATTGTATTAAAATATGATGGCAAGTTGCTTTGTTTGCCGAAGACTAACTCATATGGACAATAATCATGTGCCATAGAGGGGGTCGTGTTGAAACAGTAAACAAAATATTGAAGCCATACATCCCAATCTGTTTTATCAACAGATATATATGAACGGATGTATTCATTAAAGGTTCTATGACTTCTTTCGACTGTTCCAACTGTTTGGTGGTGGTGTGCTGTAGACGTTATATTGTCTATTTTTAGGTTTTTGCACAAATCGCTAATTATGGAATTTTTATATTCAGTTCCCATGTCCGAAATGAACGTCTTCATTGGACCGAACTTCAGTATAAAAGATTCAAATATTGCTTTTGCAACAGTATTAGCATTTTTGTTTGGTATTGGAATAGCTACAAGATATTTCGTTAAATCGCATATCAATGTAATTGCGTATTCGTTATTATTTTCAGATTTAGGTAGCGGACCTATAGTATCCACTATCACTCTGTCAAAGGCACTTATTGGTGTTTCAGTAATGGTCATTGGGGTCTTTGTATGGATCAACGTTTTTGATGTTAGGCATTTATGGCATCTACGTATGTACTCTTTGACATGACGAGTCATGTTTTTCCAATAGTAGTGTCTTTTGATTTTTGCTAGCGTTTTAGTTATGCCTGTATGACCTCCTTGCATGGGATCGTCATGAAATGTAGACAGTATTGCTTCTTGTTCTTTTTCATTATTAATTAGGGTCACCGGCTTGAGTAGCGCTACTCTTAATGATTTTAATATCTTATTGCCCATTTTTTTTAAAGTATTTTTTGAAACTAATTCAAAAATCTTTTCGCTCGGTGCCACTTTGAGTTGGCGGATCTCATGTATACCGGCTTGCATTTCAAGCCTTTGGAAGAACTGACCTAAGTCAAGAGTTCCATTGGTGTACAGATCGCTAACATCAATTCTTGCAATAACTTTATTTCCATGTTTTAGCAAACATATTTTATTAGTTATGTGCAAGGCCACTACTTTTCGTACATCGTCATTCTTGATGACTTCATATACGTTGGGCTTTGAAGCATTAATAGGATCTTGCCTAAACAAGGTTTCCTTTTTTGTTCCTGCGCAGGAATTGTTCTGTCTACTTTGTTGTCTTGTAGTGACTTTTAAGACATGTTTATTCATTGTTGTTAATTCATCAATGGTTATTCTTGATAACGCATCGGCTACAAAATTATCTTTTCCCTTAAGATATTCAACTGTGAATTCGTATTCTTCTAGATCGAGTCTCATACGAGTTAATTTTGAACTTGGGTTTGTCATTGAGAACAAATATGTCAATGGTCTATGATCTGTTTTTATTGTAAAATGCTTGCCATATATATATGGTCGAAAATATGTTATTGCCCAGTGAATTGCTGCTAACTCTTGTTCGGTTGTATTTTTATTGCTTTCTCCTTTTGTAAATGAACGGGAGGCATATGCTACGGGCAATTGTTTATCTCCATAGGTTTGTGTTAAAACTGCTCCGCAGGCTTGTTTACTGGCATCTGTTATAATGCAAAATTCCTTATTAAAATCTGGATACTTTAATAGAGTAGGCTTTATAAGAGCTTTTTTTAAATAATCAAATGATTTTTGACACTCATTGGACCATTCAAACTTTACATTCTTTTTACATAATCTTGTTATGTGACGTGAATAATCTGCAAAGTTTTTTATAAAACGTCTGTAATAATTGCAAAATGCAACGAATCTTCTAGCGCTATCGGCGTCCGTAGGGACAGGGTATTTTTTAATGACATCGTATTTTTTATCGTCAGGAAAAATACCTTGATCTGTACATTTGTGACCTAGAAAAGTCACTTCATGCATGAAGAATGTGCATTTTTCTGGATGTAGTTTAAGGTTGTGTTTCCTACACAAATCAAAGACATTTGTTAAATTTTTGATCATGTGATTTTCGGAACAACCGATGACTATTAAGTCATCCATATACAAGAATGCTTGTGAAGGGTCTAATCCAGAGAAAGCTATTGTCATCATTCTTTGAAAAGAATTTGGCGCTATTTTTAAACCATATGGCAATCGCGTGAAGCGATAAGAGCCATTGCTCGTTGAAAATGACGTGATATTTCTAGAGTGTTCTTTTAGCTCTATTTGGTGAAAACCGGACATTAAGTCCAAACATGAAAAATATTTAGCTCGACCTAATTGGTCAAGAATGTCGTCTATTCTTGGTAACGGAAATTTATCGGAAAGTAATTTTTTATTTATTTGACGATAGTCTATAACCCCCTTTTTTTGTTTCGGCCCGGTTGTCCTTTTTTTGGAACAAGTAGTATTGGGCTGTTATATTCTGATACGGACGGTTCAACTATATTGTCTAAAATGAGTTTTTTGACTTGTTTATTAACTTCTTCTTTATGTGTATGAGGAATTCTGTAATTCTTTATATATACTGGCTCAGTATCTTTTAGTCTTAATTCTTGTTTATAAAAATTATTTGTTGTAATTGATTCGGTCTCTAGTCCGAATATGTCTGTGTACTTGGTGCAGAGATCTATTAATTTGTTTTTAAATAGTTCTGGAAAGTTCTTTGTTAATTTTTTCATCACCGTTTCTTGGCGATCTTTGCTAATGTCATTGACCATTTCATAGTCACTTAGCTTCTCAATTTTAATATCATTAAGGTTTATAATTTTTACTGAATTTGTGGTATTCAGTATTCGGACAAATGTTTGTTGATTATCGGAAATTGTATTTGCTACAAAGATTCCTTTATCAATTTCTTGATTTGGAATTAGAATATTGTTTTCGGGTGTGGAAATTTTAATTTGACGGACTACTTCGGAACGTGCTGGAAGTATTGTGGCATTATTGTCACAAGTGTGAATTATTGGTAAATGTATTGGATAATTTAGATTATTAGGCCGAAGTATTAGAGAATCACATGTTTGTGTGCAATCTAA
The DNA here is from genome assembly GCA_035045575.1 of Drosophila falleni. Taxonomy (NCBI): domain Eukaryota; kingdom Metazoa; phylum Arthropoda; class Insecta; order Diptera; family Drosophilidae; genus Drosophila; species Drosophila falleni. Next base: position 46,408 of record JAWNOV010000105.1, on the reverse strand, counting down.
TTGGCAATTATACTTTTTGAAGAAATCCATACCAATAATACCATCGCAAGGTATTGGGAAATCTTGTCCGACTATGTGAAAGTCGTGAGGAATGACATATTTTCCAGTAGATAATTCTATGAATGCTAAACCTTTAGAGAAAATAGAACCTTTACCAATTCCTGATATTTGTGTTGATATGTTGGAATTAATATTGTGAAATGTATCAACATTTTCTTTTAATATAGATATATCTGCTCCAGTATCTAACAGTAATGTAAATATTTTGCTAGTTTTTTCATTTTTTATTTTAATAAAGATACTGAGGTTTAAGTTTATAGCGTGTACTTTGGCTTTTCTTGGTGCACATCTTAAGGGTTCTGCTGGTTTTCCGAGTTAGTCTGAGTAACTCGAACATTAGTTCCTTGGCCGTTTTGGTTATTATTATTTCCGTTATTTCGGTAGTTTTGTCTACCTCGATAACTATTTCCACCGCGATAGCTGTTGCTACCTCTAGCTCTTTGAGTGCCGCGGAAACGTCCGTTTCCATTACCACGGTTGTAACCATAGTTACTTCCACGATAATTGTTTGCTTGTCGATTTTTGTAATACAAAACTGTATCGGATCGGCCAGTTGCATCTGTGCAGCTGTTTACAAACTTTGCTACGGCTTCATTCATATTGGAAAATTGGCCAGCTTCCATTATAAGTTTTACCTTATCAATGGAGCAATTCTTTATCATTGATTTAACAGCGTGTTGGGTGCTGTATTTTGAAGCTAGTTGTGATGGAAGTCCATCAGTTATGTATGCACCTTCTAGAGCTTTTGTCAGCTTTTCAACCTCTTGGGTATACTGATTTGCTGTTTTGGTCTTTTGTTGAAGATTGAGCAGTTTAGCTGTAATGACTTCAACAGATTCACCTCGTACAGTATTGGATAATGTGCTAATAATTTGTGCAATTGAATTCTCATTGCTAATCAAATTACGTGCGTTTCCTTTAAGCTTTGTTTTAATCAATTGGACTGCCGTTGACTCGTGTGTCTCTTTGATTGAGTTCACTAATTGCAACGCGTCTAGAAAGCTTCTTAAATTTTCAGCTTTGCCATCGAAATCTGGTATCAGAGATGACGCTGTTTTTATACCCTGCCCTTAAAAAGGGCAAAAAGGGTATAATGCGTTTGGCAGGATGTATGTAACAGGCAGAAGGAGGCGTGGCAGACCCCAAAAGTATATATATTCTTGATCAGGATCAAAGTCGAGTCGATTGAGCCATGTCCGTCTGTCTGTCGTCTGTCTGTCCTCTGTCCGTCTGTTTGACGCGTCGATCTCGAACTACAAACTAGAACTTCAAACTTGGTATGTAGGTTCCTGATACCGGCAGATCAAGTTTGTTTTATTTTTGGATCGACCACTATATCATATAGCTGCCATAGGAACGATCGTCGAAAATGAAGTTTTAGTATGAAAAGTTTTGGTTTGTTGAGATATCAGAACCAAACTAATAGATTATGTTTGGAGTTGGTATTATACATCCTACCAAATTGGTTAAAATCGGATAACTATATCAATACTGCCTAGGAACGATGCGCGAAAATGAAGTCTTAGTATGAAAAAGTTTTTTGTTTTTAATATCTAACCAAACTATAGAATATGCATTAATGTTAGTTTTGTACATTCTGACCAGAGTTGGTTCAAATCGGCTTTATATATCTATAGCTACCTAGGAACAATTGGTCGAAAATAAACTTTTATTGAAAAGTACCTTCAGTTCCTACTGTCGAGCGTGCTCGACTGTAACCGCTTACTTGTTAAGAACTGTACTTGTGTTTGAGCCATTTTGTTTGATTGTTTATTATTTGCTACGCTTGTTGACGGGCTATTACTTTGAGTAAATTCCCCTTTGGAATCTTCCTCCGCAACTATGCTGAGATACCCTGTGTTTGGGGATTTTGCTCTAGGACTTATCGGTTTGTTTCCATCGTTATCAGTCACTACTAGCGTTACTGGACTGTTTATTACTGTAGGCACGTGTATATCTAACGCATGCTTTGTTTTTATAGTAATAAGATTGTCTCTTAGACGATTGATAACGTCTGAAGCTTGAGTCCAATGTAGGTCTGATATTCTTTCAGCTCGTTCATAGTAAAGCACCCGTATTTCATTATAAATGTTAACTAAAATTGTAGCGTGTTTATTTACGGTGTTTTGTTGGGTCTGTCTATTTTGAGTGAGACTTTTGTATGATTTATCAAACTCGTCTCTAAGTTCTTTGACTTTTGTACAGAGCTCATTCCACTCCATGGGGTATGGCCATGTAAATATCTTCTTTTTTTTTTTATACACACGTGTATGAAGCCTTTCGACTTCCTATTTTTTTTAATCAGTATTGTTGCCACTCGATAGATTTCAAGTCGGCAAGAATTTTCTGACCTTTGGCAATTAAATCTTCGAGTAATAAAAATAGGATTATACCCGCTGTTAATACTACTAAGAGAAATACTATTATATCTTTTTTCATATTTATTATTTTTTATTTTATCCAATTGAAATAAAATTTTTTTTTATTTTTAATAATTTCTACACTGAATTTGAATTTTTGTTTTTTTTTTTATATATATTTACTATATTTTATCAAGATCATTACCTCGGCTTAAGTATTGCTTCTTTAATGATCTTTTGTGCAATTGATAAAGTTTAAGTGCGAGATTTATCGCAGAAATGGTTGTTAAAATAATCATAACATAATAGAGCGAGTCTATTTGGGAAGTGTGATCAACAACTTCTACGTTATTAATAACATTTGCTGGACTATCAGCCACTTTGGATTTTTGGCCGCCCATTTTGTTTGATTAAAAACAACAAGAAATTTCTCTTTTTTTTATATTTGAAAACAAAATTTTTTTTTGTATTAATTGAAAATTTTCATGTTAGCTTAACTTTTGATATGTTGTTATATATATATATATATATATATATATTTTTTTTTTTTTTTTTAACAAATCGTGTGTCTAAACTCACGAGCCTAATACACCCGGTGGGTGGCGAGAAGTGTTTAACCGTACGTGACGGTGTACATTTACTACCTATATTTTGTATGGCTTTATGGGCCATACGCTACCAGGCTGGTTTGAGCTTGGTTTTTACAATTTTTACAATATTTGACTTATTTTTATAAAAAAAAATATTTTAGATTATGTTGGGCGCTCTATGTAGCGCTGCCGGTCCGTGTTGGGCGCTCTTTGTAGCGCTGTCGGTCCTTGATTTCCAACGTTGGTGCAAAAGGCGGTTCGTTGCCTTTCGCACTTGGTTCCTTCGTTGGTGCAAGGGGCGGTCCTATGCCTCTCGCACTGTATTCCCTCGATGGTGTAAAAGGCGGTCCTATGCCTTTCACACTTGTTTCCTGCGTTGGCACAAGTGGCGGTCCTATGCCTCTCGTGCTTTACGGCAAGTATACTTGCAGTATGTGCTGAACGGTCCTCCGCAGTCAGCTGGGCACATCGCACGTTGAACTGGAATATTAATTTTTGAGGGGGGCTGATTAATTTCACCGATTACTTTTATGAAATTATTTGAGTTAGTGTGTTGTGATTTCTTTTTGGTCAGTGTATCTATTACGAATGACTCTAAATGGTCGATTCGGTTTTGAATTTTGGTAGCTGTATCCCAACTTGGGGGATTTTCTGCATTAAGCAGTTCTTTAAGCTGAGCAATTTCTTGCTTAGCACGGAATATGACGCCACCGCGTTTGGCTTTTGGCATATTTATTTTAATTCCGTTAGCTACATACACTGACCTTTTTTTCTTTGTATATCACAATCACACTACTCACTCAGTCTTATCCCGTTCCAGATTTATTATTTTGACGTTGCCGTTGTTGTTGCTGTTTTTTTTTTTTTCGTTGTTGTTGCTCCGTTTTTGTTGTTGTTGCTTTTGATGTTGCTGCTGCTGCCGTTTTTGTTGTTGTTGTTTTTGTTGTTATTGTTGTTGTTGTCCTGGGCCTATGGGCTCAGGTGGTGCCGGTGCTGGTCATCGCACAGGCAGGTTACGTTTAAAACTTTTCTTTTTTTTGAATTGAATTGAAAAATTTTTTTTCACTTTAACACATGTCACGGTCGCCATGTATCGAAAGGAAAACAACCGGTGTTATGCGTTTGAAGAACATTTATTAATTAATTGTGTTTTACATGAAAATGTCTTAATCAAGCTAAGGGCATGCGCAGTTGCGCCGCCAGGTACGCCTGCAGCGGAGTAGACGTTTTGGGTTTTATAATTATAAAAGAGAGAATGTTATATGCACACAAAGAGAGCGCCATGCGCGGCAAGTCTAGTTACGCCGACTTGGCACTTATGCTGCCCATTGCATTATTGTGCGATCATATTACTTTGCACTTTGAATATGCTTCGGGAAAACTAATGTTTATGTAATCAATGCAACAAAGTGTTACAGTGTGTACTCGATATGTGTGCATACTACTTTATATTAGCAACTGCTTTAGGTTTAATTCAAGTAGCAATTGCTTCAGGTCTAAGAAAAAAATCTCAAGTTTAAACAATTCTAGCTTATACGGTTTACAAAATATTTATGAGATAAATTAGGCAAGAACATAAATTTTGTCGTTTGTTGGTTTACTGTCTATATGACATATTCAGCAAGCAACACAACACTTGAATAAATGAAGGGAGCATGATTTCAAGAGATGTTAATTTACCATCCTCAGTACCGTTTCTGCTAGTTGACCAACAATTTAAACTTAATGCCATCTGTGCGTGACTAAAACTAGTTGAGAATTTTGAGGCGCAAGAATGATAAAAAGGTTTGAATGCCATATTGTGTTGCTGTTGTGACTTAGTTTAGCCTAATACATAAGATTTAGGCCAACTTTTAAATCTTTTTTGTTACCGACCCCTCTGCTGAGTAACAGGCCACATTATACAACCAACAACACACAACACTTGTATTAAAGCGTGGCATGATACAGCTAATTCAAGCGATGGCAGTCCCTATCTTCAGTACCATTTGGGTTGCCTCGATTGGCGATTCAAGCCGAATGTTATGTTTGCGTCGTCAGAACCAGTTGAGAATTATTTGATGCATTTTTGTTAAGAAATATGCATATATTTAGTATTTTGGTAGAAGTGAATTCTAAATTTATACAAATCAGTCACCCAAAATTATTTTTTGAGACAACCATTACAAAAATAAATATATTTTAAGACATCTAACTTAAAAAAATACACGTAAGTAGGGATTTTAAACATATTACATAGTAACGGTCAACTAAAGCAATTGATCATTAAAAACTGAAAATAAATTAATAAATTTTATAATAATTATTTAAATTTAAGTAAATTGCATATTATTATAATTATATTTGTGATTACGAACTCAAAAAAAGCTTTAGAAGCAATAAATAGCAAAAGCTATCGCGAAAAGTCGCGCGCGATATTCCCTTGTGATGCAAGCGAACGGCCATATTTTTTCACGCTCAAACCGACAAGACCGTCTACAGACGGTGTTCAGTATTTTGCACCTGACGGTCGTTCCAACTATGGAAAATTATGTAATATCAAACTTGAGCTTATCCCTTTACTACGTAAGCCTGCCTGAAGGCGCGTATTACGTTTTTTGCTTAACAAATAAACTAACAGCTTTTCAATCGTTTAAATAATTTTTGGCGGTTGATAATAAACACACAAAACTATGAGTCTCAGCTTTAAAAGCTCTCCGAAGCATTTAACGGAACTTATATTTCGCTATGCCCAAGCCATATGTTTTTTCGCGCGTAAAATTTTGCTGCTGTATTTGTGTTTTGCTGTGCAAATAATAGTAAATATAGAAAACCTATCCAGCTCATAATTTTTTTCTTGAAAGGTAAGTTCATTTAAAATTAAATTGCAGGTTTGCAAATGCAAAAAAGACATGCGTTGTGACAGCGAAATAGCGATACGTGCCTTGAGGCACGTTTGGGGCAACTTTTGTTGCCAGCTGATATTTCACAATTGATTGCAATTTATGTGTTTGTTTCTGTTGATGAAGTGATTTTACTTAATAGAATTTTAAATATTACTAGAAATGGCAAAGCGGGTTCGGTATAAGCTGTCCGACTTGACAGATGAGCAGTTGCTCAAGATATTTGACTCAGTTCCGTCGGCTCAAGAAAAGTTAAGCTCAAGTGACGACGAGGACGACGACATTGATAGTGGAGGCTCTTAATACCGCATTAGAGGATGCTGAGATTGTGTCATTTATTGAGAGTAATGTTGAAAATGTTCAAAACAATGCACAGAAAGCTGAGACATCCCAAAAAACTGCAAAAAGGCCGCGATCACCATTACCAATCAGCGAAGATTCGGCGTGCGCATCTCCGCCAACTTCTGGTGGTTTCAATGGAGCTGGTAAGCCAAATTTAGTTGCTATGTGTTATTTTAGTTGATAATTAGTTTTATTTAAACAAGTATTGAATCAATAACAAAAGATTCGAGTAAGATTCTGTGGCGAGAGAAATGTATGCAGTTGCATGTTAACAATGTAGCATTTCTAGGCGATTTTTCGCTGTCAGCAGAAATAAAAGAGCTCAAAACTCCACTAGAGCTCTTTTGCTATTTCTTTAATGCGGTAATCATGAATATGATCGTCGATGAAACCATGTGCGCAGCTTTAACGGATGATATTAACAATAAGTTCAAAATTAACACTGATGAGATGCACCATTACATAGGTATTATGATGTTCATGTCCATTTATCGCTACCCGAATCTGAAGAGCTACTGGAGACAAAATGACGATCCTTTGTTCCGTACGCGAAAATTTGTAGACTGTCTCAGCAAACGGTTTGACTCAGTGCCAAAGTATGCCCGCCTTTGTGTTGACGAGCAAATGTGCAGCACAAAAATGAAGCACCACTTGCGTCAGTACTTGACAAATAAGCCGCACAAGTGGAGCATCAAACTATTTGTATTGTGCGGTTCATTTGGATACGCATACCGCTTTGAGATCTACAGCGGTGCCGGTGATAATGTGGTCTTACCTGGTCACCCAGATCTTGGTGCTTCGGCCAACATTGTAGTGCGCTTAACACAAACCGTAGAAAGATTTAAGAATCACATCATTTACTTCGATAATTTTTATACATCTCTGCCTTTGATGGTTGCAAAGGCTGCTCGTTTTGACAGAAAAGCTATGGAAAAGATTTTTGTTTGTTGATATATCAGAACCAAACCGAGAGAATATGCATCTGGGCTGATATTATACATCCTGACCAAATTTTGATAGAATCGGTTAACTATATCATATAGCTGCCATAGGAACGGTACATCGAAAATGAAGTTTTAGTATTGAAAAGAATTTCGTTTGTTGACATATCAGAACCAAACTGATAGAATATGCATCTGGGCTGGTATTATACCTCCTGACCAAATTTGGATAGAGTCGATAATCATATCATGTAGCTGCCATAGAAACGGTACATCGAAAATGAAAGTTTAGTATGGAAAAGATTATTCTTTGTAAAAATATCAGAACCAAACTAATAGAATATGCATCTGGGCTGGTTTTATACATTCTGTCCAAATTGGGTTAGAATCGGTTAACTATATCAAATAGCTTCCATAGGAACGGTACATCGAAAATTAAGTTTTAGTATCGAAAAGATTTTTGTTTGTTGAGATATCAGAACCAAACTAATAGAATATGCATCTGGTCTGGTATGAAACATCCTGACCAAATTTATTTGGAATCAGTTAACTATATCATATAGCTGCCATAGGAACGGTACATCGAAATTGAAGTTTTAGTATGGAAAATATTTTTGTTTGTTGAAATATCAGAACCAAACCGAGAGAATATGCATCTGGGCTGGTATTATACATCCTGACCAAATTTGGTTAGAATCGGCTAACTATATCATACAGCTGCCATAGGAACGATACATCGAAAATTAAGTTTTAGTGTGGAAAAGATTTTTGTTTGTTGAGATATCAGAACCAAACTGATAGAATATGCATTTGGGCTGCTAGTATACATCCTGACCAAATTTGGTTGGAATCGGTCTAAAATATCATATTGCTGCCAAGGGAACAATCGATCGAAAATCAACTTTCAGTACAGAGTACATAGGCACAGGGCATTCAACTGTCGAGCGTGCTCAACTGTAACCGCCCACTAGTTTTTTTTTTGGTTAATAAATATTTGTTTTTTTTCCCCCAAAATACCAAAGCCTCACCTTCACTTAGAGATGACACAAAGTGCCAAACATTGTTATACCTCGTGATACGAAAAATTGTAATTTTGAATGTTATTGCTGGTCAGCTCCCTTTTCTATTGGAATGAAGATTCATTGGAAGATACAATATAAACTTTGTTTAAGCTTTGGATTGAGCAAATTAATTCTAAAGAGGTTCGGTTCGCAAACCAGGTTCGAACCTTGGTTTTATTTTATTCAAGAAAATATACATGATTACCTTTGCTTGATTTTTATAAGGAAGTACATTTTAAAGAAAAATAAAATTTTATAAAAGTCTAAATTAGATTAATGATGTCTTATTATTTTATGATTATAATAATGTTATTATATAAAATAAATGAGTTTATTTTGTTTCCTCGTGACTGAATTCACTTCACTTCTCGATAAGAACAAAATTCCAAAAAAAAGTTTAGATTGTACATCATTTAGTACTGCAAAGGAAGTAGCCCCTGTGAGTTGTCGATGTTTTCATGGAAATCAATAGATCGTTGAGTTGAAGTACTCGTTATCACTAATAAAAAGTAGACTTGTAAATATTTTTTTTCGAACCGAACCTTTATTTTAAGAATTTGATTCTACGATTAGTCACGACGATACCCGTGCCCAACGTCAGCGCGAGCAAGACGAGCGGCGACTCTCTTTGGCCAAAAATTAACGCTTACTTTAGCTTTGTCTAAGAAGCAAAACCACAAACGCAACACACAACAGCCGAAAAATCAAAGCAGAACCTCTTAGCCGTAGAAGATGTGAGAGCGCGTTCTTGCTACATCGGTACATTCAAATAAAGCGAAAACTTAGCCAACAAAAAACACGGGAAAATAAATCAAAAATTAACCGCGGTGAGTCATACCAAACTGCTGAGGACTCAGTAAACACCATAAATAGGTTTGCACCGTTGGCTAATACTTTCAACGACTAGAAACTAAAGCCCCCACCTATAAACATTCGGGAAAAGATATCCAACGCATTGGTGAACAAGATCGTTGACCTAGTAGGAAACAACAATTTTCATGTCGTTCCTTTAATTAAAGGGAACATCCACGAAATCAAGCTTCAATAAAAAGACGAGGAGCATTTCCGTAAAATCTCCAAGTATCTAAATGAAGCTAAGAAAAACTTCTACACTTATCAACTAAAAAGCAGCAAGGGAATTCCGTGGTTGCAAGTGCGTTAAAAGAGAGGGGCTTTCTCACTAAGAGAGTTACAAACATTTAAGCAAAAGCAAAATACCGCAACCTTTTTTCAAAGTTGAGCTGGAGCCAGATAGAAAATCTCCAAGGAAAAATGAAGTGCACCCGATCTTCAAACTACAGCTCCTGCTGCATCGCCGGATCACTGTTGAGGAACCACACAAACGGAATGGTCCAGTTCGATTCCTGCCAAGTCAATGACCCAAGTACAAAAAAGTGCGGAACTGTGGTGGAAATCACACAGCTAATTACAGAGGCTGTCCAGTGTACAAGGAACAAAAAGCTGCTAGGTGCAATTGTAGTATCCCAAACTACACCCGACGTCTTTTTCGCCAAAGCAGCCAGGTCCTCATTTAGTCTCGCAAACACTGTCAACGGCATATCTTTCGCTAATATTTTAAAATCTGGCCTTCAAAAATCAACTCCCTCAGCAGCGCCCCCAAGGGTAATACAAAAAGATTCGAGTATGGATAACGCGCAGCAGCCCATGCAGCAATCACAAAGCAATATTAAATCGATTATTTTCACCTACAACAAAATATGATGGAGTTCATGTCGTTTATGAGATCAACTATGCAAAATCTTATGCAAAGTCAAAACACCTTGATACAGATGCTTGAATCTCAACAATCCAAATAATCAATGGCCTCTATGAATATCTCTGTGGAACGCCAACGGTGCACAGTGGGGCAGATCCTCATTTTGCGTTGCAAAAATCATATCTTTTGAACCGGTGAAGATATTTTCAAAATTTAAAAAGCATTTGATAGAAAATAAGTGCTTGGTCAGCTTAATGTGCCCACTGGTTAATTCAGGGTTTTCGGTCAAAGTTGAAAAATATTTTCAGTGCATATTTTACATGTAAAATTATAAAAAAAAAATTATTTTTGCTGCCCAAAACATACATTTTAATCTTTTTTCATACTTTAAGCAACAATAATTGGTATTTTAAATAGTTGAGTTACGCTAATAAAAACAAAAAAAATTTTTTTTTTTTGTGTAATTTTTGTACGATGCCTGACATGTCGTAAACGTATGTAATTGTACTGCGCTCTTCCTCTTCTATCACCATTTTTTTGCGAGGTTGCATCAGTTTTCGTCCTATAACTCTCCCAGACGCAGCTGGACGCATGAAAGACCGGGGTTATTTCGTTGGAGAATTGATTAACGAAGACTCCTGTGGTAGTGGGATCGAGTCCTTCGGAGTCCAATTTTTTTTCTATTCCATCAAAGTCAAAAAATAGCCTTATTTTAGTGCTTTTTTTAAACATCGCTGGGATAAAAAGCCAACAAGTGAAGAAACAATATTCTACGGCATTTAATTAAAAATGAATGTACTTTTCAGATGAAACCAAAAACATAAAGATCGGTCATGTAACTTGACAAAAAAACCGTTTTAAAGTTTGCATTTTTAGGAAAAAATCCACATTTGTGCGCGCACTGAAATAAGGGTCAACTTTGAGAGGCTGCCACGCCCACAATTTTTACCTGATTTCAAAAATCTTTTGGATTTGTAATCTCTGGAGATTTCTCTATCGAATGCCTTTATTACTTTTTACGAACGCTTTCGTCAAAAAAATGATTTTTGCCACGCATATCGGCCGCCTGCCCCAGTGTGCGGTGTTTCACGGCATAAACTAGAACTTACCCAATTCTTATACGACAATCACATAGATGTAATGCTGCTTTCTGAGACGCACCTTACTAACAAATACAACTTTCAAATACGTGGATACGTATTCTACGGCACAGATCATCCGGAAGGAAAAGCACATGGTGGAACTGGTATTCTAATAAGAAACCGCATCAAACACGAATTCCACAAAAGGTTTGCGGCAAACTATCTACAAGCCAAGCAACAAACTCAACTATGTTTCCCCGGGTAGTCCTACATACTGGCCAGCAGACCCCAACAAACAACCAGACTTAATAGATTTTACTGTGACAAAAAACATCCCACGCAATCTGATAAGCACCGTAGCACTTTCGGATCTTTCATCCAACCACTACCCTGTGTTATTAAATCTACTCCAATCCCCGGAATATGTGGAATATTCGAATAGACTCACAACACACAGAACTAACTGGCTCAAGTACAAGAAATACGTTAGCTCTCACCTCGATCTTGCTCCGCAGTTCAACATCGAAGCGGACATCGACTGCTCTGCTGACTTATTAGAATCAGTACTAGTTGCACCACCTAAGATCTCTACTCCACAACGCGCGCTTGTGCAGACGAATAAACGTAAATCTAATCTTCAAATAGAACAACTTGTTCTGGAAATGCGACTCTTGCGACGTGAATGGCAGTCTCACCGGTCGCCATCTACAAAACAACGCTTTAAAGATGCTTCACGCAGGCTCAGCAAAGCTCTTAAGCATGAAGAAGCAGATGCCCAACGCCGATACATAGAGCAATTATCACCAACCAGTACCAAGCATCCTTTGTGGAGGGAAACTCCTCAAGCTGTTGAGCCCGTAGAGACAAAGACAGAGCTAACACATTTGCTGCTCACCTACGTCATGTATTCCAACCAAACCCCGCAACAAATTGGTTTTTACTATCATCCTGCGTATCTAATAGTCCTGGCGAACCTGAACCACCTGAATTTCGTCCAAATGAAATTGTAAAAGTCATAAAAGAACAGATGAAACCAAAGAAAGCTCCAGGCTGCGATCTAATAACTCAAAAAATGATCATTGAACTTCCTAACTGTGTTATTTCCCTCATCTGTAAACTTTTCAACGCGATTACAACCATCGGCTACTTCCCAAAAAATGGAAGAAATCGGTCATTATAATGATTCCCAAACTAGGAAAAGACCATGCAATACCATTATCGTACAGACCAATTAGCCTACTACCGTGCTTGTCTAAGCTTTTTGAAAAATGCCTCTTGACGCGCATTGTTCCTCATCTGAGAACACACAACACAATCCCAACATCGAGCAAGTTAACCGAATAACATCAGAAATACGTACAGCATACGAACATCGGAAATACTGCAGCGCAATATTCCTCGACGTCTCCCAGGCCTTCGATCGAGTGTGGCTTGAAGGTCTCTCCTCCGCTAGCACTGTCTTATACGCAACTTCCACAAGCCAAAGAAGTAACGTACCTTGGCGTTCATCTTGATAGGCGGCTTACCTGGCGTCGCCACCTTGAAGCAAAAAAAACGCAGATTAAGCTAAAAGCTAATAACCTCTATTGGCTTTTGAATCCCCGATCTCCTCTCAGCTTAGACTACAAGGTCCTACTCTACAATTCCACCATAAAACCAGTGTGAACCTACGGCTCGCAGCTGTGGGGAAACGCGTGCAGTAGCAATATTGATGTCATCCAGCGAGCACAATCAAAAATCCTGAGGACTATCACTGGGGCACCATGGTATGTTCGAAACGAGAACATTCTTAGAGATTTGAACGTTATATATGTCAAAGATGAGATAGCAAGACAAAAAGCGAGCTACAACATTAAACTATCTTCACACCCAAATCCTCTTGGTCAACGGTTAACTCGGGTTTGCAGTCGAACCCGCCTTAAACGAAACGACCTTCCAGCCCAGCAATAAACCCTTGGGGCACCGTAGATCATATTAAGTCAACATGACTGTTAGTTAAGCCTTAAATATAAGATTTAATAAACTTATTGTAAGTCTCCCTTGGAGAAGATTCAATAAACAAAGGCAAAGTAATAATAAAAAAAAAAAAAAAAAAGAAAAAAAAAACTGTAAAATGTTACCTGAGTACTTTAGAAAAAAGCTTAAAGGCACGTCTGAAAGCCCTTAATCGCCCTTGGAAACTGTTGGAAACTGAGGGTTTTCCCGCATTTCTAGATTTTCGAAAAGGAACAAATCCCCATCATAACATTTTAGCTTCTTTAGCGCTTTGATGCAAACAAACAGAAAAACAGACAAACAAACTGACTTTTCACTTCATTTTTAGTATTCTACTAAAATTTTCAAATTAATTTATCTTTTGAACCAGTTATCGGATTTGGGTGACTGAGGTATCAAACGACGCGTATTTTTAAGTTAAATTTTTAAAAAATAACAAATTTTACCAAAACGCCCCAACAGCCCCATTGCTGCAATCAATTAAATTTTTACCCTCCCACTTACACTCCCATATCTTATATCTTATAACTGTTATATCTGATCGGACAGTCGTAGCAAATTTTCCAACTTAGCTGTTTATATAGTTAGTAGCCTTTCGCACTCTTCGTGCTGCTTTCGTCACTAACGCGAACTGCCGTCCGCAGTGAAACGACTCAAAGAAGTCTAAAATATTTGATCTTACTAAAAACTAGTCGGCCGGGGCTACAGTCGAGCATACTCGACTGTCGGAGACCCCGTACTTACTATCCAAAATCAGTCACTTCTAAAAACTAAATAATATTTAAGATTACCATAAACTCTTATATATTACATTTTTCGCCGCTCAAATTTACATATATAGAATTTTAACTTAACGTTTATATAAATACCAATATAAAATTATTTAAATGAAATGATTCAACATGTATTCAAAATTAAATGGCAGTATAACATTCATAAAGAACAATTTCATTAAATTGTAAAAATTAAAAAAAATAGCTTAAAATCAGCTGGAAAAAAAGTTGTTCCCGTCGAGAATCGAACCCGCGACAAAATTGCAAAAATTTTCAAAAAAAAAGGCTCAACGTGTTGAGCCACTCTCGCACTTATGTCTTTACCCTCCTAAATGGCCATATTGCTTGTTTTAGTGCTCAATTAAAAAGTAAAAGAAATAATTTATATTTTAACATTTAATGTTACATTTTAAAAAAGCACTAAGTTTGTTTTAATATAAAATGAAATTGAATTCGAACATAAATAAATTAAAAATCTTTCGCCCACGGCAAGACTCGAACCCACGAGTACTGTCCGACTCTGCGACTTAGTACACTGCGCCACCGAAGCTCACGTCTGAATGGACGCCAATTTGTTATATAATATGTTAATATAAATTTTTTGTTTTATCAAGATATTCAAGCTTTAATTACTGCCAACGAGCCTATTGATGCTGATCAAGAATATATATACTTTATAGGGTCTGCCACGCCTCCTTCTACCTGTTACGCACATATTCGGTAAAACAAACCCAATAGACCCCTTTACTCCTTTATTGTCACCCAATTTGGTTCCTCTACCTCTAATAAAATTCGAAGACTAAATTGTTCAAAATGGTGTAACCTAATCTGTCGCGAATCAAATAGTACCCATTTTTGGCTATCGAGCTAATTATCATATTATAAGTATTTATTGTTGTAACTTTTAATTAATTTTAGTAACCATTTTTGACACTGTCAATTTCAATATGTTTTTAAAAGAATTATCTTTGTTTTGCTTATTTGCTTAAAAATGTGTTGCTAAATAGAAATTGTAGGGGGAGGGCGTTGCCAAAATGTTGCCCCGGAAGCAACTTTTCGTCGCAACGACGCGGGGCTGGCCCTTTTCTATATTTAGGTTATATGTTATATGACCACATGCAACGAATATTCTACTCATTTAGCGAGGGTTGTTCTTAATATTCTGAGACTACTCGCAAGATAAGATTATATTTATAAACATTTTCCGGCAGCAAATATTATTGATTCTAAGGCCGGACAAAATATTAAACTGCAGCTCTATTTATAAACATTTTGCGAAGGGGAATATTCATTTTAATTCCTTCTTATATAATGGAATGTATATTTTTATATTTTATCAACATTTATATATCTTTAATTTTCTGATTTTGTTATTTTTCTTAATTTTTAAACTTGAAAGATATTATGAGTGGCAAAATTAATTCTTGCTCTACCAGCTCTACATTTGCATTTTATATATAAAACTATGAGTAAAATAATAACTACAAAAATCAAATTTAATGTCAGATTTGCTGTTTAAGCTTTTAAGATTTGCTTTCAACCAAATGCCTTTTTCTCTATTATCATCTATTAATTTTCTTAAATGTGTTAGATCATTTGTGCTATTTACCACTATTTTGGATAGGGGAACTATTTCTTCCAATTTTATACAGTCTACTAGTTTCGTAATGGAAGAAGCTTTACTTTGAATCGAATCACTTGATCTTAATTCGCTAGCTGCTATCATTTATTTTGTTACATGCCTAGCTGTGTAATCCTCTGGTAACTTTAAAGCCCTCTGAGTTGGTATCTTAATAACAACTCCCTGCAGGTTTCCACAGTTTACTTCTAAAACCTAATTATCAATCACCTTATACAACCATGTGTTTGGTGTATTTAAAACTGTCCAAACGTTCAGTGATACAGTTTGTTTAAATTCACAATCTGGTATGTTTGTTCTTTTAAGGGCTCACATTTCGAAAGAATTATCAGTAACTATGCTCGATGGCTAATTGCCTTTTAAAAGTATATGATTATCACTTCTTCTTATACATTTATTGAGTTCTGAGTATCCTAATAGTACATATGCGTCCAGATGTATACCTAAAACTCGCTTTTAGTTTGAGTAATTATAATTATTGTTGTAAATGGGACTGGTAATGGTTAAATAGTGATATTTCCACGTTTGCAACTAGTTTCCCATCCACCATTACTGCTTTGGCTTTTATTAATCTGTAAATTTTTCTGTCGACTCTATGATTGATGTTTGTTCTTTACGGAGTGCTACAAAGTCTAATTTTTTAATATATTTCGCATACTGCTCTCCATATCTTTTCCATAGTCGGCATCCATTGAACCAAATAAAATATGATGAATAGAGCCTTCTTTACCATTACCAGATCAATGTTCATCTTCATATTTGCAAATCGTCGGTTAAAAGCTCGTGTCATTTCATTACAATTTTGTTCATAATTTCTTAACTTCTTACATGCTTGACCAAGTTTTAGGTTATGTCGTTGAATATACTCGATTTCTTTGTTAAACAGCTCTAAGTCATAGTATATAACCAAACTCCATTTTTAGGGCACAATATTCAAATGTCCAACATTGTCTAAATAAATCATAGTATCATTTTCTAATGGGGTAATGGTAATGCCTATGGATTTATTTTGTGCCCTGATATCTAATGTGGTAGATCGCGTAATTCCTGATGCTAATAATAAGTGCCGCTTTGGTGCCGCTGAGTTTTTATTTTTTTTATTACTATCTGTTCCTTACTCAAGATTGGACTGTTCTTTTTCTACTTAAATCTTTCGTTTTTTCCAGAATTGATTTTTCATAGCTGTCAGTACTTTTCACCTGTCCAGCGATGATACTGCTCTATCGTTAGTTCAGGTATATCTAACATTGTTTTGTCAATTAAAAAATGTCCTCGTGTCAGTATGTCGTCGAGATGATAACCATTATCGATTGAATATAATAGTCTCGAATTTAATACAGCTTCAACTTGTGACAATAACTTACTTATCTCTTTATAAGTTAACGTACTTTTTTCAAATGGTATTTCACCGGTTTTCCCCCTGCTTCCCATATTCCTCCGAAGTTCGGACTTTAATTTTTGTAAGTTATGTTGTCGATATCTTATAAGCCGATTTAGTTTTTTAATTGGATTTATTAACCCAAATACCCAATATTGCCTACGTATTAGTGCTTTCATTACCTTGTTTCCCCTATGTAACGTTTCCTTGTGCACTTTTCTTATTATGTTATTTGTTAAACGCGACTTGTTTAAGATAATTGGATGCTTCTGGTTATAACTTATGTCGGCATATTTTAGTCTACCTTCTACTCTTAGTATACCCTTGTCATCTAGGTATGTATATAGTGAAGATAACTTGCTTTTTGAGTTAGCATTTCGGTCGTTCTGCAAGTTGCAGATCTATTGCTTCGTCTGTTTCTTCTTTTCTAATTTTCTTGATGTCATTTTTCTTTGACAATATTATGTAAGTAACACTAGGGGCAAGGTTATAGTCGAGATCCCGACTATAGGACACCCGTTATTTAAGAATCCTTTTGTTCATATGGACGGACAGACAGACGGAGAGACACACATGGATATATCGACTCGGCTATTTATGCTGATCAAGAATATTTATTCTTTATAGCGTCGGAGATGCCTCCTTCTCCCTGTTACATAATAATTTTGAAGTAACGGATATAACAAGGGGGCTCTGCCTAAACTTAAACTAAAACATGATTTTGCACCAATCAGTCCTATGACAGCTATAAGATATAGTCGACCGATTTGAACGAAGTTCGGACGGACAAAACCAAGATAAATGCATATAATAACAGCTTGGTTAAGATATCTCAAAAACAAAAAACTTTTTGCAACTAAGACTTCATTTTTGATTGAGCGTCTCTATAGCAGCTATATGATATAGTAGACCGGTTTTAACCAAATTTGGTCAGGATGTATAATACCAGCCCAGATGAATATTCTATCAGTTTGGTTCTGATATCTCAACAAACAAGAAACTTTTCCGTAGAAAAACTTCATGTTCGATGTTTTGTTCATATGGCAGCTTTTGTTATATAGCTAACCGATTTGAACCAAATTTGGTTCTGATATCTCAACAAACAAGAAAATTTTCCATGCAAAAACTTCATGATGGATTTATCGTTCCTAACAAAAGTCGTGAACTACATATGAGACCGGCAAACACAGAGTTGTGTCCATCAGTTCGCTCAGGTCGCGAGAACCACATAGAAGGCGGTCGGATCTACGGAGTTTGTATTCTATTATTTTACTGTTGGATATTCGTCGTCCAACCCGTAAATTTTGTCTGCAATTTTTTATATAAGTGCTGAAAACTAGAAAATTATTAATATAAACATAGCATTTGCCTTAACAAAAAAAAAAAAAAGTTTCAAGGGCTGACTGCCAAGCCGACGGCAAGCTGCGCACAAAGGTATACCTTGCCTTTTATCTAATGCTGGTGCAATTGGGAGCACCACAACAACATCTACAACAAACACAATTTCTGAAGTCATTAATTTAACGAACCAAAACAATAATACACTAAAAGAAGTTGAATGTGAATTCAACAGAAAGAAATTCTGCCACAAATAAAAGAGAATTATACGCTATTGTATGGGGCTTAAAGAATCTCAGAAAGGACCGTTTTCCATTCCCCTGGTTCCATGAAAGCAGTCGTTTGGGCATCAATGCAGGTACGGAGGATCAGACTTCCCCGCAGCTACTTGTGCGTAGATAATGAGGAGTTCGATTCCGAGTATTGTTTCGAGTGCTTTGGTTTGTGTGAATCTCAGTGCCCCTGTGATGCAGAGCATTGCCTGCCGCTTAACTTTTTCTATTAGCTTAACGTAGGTTTTTGGAAGTTGCACAGTCTAGTCAAGCTACAATGCAGGAGCCAGTACAGGCCAATCAAGCTGGTATGGCGAATTAAAATCCGTTACTGATTCAAACCGATTCTCAAACGTTGCAAGAGATATCAGGACAACAGTTTCAGCCTGATAGAGGAGTCCATTCCGAATATCAATCACCGAGAGAACACTAAGGGCTAGATACAATGGCAGCTAGTTTACAGCAAGGAATTGTACATGTGATGAGCACTGCTTTAGCTCGGCAAACTCACTATAACTTTACAAATTTGTTAACTTGAAGTGTAAGTTCCACAGTTTACCTTCGTCTTTTTTCCATGGGATAGATTATGCCAGCAACGACTCTGCAGCCGCAGAACTACTTGCTAACTCTTTTCAATTCTCCTACTCTCCAATCTCCACGTCCAACTCATCGTATCCTAAATCTATTTTTCAATCAAACACTATGTTTGCTCCCTCTATTTCCTATAACACTATTATCTCTTATATTAGCTCTTTAAAATCTTCATTCATTCCTGGGTCTCATTCTTAGTTGTCTCCTTAAGGAATGTTGCTCTTCTTTAGCTGCTTCGTTGCATAAGCTTTTTAATCTATCCCTTGAATTTTCAGCCTTTTCAAATCTTTGGAAAGAATTTTATGTCATTCCCCTCCTGATATTCCGAACTACAGAGGCATTGCTAAGCTATAAGCTATTGTTAAATTATTTGAAAAAATCCTTGATTGTTCTTTGCAGCAACCCGGTAAATCGATAATTTCCCTACACAACACGGCTTTATTAAGGTCGGGCCACTACGACCAACTTGGTTAAATTTACCTACTTGGTAAATGATACATTTTCAGAGAACAAACAAACGGATGTCATACACACTGACTTCAGTAAAGCCTTTGACTCTGTGAACCAGGACCTCTTACTTTACAAACTTAAAGCTTCCTTCCCGCCTTTTTACGATGGGTTTCCACCTACTTGAAAGGTAGGACCCAAAAAGTGCTTCTTAGGTCAATAATTTCGAGTTCGGTTCACGTTACTTCTGGTCTACTTCAGGGTAGTTACTTGGGGCCTTTGCTTTTTACTCTATTCATTAACGATCTACCCACCATTCCGTCTCATTCTTATATTTTAATGTATGCGGATGATGTAAAATTTATGTTTTCACACACTGATCCCCTTCTTCACAATCGTCTGCAAGACGATTTGAACTCCATGCAACTATGGTGATCGACCAATCAGTTGCATCTCAATTGAGCAAAGTATATGTTTATGAAATTTACTCGTTCTAGTTTTATTTGATTGCAAATTATGCTTCAGTGTACATATATCTACTATAGTTAATGACGTCCAAGGAGTACTTGGTTTCACAACACGTTGATCGAAATAATTTTATGTTCCTTTTACCACTTCACTTTTTTTACAGTGAATAATTTATATTTATATTTAATTTTAATTTTATTTTTAATCTTTAATTTAATTTTTATACTTGGATTTTTTTGTTTCTTCCGACTGATTTTTAGTCGTGCATAATTAAATAAATGTGAAATCTGAGGCCGCTCTTAATGTTCTCTGAGAGCTAGGAAATGAGCAATGAGTAATGAAAGAATTAACGTGGTTCGGGTTCTGTTCAAGCCTCACATCTGCTTATCTGCTATCAATATGAGAATCGTAATACTTTGTGACAACATTTAAAATATTATAAATATAGTTATAGTTAGATAAGAGCTAGCCACAATACGCTCCCACCAATCGTATGGTTTTGCATAGGACTCGCATCTCCATTTACATTTGTGGCTGACCCAGACCCCATAAGATATAAAGTGCGCTGAAAATATAAAATTTTGAAATATTTCAAAAAGAGTTTAAGTTAAAATTAATCAGACAACGAAAAGTGCGAAAACATTTTAAATATGTGGCTGCAGATGATACCAAAATCATACCAGAAACTGGTACATTTCGAATTCCGTATATAGAATGAACTCAACTAAAATTGAAATTTGAGGCCCATTTTTATGTTTCTGAGGATCTGAATTATTAAACAGGCTTTTTGTCACATTACCATAAGCAGATCGCTTATTTAGCAAACTTCAAATAAATTTGAACCACTTACGATAGTCAATTGAACAAGAAAGACCTAACAGTCTTCGTTTGCTATCAATCGAACATCTCCAAATTTGGGTAAATAAATATATGATTTTGCTTTCATAAAAGCTAAAAATATAGGTATTAATTTGGCGGACGTTAAATCAATTTTACGATTTTAATAATAACAAACCATTATACAATTAAAGTCTATAACTCTTAATTTCAGTATGTATTTGTAATGTATGCATTAGGATGTTATTGCTAAATTCAGACAATATGCGTACAAAATGAAAACGACTCAAAGAAGTCTAAAATATTTGATCTTACTAAAAACTAGTCGGCCGGTGCTACAGTCGAGCATACTCGACTGTCGGAGACCCCGTACTTACTATCCAAAATCAGTCACTTTTAAAAACTAAATAATATTTAAGATTACCATAAACTCTTATATATTAAATTTTTCGCCGCTCAAATTTACACAGTAAATTTATAATAAACATGAATTTAACATAGAATTTTAACTTAACGTTTATATAAATACCAATATAAAATTATTTAAATGAAATGATTAAACATGTATTCAAAATTAAATGTCAGTATAACATTCATAAAGAACAATTTCATTAAATTGTAAAAATTAAAAAAAATAGCTTAAAATCAGCTGGAAAAAAAGTTGTTCCCGCCGGGAATCGAACCCGCGACAAAATTGCAAAAATTTTAAAAAGACAAAGGCTCAACGTGTTGAGCCACTCTCGCACTTATGTCTTTACCCTCCTAAATGGCCATATTGCTTGTTTTAGTGCTCAATTAAAAAGTAAAAGAAATAATTTATATTTTAACATTTAATGTTAATATTACATTTTAAATAAGCACTAAGTTTGTTTTAATATAAAATGAAATTGAATTCGAACATAAATAAATTAAAAATCTGTCACCCACGGCAGGACTAGAACCTACGAACACTGTCCGACTCCGCGACTCAGTATACTACGCCACCGAAGCCAATTTGTTATATAATATGTTAATATCAATTTTTTGTTTTATCAAAATATTCAAGTTTTAATTACTGGCAACGCGCCATCAATGAATTAAACAGCAAAATTTATTATTTGAATATTTTCTCTATTTACTGTGCAATCAGAATGAAATTTTTAGCAAAAATTTAGGACAATTATATCTTCATCTGTGCAAAATCTGGAGTTTCTGGCTTTCAAAATGCTCTTATAATTTGGATATGAAATTTTCAATGTCGATTTGCAGGCGGTTAAGGGGGCGTGGCTGATTTTTGAAACAAACTTGATCTGCCTGCAGTATAGAGGAACCTACATACCAAGTTTGGTGTCTCTAGCTCTTATAGTCTCCGAGATCTAGGTGTTCATACAGACAGACGGACAGACAGACAGACATACAGACAGACAGACAGACGGACATTGCTATATCGACTCGACTATTGATAATTTTGAAGTAACGGATATAACAAGGGGGCTCTGCCTAAACTTAAACTAAAACATGATTTTGTACCAATCAGTCCTATGACAGCTATAAGATATAGTCGACCGATTTGAACGAAGTTCGGACGGACAAAACCAAGATAAATGCATATAATAACAGCTTGGTTAAGATATCTCAAAAACAAAAAACTTTTTGCAACTAAGACTTCATTTTTGATTGAGCGTCTCTATAGCAGCTATATGATATAGTAGACCGGTTTTAACCAAATTTGGTCAGGATGTATAATACCAGCCCAGATGAATATTCTATCAGTTTGGTTCTGATATCTCAACAAACAAGAAACTTTTCCGTAGAAAAACTTCATGTTCGATGTTTTGTTCATATGGCAAGTATTTTTTTATAGCTAAACGATTTGAACCAAATTTGGTTCTGATATCTCAACAAACAAGAAAATTTTCCATGCAAAAACTTCATGATGGATTTATCGTTCCTAACAAAAGTCGTGAACTACATATGAGACCGGCAAACACAGAGTTGTGTCCATCAGTTCGCTCAGGTCGCGAGAACCACATAGAAGGCGGTCGGATCTACGGAGTTTGTATTCTATTATTTTACTGTTGGAAATTCGTCGTCCAACCCGTCAATTTTGTCTGCAATTTTTTATATAAGTGCTGAAAACTAGAAAATTATTAATATAAACATAGCATTTGCCTTAACAAAAAAAAAAAAGTTTCAAGGGCTGACTGCCAAGCCGACGGCAAGCTGCGCACAAAGGTATACCTTGCCTTTTAACTAATGCTGGTGCAATTGGGAGCACCACAACAACATCTACAACAAACACAATTTCTGAAGTCATTAATTTAACGAACCAAAACAATAATACACTAAAAGAAGTTGAATGTGAATTCAACAGAAAGAAATTCTGCCACAAATAAAAGAGAATTATACGCTATTGTATGGGCCTTAAAGAATCTCAGAAAGGACCGTTTTCCATTCCCCTGGTTCCATGAAAGCAGTCGTTTGGGCATCAATGCAGGTACGGAGGATCAGACTTCCCCGCAGCTACTTGTGCGTAGATAATGAGGGGTTCGATTCCGAGTATTGTTTCGAGTGCTTTGGTTTGTGTGAATCTCAGTGCCCCTGTGATGCAGAGCATTGCCTGCCGCTTAACTTTTTCTATTAGCTTAACGTAGGTTTTTGGAAGTTGCACAGTCTAGTCAAGCTACAATGCAGGAGCCAGTACAGGCCAATCAAGCTGGTATGGCGAATTAAAATCCGTTACTGATTCAAACCGATTCTCAAACGTTGCAAGAGATATCAGGACAACAGTTTCAGCCTGATAGAGGAGTCCATTCCGAATATCAATCACCGAGAGAACACTAAGGGCTAGATACAATGGCAGCTAGTTTACAGCAAGGAATTGTACATGTGATGAGCACTGCTTTAGCTCGGCAAACTCACTATAACTTTACAAATTTGTTAACTTGAAGTGTAAGTTCCACAGTTTACCTTCGTCTTTTTTCCATGGGATAGATTATGCCAGCAACGACTCTGCAGCCGCAGAACTACTTGCTAACTCTTTTCAATTCTCCTACTCTCCAATCTCCACGTCCAACTCATCGTATCCTAAATCTATTTTTCAATCAAACACTATGTTTGCTCCCTCTATTTCCTATAACACTATTATCTCTTATATTAGCTCTTTAAAATCTTCATTCATTCCTGGGTCTCATTCTTAGTTGTCTCCTTAAGGAATGTTGCTCTTCTTTAGCTGCTTCGTTGCATAAGCTTTTTAATCTATCCCTTGAATTTTCAGCCTTTTCAAATCTTTGGAAAGAATTTTATGTCATTCCCCTCCTGATATTCCGAACTACAGAGGCATTGCTAAGCTATAAGCTATTGTTAAATTATTTGAAAAAATCCTTGATTGTTCTTTGCAGCAACCCGGTAAATCGATAATTTCCCTACACAACACGGCTTTATTAAGGTCGGGCCACTACGACCAACTTGGTTAAATTTACCTACTTGGTAAATGATACATTTTCAGAGAACAAACAAACGGATGTCATACACACTGACTTCAGTAAAGCCTTTGACTCTGTGAACCAGGACCTCTTACTTTACAAACTTAAAGCTTCCTTCCCGCCTTTTTACGATGGGTTTCCACCTACTTGAAAGGTAGGACCCAAAAAGTGCTTCTTAGGTCAATAATTTCGAGTTCGGTTCACGTTACTTCTGGTCTACTTCAGGGTAGTTACTTGGGGCCTTTGCTTTTTACTCTATTCATTAACGATCTACCCACCATTCCGTCTCATTCTTATATTTTAATGTATGCGGATGATGTAAAATTTATGTTTTCACACACTGATCCCCTTCTTCACAATCGTCTGCAAGACGATTTGAACTCCATGCAACTATGGTGATCGACCAATCAGTTGCATCTCAATTGAGCAAAGTATATGTTTATGAAATTTACTCGTTCTAGTTTTATTTGATTGCAAATTATGCTTCAGTGTACATATATCTACTATAGTTAATGACGTCCAAGGAGTACTTGGTTTCACAACACGTTGATCGAAATAATTTTATGTTCCTTTTACCACTTCACTTTTTTTACAGTGAATAATTTATATTTATATTTAATTTTAATTTTATTTTTAATCTTTAATTTAATTTTTATACTTGGATTTTTTTGTTTCTTCCGACTGATTTTTAGTCGTGCATAATTAAATAAATGTGAAATCTGAGGCCGCTCTTAATGTTCTCTGAGAGCTAGGAAATGAGCAATGAGTAATGAAAGAATTAACGTGGTTCGGGTTCTGTTCAAGCCTCACATCTGCTATCAATATGAGAATCGTAATACTTTGTGACAACATTTAAAATATTATAAATATAGTTATAGTTAGATAAGAGCTAGCCACAATACGCTCCCACCAATCGTATGGTTTTGCATAGGACTCGCATCTCCATTTACATTTGTGGCTGACCCAGACCCCAAAAGATATAAAGTGCGCTGAAAATATAAAATTTTGAAATATTTCAAAAAGAGTTTAAGTTAAAATTAATCAGACAACGAAAAGTGCGAAAACATTTTAAATATGTGGCTGCAGATGATACCAAAATCATACCAGAAACTGGTACATTTCGAATTCCGTATATAGAATGAACTCAACTAAAATTGAAATTTGAGGCCCATTTTTATGTTTCTGAGGATCTGAATTATTAAACAGGCTTTTTGTCACATTACCATAAGCAGATCGCTTATTTAGCAAACTTCAAATAAATTTGAACCACTTACGATAATCAATTGAACAAGAAAGACCTAACAGTCTTCGTTTGCTATCAATCGAACATCTCCAAATTTGGGTAAATAAATATATGATTTTGCTTTCATAAAAGCTAAAAATATAGGTATTAATTTGGCGGACGTTAAATCAATTTTACGATTTTAATAATAACAAACCATTATACAATTAAAGTCTATAACTCTTAATTTCAGTATGTATTTGTAATGTATGCATTAGGATGTTATTGCTAAATTCAGACAATATGCGTACAAAATGAAAACGACTCAAAGAAGTCTAAAATATTTGATCTTACTAAAAACTAGTCGGCCGGTGCTACAGTCGAGCATACTCGACTGTCGGAGACCCCGTACTTACTATCCAAAATCAGTCACTTATAAAAACTAAATAATATTTAAGATTACCATAAACTCTTATATATTAAATTTTTCGCCGCTCAAATTTACACAGTAAATTTATAATAAACATGAATTTAACATAGAATTTTAACTTAACGTTTATATAAATACCAATATAAAATTATTTAAATGAAATGATTAAACATGTATTCAAAATTAAATGTCAGTATAACATTCATAAAGAACAATTTCATTAAATTGTAAAAATTAAAAAAAATAGCTTAAAATCAGCTGGAAAAAAAGTTGTTCCCGCCGGAAATCGAACCCGCGACAAAATTGCAAAAATTTTAAAAAGACAAGGGCTCAACGTGTTGAGCCACTCTCGCACTTATGTCTTTACCCTCCTAAATGGCCATATTGCTTGTTTTAGTGCTCAATTAAAAAGTAAAAGAAATAATTTATATTTTAACATTTAATGTTAATATTACATTTTAAATAAGCACTAAGTTTGTTTTAATATAAAATGAAATTGAATTCGAACATAAATAAATTAAAAATCTGTCACCCACGGCAGGACTAGAACCTACGAACACTGGCCGACTCCGCGACTCAGTATACTACGCCACCGAAGCTCACGTCTGAATGGCAGCCAATTTGTTATATAATATGTTAATATCAATTTTTTGTTTTATCAAAATATTCAAGTTTTAATTACTGCCAACGCGCCATCAATGAATTAAACAGCAAAATTTATTATTTGAATATTTTCTCTATTTACTGTGCAATCAGAATGAAATTTTTAGCAAAAATTTAGGACAATTATATCTTCATCTGTGCAAAATCTGGAGTTTCTGGCTTTCAAAATGCTCTTATAATTTGGATATGAAATTTTCAATGTCGATTTGCAGGCGGTTAAGGGGGCGTGGCTGATTTTTGAAACAAACTTGATCTGCCTGCAGTATAGAGGAACCTACATACCAAGTTTGGTGTCTCTAGCTCTTATAGTCTCCGAGATCTAGGTGTTCATACAGACAGACGGACAGACAGACAGACAGACAGACAGACAGACGGACATTGCTATATCGACTCGACTATTGATGCTGATCAAGAATATATATACTTTATAGGGTCTGCAACGCCTCCTTCTACCTGTTACGCACATATTCGGTAAAACAAACCCATTAGACCCCTGTACTTTTCTTAAGTACGGGGTCTAAAAACATGGGCGGACGTGTGCTTGGTAAATTTTTATACCCTGAGCCCAATAAAAATGGGCAAAAAAGGGTATTATGTGTTTGGCAGAATGTATGTAACAGGCAGAAGGGGGCGTGGCAGACCCCCAAAACTATATATATTCTTGATCAGGATCAACAGCCGAGTCGATTGAGCCATGTCCGTCTGTCTGTCCGTCCGTCCGTCCGTCCGTCCGTCTGTTTGAACGCGTCGATCTCAGAAACCATAAAAGCTAGAGACTTCAAACTTGGTATGTAGGTTCCTGGATACCATAGGCAGATCAAGTTTGTTTTAATTTTTGGATCGGTGCACTATATCATATAGCTGCCATAGGAACGATACATCGAAAATGAAGTTTTAGTATGAAAAAGTTTTGTGTTTGTTGAGATATCAGAACCAAACTCATACAATATGCATCTGGGCTGGTATTACACATCCTGACCAAATTTGGTTAGAATCGGTTAACTATATCATATAGCTGCCATAGAAACGGTAGATCGAAAATGAAGTTTTAGTATGGAAACGTATTTTGTTTGTTGAGATATCAGAACCAAACTGATAAAATGTACATCTGGGCTGGTATTATACATCTTGACCAAATTTCGGTAGAATCGGTTAACTATATCATATAGCTGCCATAGGAACTGTACATCAAAAATGAAGTTTTAGTATTGAAAAGTTTTTTGTTTGTTAAGATACCACAACCAAACAGACAGAGTGTGCATCTGGGCTGTTGTTTTACATCCTGACCAAATTTGGTTAAAATCGGTCTACTATATCATATAGCTGTCATAGGAACAATTGGTCGAAATTCAACCTAGGTGTAGAGGACTTGGGCTCAGGGTATCCTACTGTCGAGCGTGCTCGACTGTAACCGCCTACTTGTTAAACTAACTTCCGACAGGTCAACATCTTAAGAATATTGTCACCCAATTTGGTTCCAAATTGTTCAAAATGGTGTATCCAAATCTGTCGCGAATCAGATAGTACCCATTTTTGGTTATCGAGCTAATTATCATATTATAAGTATTTATTGTTGTAACTTTTAATTAATTTTAGTAACCATTTTTGACACTGGAGTTGTCAATTTCAATATGTTTTTAAATGAATTATCTTTGTTTTGCTTATTTGCTAAAAAAAATGTGTTGCTAAATAGAAATTGTAGGGGGAGGGCGTTCCCAAAATGTTTCCCCGGAAGCAACTTTTCGTCGCAACGACGCGGGGCTGGCCCCGTTATGACCACGTTATGTGTTATATGACCACATGCAACGTATATTTTACTCATTTAGCGAGGGTTGTTCTTAATATTCTGAGACTACTCGCAAGAAAAGATTATATGTATATTTATAAACATTTTCGGGCAGCAAATATTATTGATTCTAAGGCCGTACAAAATATTAAACTGCAGGTCTATTTATAAACATTTTGCGAAGGGGAATATTCAATTTAATTCCTTCTTATATAATGGAACGTATATTTTTATATTTTATCAACATTTATATATCTTTAATTTTCTGATTTTGTTATTTTTCTAAATTTTTAAACTTGAAAGATATTATGAGTGGCAAAATTAATTCTTACTCTACCAGCTCTACATTTGCATTTTATATATAAAACTATGAGTAAAATAATAACTACAAAAATCAAATTTAATGTCAGATTTGCTGTTTAAGCGTTTAAGATTTACTTTCAACCTAATGCCTTTTTCTCTATTATCATCTATTAATTTTCTTAAATGTGTTAGATCATTTGTGCTATTTACCACTATTTTGGATAGGGCAACTATTTCTTCCAATTTTATACAGTCTACTAGTTTCGTAATGGAAGAAACTTTACTTTGAATCGAATCACTTGATCTTAATTCGCTAGCGGCTATCATTTACATTTGTTACATGCCTAGCTTTGTAATCCTCTGGTAACTTTAAAACCCCCGGAGTTGGTATCTTAATAACAACTCCCTGCAGGTTTCCACAGTTTACTTCTAAAACCTAATTATCAATCACCTTATACAACCATGTGTTTGGTGTATTTAAAACTGTCCAAACGTTCAGTGACAAAGTTTGTTTAAATTCACAATCTGGTATGTTTGTTCTTTTAAGGGCTCACATTTCGAAAGAAATATCAGTAACTATGTTGGATGGCTAATTGCCTTTTAAAAGTATATGATTATCACTTCTTCTTATACATTTATTGAGTTCTGAGTATTCTAATAGTACATATGCGACCAGATGTATACCTAAAACTCGCTTTTAGTTTGAGCAATTATAATTATTGTTATAAATGGGACTGGTAATGGTTAAATAGTGATATTTCCACGTTTGCAACTAGTTTCCCATCCACCATTACTGCTTTTGCTTATATTAATCTGTAAATTTTTCTGTCGACTCTATGATTGATGTTTGTTCTTTACGGAGTGCTACAAGGTCGTGCTAATTTTTTAATATATTTCGCATACTGCTCTTCATATCTTTTCCATCCATTGAACCAAATAAAATATGATGAATAGAGCCTACCATTACCAGATCGATGTTCATCTTCACATTTTCAAATCGTCGGTTTAAAGCTCGTGTCATTTCAATACAATTTTGTTCATAATTTACTAACTTCTTACATGCTTGACCATGTTGTAGGTTATGTCGTTGAATATACTCGATTTCTTTGTTAAACAGCTTTAAGTCATAGTATATAACCAAACTCCATTTTTAGGGCACGATATTCAAACATTGTCTAAATAAATCATAGTATCATTTTCTAATGGGGTAATGCCTACGAATTCATTTTGTGCCCTGATATCTAATGTGGTAGATCGCGTAATTCCTGATGTTAATAATGAGTGCCATTGCAGTTGGGATCCTTCTTTTTCGCCTTGATTCTGCTCTATCGTTAGTTCAGGTATATCTAACATTGTTTTGTCAATTAAAAAATGTCCTCGTGTCAGAATGTCGTCGAGATGATAAACATTATCGATTGAATATAATGGTCTCGAATTTAATACAGCTTCAACTTGTGACAATAACGTACTTATCTCTTTATAAGTTAACGTACTTTTTAGACCCTGTACTTAAAAAAAGTACAGGGGTCTATTGGGTTTGTTTTACCGAATATGTGCGTAACAGGCAGAAGGAAGTATTTATATTCTTGATCAGCATCAATAGCCGAGTCGATATAGCAATGTCCGTCTGTCTGTCTGTCTGTCTGTATGAACACCTAGATCTCAGAGACTATAAGAGGTAGAGACACCAAACTTGGTATTTAGGTTCCTCTATACTGCAGGCAGATCAAGTTTGTTTCAAAATTCAGCCACGCCCCTTTTAACGCCCACAAATCGGAAAAAAAAATTTCATATCCAAATTTTAAGAGCAATTTAAAAGCTAGCGACACCAAATTTGGTATGTAGATTTCTCTATATTGCAGGCAGGTTAAGTTTGTTTCTTTTTTGAATCGGACCACTATATCATATAGCTGTCATAGGACCGATCGGACGAAAATCAAGTCTTAGTATAAAAATTTTTTGTTTTATGAAATATCGTAACCAAACTTATAGAATATACATAAAACTTAGATTTATATATTATGTCGAAAGTTGGTTCAAATCAAACTACTATAACATATAGCTGTCATAGGACCGATCGGTTGAAAATTAAGTCTTAGTATGAACAACTTATTAGTTTTATGAGATATCGTAACCAAACTTATAGAACATGCATAAAAGTTAGTCTTATACATCCTTTCCAAAGTTGGTTTAAATCGGACTACTATAACATATAGCTGTCAGAGGACCGTTCGGTCGAAAATTAAGTCTTAGTATGAAAAACTTTTTAGTTTTATGAGACATCGTTATCAACCTGATGCATATTCTAGCATATTAACTAAATAATATTTAATTCTTCTACTCTTAGTATACCCTTGTCATCTAGGTATGTATATAGTGAAGTTAACTTGCTTTTTGAGTTAGCATTTCGGTCGTTCTGCAAGTTGCAGTTTTCCTGGGCAAACTCAGTCCGTTAATGTCTTTTAAAAATAATAATATTCATTGCTTCGTCTGTTTCTTCTTTTCTAATTTTCTTGGTCAGGATGTATAATACCAGCCCAGATGAATATTCTATCAGTTTGGTTCTGATATCTCAACAAACAAGAAAATTTTCCATACAAAAACTTCATGCTGGATTTATCGTTCCTAACAAAAGTCGTGAACTACATATGAGACCGGCAAACACAGAGTTGTGTCCATCAGTTCGCTCAGGTCGCAAAAACCGCATAGAAGGCGGTCGGATCTACGGAGTTTGTATTCTATTGTCTTACTGTTGGAAATTCGTCGTCCAACCCGTCAATTTTGTCTGCAATTTTTTATATAAGTGCTGAAAATTAGAAAATTATTAATATAAACAAAGCATTTGCCTTAACAAAAAAAATAAAAGTTTTAAGGGTTGACCGCCAAGCCGACGGCAAGCTGCGCACAAAGGTATACCTTGCCTTATAACTAATGCTGGTGCAATCAGGAGCACCACAACAACATCTACAACAAACAAAATTTCTGAAGTCATTAATTTAACAACCAAAACAATTATGCACTAATAGAAGTTGAAAGTGAATTCAACAGAAAGAAATTCTGCCACAAATAAAAGAGAATTATACGCTATTGTATGGGCATTAAAAAATCTCAGAAATAATTTTAATGGCGTCACAAATCTAGAAACTCACACAAATCATCAACCACTTTCATTAGCAGTTTCTGCACGAAATCTTAATCCAAAAATGAAACGCTGGCATGCTTTAATAGAAGAATTTAACCCCAAAATATTCTATAAACCAGGTTCCACTAACGTCTTTGCTGACGCCTTATCAAGGATAGTCATTAACCACACTTCTATCACAGGAAGCCAAGAATCAATGGAAATCGCTAGCAAATCAGACATGACAAATAAAGTGTTAAAATTAATCCAGCCCTTTCCTTTTGTTAAAACCATAATGAAGGATAACGAACCTAGTTTTTCATCAGAACAATTCAAATCATCCCTGTCTTGTTCAGATATAACAATTTATTTTACCGATCCGCGGCATAGTTTAAGTAGTGGACATGTAGAAAAAGTTCATTTAACACTTACTGAAATTTCACGTTGTATTCACAAAGAATACAATATAATGGACCATTCCGAGCCTATTTACCGAGCAGTAAAACAATATAATAACTCAATCCAATCAACAACCGAACAATAACCTTGCGACATATTATTCAACAAGATAAATCACGCAATATTGAAATAAACTACAGAATAGATATAAAAAGCAGATAGTTAAAGAAGATTTAGGAAATAAAGTAAAAATACACAATAGAGATCTCATAATTCACAAGGACAATATTAAGTTTTAATTTATTTATATTTCATTTCTTAAGTACTTTTAGAATGAACCTTTTGTGTGTCATATCTATTTTATTGCCGATTTGCGGTTTGGATATTGTCAATTACTCAACAGATGACTATGTCTTACTTGAGAATACAGATCATTTTTTTTGTATACGAAACATATGGACAAGTTTTTCACTTTACTAACCTTAGATTTTATAACAACATTTTTGAAAAAGAGTTAAATTTATTTAAAAATAGAAATTCTACCATCGAACCATGGAATTAAATTTAATTAAAACACTTCTTTCCCACAAAATTGTTAAGCGCAATATCAATGAGTTAGATACCATTTTTATGGATTACAGGAACACCAGATCATGATGACATGATACTTATTTAAACTAAAGTTAATGAACTTATTCAAAGCTAGTCGGCCGGTGCTACAGTCGAGCATACTCGACTGTCGGAGACCCCGTACTTACTATCCAAAATCAGTCACTTATAAAAACTAAATAATATTTAAGATTACCATAAACTCTTATATATTAAATTTTTCGCCGCTCAAATTTACACAGTAAATTTATAATAAACATGAATTTAACATAGAATTTTAACTTAACGTTTATATAAATACCAATATAAAATTATTTAAATGAAATGATTAAACATGTATTCAAAATTAAATGTCAGTATAACATTAATAAAGAACAATTTCATTAAATTGTAAAAATTACAAAAAATATAGCTTAAAATCAGCTGGAAAAAAAGTTGTTCCCGCCGGGAATCGAACCCGCGACAAAATTGCAAAAATTTTCAAAAGACAAAGGCTCAACGTGTTGAGTCACTCTCGCACTATGTCTTTATCCTCCTAAATGGCCATATTGCTTGTTTTAGTGCTCAATTAAAAAGTAAAAGAAATAATTTATATTTTAACATTTAATGTTAATATTACATTTTTAATAAGCACTGAGTTTGTTTTAATATAAAATAAAATTGAATTCGAACATAAATAAATTAAAAATCTTTCGCCCACGGCAGGACTCGAACCCACGAGCGCTGTCCGACTCCACAACCCAGTACACTGCGCCACCGAAGCTCACGTCTGAATGGACGCCAATTTATTATATAATATGTTAATATAAATTTTTTGTTTTTTTCAAGATATTTAAGTTTTAATTACTGCCAACGCGCCATCAACGAATTTAACAGCAAAATTTATTATTTGAATATCTTCGCTATTTACTGTGCGATCAGAATGAAATTTTCAGCAAAAATTTAGGACAATTATATCTTCATCTGTGCAAAATCTGGAGTTTCGGGCTTTCAAAATGCTCTTATAATTTGGATATGAAATTTTCAATGTCGATTTGCAGGCGGTTAAGTCGTGGCTGATTTTTGAAACAAACTTGATCTGCCTGCAGTATAGAAGAACCTACATACCAAGTTTGGTGTCTCTAGCTCTTATAGTCTCCGAGATCTAGGTGTTCATACAAACAGACGGACAGACAGACAGACAGACAGACAGACAGACAGACAGACAGACAGACGGACATTGCTATATCGACTCGACTATTGATGCTGATCAAGAATATATATACTTTATAGGGTCTGCCACGCCTCCTTCTACCTGTTACGCACATATTCGGTAAAACAAACCCAATAGACCCCTGTACTTTTTTTAAGTTCAGGGTCTAACAAGAATACAAGAATACAGTTTTAAAACAGTGTTGACACATTTAAAGTCCAAATTTTTACTTGGACTTTTTTATTTTTGGCCTATGGGAGGAACCACTGTGCATAGCAGCTACAGATATGTGCTGTATGTTATTGGAAAGGTGTGTTA
The DNA here is from genome assembly GCA_035045575.1 of Drosophila falleni. Lineage (NCBI taxonomy): Eukaryota > Metazoa > Arthropoda > Insecta > Diptera > Drosophilidae > Drosophila > Drosophila falleni. The sequence goes on along the minus strand of JAWNOV010000105.1, from coordinate 12,128 downwards.
GAGGGCTTTAAGGCGTACTTTTAAACTTTTTGTTTAAAGTACTCAGGTAACTTTTTACAGGTGAAATAACGATTTTTTGCTTACGACTTTTATTAAATTTGAGTTGGTTGTAAAACGTAATTTTTGTGTTTTTTGGTATAAAAAAAAATAAATTTTGGTTGAGTGGTTTGGAAGATATTACCTGTTAACAGAATATACATATTTTTATAAGTATTAAGAAAGGACAGCAGCATCAAGGCAGTTGTAGCAGCTTGAGAGTGTATAGCTGACAGCTTTTCGTTGCTAAAAAACCAGTGCTGCCAGACAGTTTTGTTTTATTTAGCGTAGCTGAAATATCCAGCGTTGCCAGACACTTTTGTTTTGCTTTGTGTTGCTGAAATATCCAATGTTGCCAGACCGTTTAGTTTTGTTTTTATACGATTTTTATACCCTGAGCCCATTAAAAATGGGTTATAATGTGTTTGGCAGAATGTATGTAACAGGCAGAAGGTATGTAACAGGCAAAACTATATATATTCTTGATCAGGATCAACAGCCGTGTCGATTGAGCCATGTCCGTCTGTCTGTCCGTCCGTCCGTCCGTCCGTCTGTTTGAAAGCGTCGATCTTAGAAACCATAAGAGCTAGAGACATCAAACTTGGTATGTAGGTTCCTGGATACCATTGGCAGATCAAGTTTGTTTTTATTTTTGAATCGGTCCTCTATATCCTATAGCTGCCATAGGCACGGTGCATCGAACATAAAGTTTTAGTATGGAAAAGTTTTGTGTTTGTTGAGATATCATAACCAAACTAATAGAATATGCATCTGGGCTGGTAATATACATCTTGACCAAATTTGGTTAAAATCAGTTAACTATATCATATAGCTGCCATAGAAACGGTACAGCGAAAACGAAGTTTTTGTATGGGAAAGTTTTGTGTTTGTCGAGATATCATAACCAAACTGATAAAATATGCATCTAGACTGGTAATATACATCTTGACCAAATTTGGCCAAAATCGGTTAACTATATCATATAGCTGCCATAGGAACGGTACATCGAAAATGAAGTTTTAGTATGAAAAAGTTGTTTGTTTGTTGAGATATCGGAACCAAACTGATAGAATATGCATATGGGATGGTATTATACATTCTGACCAAATTTGGTTAGAATCGGTCTAAAATATCATATAGTTGCCATAGGAATAATCGATCGAAAATCAACTTTTAGTACAGAGTACCTGGGTTCAGGGTATCCTACTGTCGAGCGTGCTCGACTGTAACCGCTTTCTTGTTATTTTTTAATTTGAAAGAATTTCAACGAATAATTTTACATATTTTTCTATCTACCTGCAATAATGATAAAGTTAGAATGGTATAAGCAAAATCAATTTCAAATTGCAGTAGCCCAAATTATCTTGTTTTCTTAAACCAAGATAATTTTTTAGGATTCTTGTCTGATCTCCCATTGTTTAAAATGAATTCAATAAGAAATCATAATGATCGAATTCTTCATCAGGTTTTTATACCCTGAGCCCATTAGAAATGGGCAAAAAAGGGTATAATGTGTTTGGCAGAATGTATGTCCCAAGCAGAAGGGGCCGTGGCAGACCCCCAAAATATATATATTCTTGTACAGGATCAACAGCCGAGTCGATTGAGCCATGTCCGTCTGTCTGTCCGTCCATCCGTTCGTCCGTCTGTTTGAACGCGTCGATCGCAGAAACCATAAAAGCTAGAGACATTAAACTTGGTATGTAGGTTCCTGGATACCATAGGCAGATCAAGTTTGTTTTAATCTTGGATCGGTCCACTATATCATATAGCTGCCATAGGAACGGGTCATCGAAAATGAAGTTTTAGTATGGAAAAGTTTTTTATTTGTTGAGATATCAGAACCAAACTAAAAGAATATGCATCTGGGCTGGTATTAGACATCCTGACCAAATTTGGTCAGAATCGATTATCTATATCATATAGCTGCCATAGGAACGATACATCGAAATTGAAGTTATAGTATGGAAAAGTGGTTAGTTTGTTGAGATATCAGAACCAAACTGATAGAATATGCATCTGGGAATTATATACATATATTATATATCCTGACCAATTTTGGTTAGAATCGATCTAAAATATCATATAGCTGCAATAGGAACAATCGAATGAAAATCAGATTTCAGTACAGAGTACCTGGGCTCAGGGTATTCAACTGTCGAGCGTGCTCGACTGTAACCGCACACTAGTTATTAATGACTTAACCAGTAAGTATCCCTAAAGATTTATATCATCCTACTATAGAAATTTTTATCTTAATCTTAAAATCTTTTAGTTGGCCTCTAATTTGTCAGCAATCAGCTCATCGTAGCTTTCGAAAGGAAAATTATTGCTTAATGAACTTATCCTTGTTGCCGACTGGTGCTTTTTAGAAAAAGCGACTGACATCGATATTGCCCTTAGTTCTTTCTATAAGACCCTAAGAGCACTATTGGATGTGTGCTTTCCAAATTATTTTCAACTTTCTTATTTAAAAAATATTAAATCCCACAAAAAAGACCTCTATTCGAGTTAAAAGTCTAGTAACGAGAGCAATTTCACGAATAAATTCAGTTTAATATAAAAATTAAAAAAAAAAATCTAAATTAATAAAAACAAGTGGGCGGTTGCAGTCAAGCACGCTCGACAGTAGAATACCCTGAGCGCAGGTACTCTTCAATAAAAGTTTATTTTCGACCAATTGTTCATATGGCAGCTATATGATATATGGAGCCGATTTGAACCAAATCTGGTCATAATGTTCAAAACCAACATTAATTCATATTCTATCAGTTTGGTTAAGATATCTCAAAAAACAAAAAACTCTTCCAAGCTAAAACTTCATATTCGATGTACCGTTCCTATGGTAGCTATATGATATAGTTAACCGATTTGAACCAAATTGAGTCAAGATGTATATTACCAGCCCATATGCATGTTCTATCAGTTCGGTTCTGATATCTCAACAAACACAAAACTTTTCCATACTTAAACTTCATTTTCGATGTACCGTTCTAATGGCAGCTTTATGATATAGTTAACCCATTTTAACCAAATTGAGTCAAGATGTATATTACCAGCCCATATGCATATTCTATCAGTTTGGTTCTGATATCTTAACAGACATAAAACTTTTCTGTACTAAAACTGCATTTTCGATGTACCTTTCCTATGGCAGCTATATTATATAGTGGACCGATCCAAAAACAAAAACAAAAAGAAAGTTGATCTGCCTATGGTATCCAGGAACCTACATACCAAGTTTAATGTCTCTAGCTTTTATGGTTTCTGAGATCGACGCGTTCAAACAGACGGACGGACGGACAGGCAGACGGACCTGGCTCAATCGTCTCGGCTGTTAATCCTGATCAAGAATATAAAGAGTTTTGGGGGTCTGCCACGCCCCTCTCTGCCACACACATTATACCCTTTTTTTCCCAATAAGGGCTCAGGGTATAAAAATAAAAACTAAAATTGGCATTGGCACAGGGTGAGCTTCTTTGTACATAAAAATTACCGAATGCCAACTTTCGTTTTTATTTTTTTATTAATTTATATTTTTTTTTTAAATTTTGATATTAAACTGATTTTTATTTGACACAAATTTGGATATCAGAAATTTTGGGGCTAGAAATTGCTTTCGACACTAGACTTTTACCTCGAGTTGGGGTTTTTTTTGTGGGATATTAGAAATTTTTGCAATTGCTTTTGCTTATGACATTCTAACATTATTGAAGGTGGTCCATCAGTTCCTTTCTCCTCGGACGCTCATTTGTAGTTGACGTCCTCGTTCTCGGGCCAGTCCTTTATAACATTTTTACTTCGGATCTTCCTTCTATCAACTCCCGACGAACGCTCACTGCCACGTATGCTGATGATACGACTTTTCTTGCCACCAGCCCTTGCAGGAGGTCTGCGTCTGCTGTTGTGCAAGAATTCATTAACGAATATGAGTGCTGGGCGTCGCGTTGGAATATTGCTGTTAACCCGGAAAAGAGTCAGCATGCTACCTTCTCCTTAAACCGTGGCAATACGACTCAAATTTCACTCAATGGCACCAGAATCATGCTTCTTCAGGAAGAAAAATACCTAGGTATTACACTTGACCGTCGCCTAACCTGGAAGCCGCACATCCTTAAGGTTTGCGCAACTGTGCGTGCTAAGTGCACGAAGATGGACGGACTCCTCAGGCCAAGAAGTGGGCTTTCACTGGCAGCCAAAATCCGGCTTCTTAAAGCATTTATTTCTTCCACGTCAAGATTTGGGGCACGGCCTGCAACTCCTCTCTAAAAAGGATAGAATCTTGTCTAAGCCAAATTTTACAACGGATCGTTGACTCGCCGAAAAACGTATGTTAGATACGTTACTATTTATCGCGATCTTGGTGTTCAATCTGTGTACACTACAGTAAGCAACTTTGCTGAAAGGTACAGAGCGCGGCTTGTTGCCCATTCAAATTGCCTTGCAGTAGAGGCTGGCTAGACTTTTACCTGAAGTGCTAGCTAGTAGACACATTTCCGACAACTGGATTTTTGGTCGAACGCCTGGTGGCATGCTATTGCCTGACATCAGCTAAGACTGTCAAACCCTGTTACAGGCTTCGCCTTGAGCCTGATGAAGCAATTTTCTAAACGCGTTTTTTACTTTTTTCCTCCTGCTTAATACCTGCAATTTTTCCTGCTTTGTTCATCCCCATGCTCAAAATACGAAAGGGCTTTGATTAGCACGAACGTGTTCAACCAAATAAATTTATTACCCTTATCAAAAAAAAAAAAAACAAAGAAGCTTTCCCTGTGCGCGCACAATTCCAATTTTGGTTTTTTTTTGTATTAATTTAGATATTTTTTTTAAAATTTTTATATTAACCTGAATTTTTTCTTAAAATTGCCCCCGCTTTTTCTAAAAAGCACCAGTCGGTAACAAGAATAAGTTCATTAAGCAATGAATAGTTTCCCTTACGAAAACTACGATGAGCTGATTGCTGACAAATTAGAGGCCAACTAAAAGATTTAAAGATTAAGATAAATATTTCTATAGTAGGATGATATAAATCTTCAGGGATACTTAATGGTTAAGTCAATAATAAAAACCGGATCAAGAATTCGATCAATATGATTTCGTATTGAATTCATTTGAAACAATGGGAGATCAGACAAGTATCCGAAAAAATTATCTTGGTTTAAGAAAACAAGATAGTTTGGGCTACTGAAAAATGACCCAGAAATTTTAGGCAAATTAAACTCACACAGCACAATTAATAAATCGTTATCTTTATCTTGATGATAATTTTCTTTAATACAAGCAAAATGCAGAAAATAAACTGCCGGAGAAGCTTTTGGAGCGATATAAGAGCAGGTGATAAAAATTGATCGAGTTGAAAAAGTTACTTTGACAGCAACAATTTCAATATGAGTAGTCACATTAAAGTAATGCTTTCTGACTGAAGTGCCGATTTAACGGCAATAAGTACGCCACCAGTTCGAGTCGCTCGATCATTTCTATATAAAAGATAATTATTTGACCTAACTTCAGAATCAGATACTGTAGCATTTAACCAAGTTTCTAACAAAGCAATTATATCAGAATCAAAGGATATACTACTCAAATATAGATTTTTAAGCTTAGTAAGGAGGCCTCTAACATTTTAATATTGAATACAGTTTTTTTAAGCCCTACTAGCGGAATCCTGTATGTTGGAACTGCCGGCTGTAAGAGAAACAGGCAAGGATTCACTACGCTTTTTGTCGTAGAGATGCCATTTCACGGGCAGTACCAAAATTAGTTTTAGAGATTGACACATTGTAGAGACTTTTCGGTAATCTTCTTAAAATGCCAACGATGAGAGATATCGGATATGCATTTTTTATTTGTCACCTCATTGACTTTTCGGCTATCTAAACATAATCGAATTTTTTCCGATTGCTGCACCAAAACTACTGGGGTTGACCAAGGGCCGTCAGACTCCTCAATTACTCCTAAAGACAACATTCTATTGAGCTCTTTATACAAAAACTCCTCGATTGCAGGTGACATTGCCTGGAAACTTCTGAATAGTCGTCACCAAAATTCTAATTGCTGAACTGCTGATAGTGGTAATTGAAGAGGATCAGTAAGCTTGAAACATGCAACTTCTTTTGCATGTTCTTTGTGGCAGGAACATGGGTAATAAATTAAACGCTTTTCAAAAATCAATGGCCAAATATAATTCTTACGAGAGTGACGAAACAATGTATAAACAAAGTGCCTGCGTTTGACCAAAAAAATATATGTTCCTAGTAATTCCACCAATTATTCCTCGACTATGTCTATCGGCAGTTCGGGCAGCTGACTTAATTTGCTTAAACTAGACGTTACTTGCAAAACTGCATTCTATGCAACTTAGGCTTGCACCTGTATCCATAACAATTTACAAATTACTTGTTTTTTTCATTCAGGTAAATGGTTGAGTGAACTGTCAGTTACTCTGTATTCGTAGCCATAGATTGCGGGCACTGGTCTGATGTGCACACACTGGATCGTTTTTTTTAAGACTTGCAACTTAAACACGACACATACAGAAATAACAGAACACTCTGCATTCTGCCACGCATTCTTGATACCTATGACCGTGTTTCCACAATTCCAACAGGACACGATCAAGGCTTCAATTTTAATACTATCTGACATGCTATCATCACTCTCATCAAACCCTTACTTCGCTGACATCGCGTCGGAACACCGCTCGAGGCTAAATTGAACTCGGCTGCGAATCAATCTGTATTAACATTTTCCGAGTCTGTACTATGGACGCAACTGGGCGACGTTCATAATGGATATATACCATATCTCATGCTGAATTTCTGGTAATAAATTTGCTCGTAGTACTTTTGATATTGAAAGTTTATTCATAGGTGAAATTAATCTGTCTGCGAGTGCCACTATGGCTCCACTAGAAATGATCAATAGCTTATATGGCTTTTGTTTACGCTGAGTAATCTCTGTACAAATTTCCAAGTCCGTTCTACCGTTGACTAGCACTTCCCTCAAACAAGTTGCTTGCGTTAAAAAAGCAGTTCAAATTTCTATCTAATGTCTGTCTTGAAAGTTCCTCCATCCGGTAAATGAAATCCTCGACCGACATAGCAGAATGACCTGGATAACGTAGCTTCCAATTAGCGATACCATTTTGCTGCGATCCAAATAAAGAAAGACCTGTAAGAATAGAACCACCTTGATTAGGCAAAGACCAAGAAGCAGCCTGATAGTTGCTAAAATGTTTGGGAAGGCGGATTAGGGGGTGATGGTCTGGAATATGTCCTAGACTCCTTTGAATTAACAACTGATGATTGCATAACCATTCGCTGAAACCCACTTTCCAATACCTGACTTCAAATGTGAGTTTGTCGAGCTAAAGCAGTGCTCATCACATGTACAATTCCTTGCTGTAAACTAGCTGCCATTGTATCTAGCCCTAAGTGTTCTCTCCGTGATTGATATTCGGAATGGACTCCTCTATCAGGCTGAAACTGTTGTTCTGATTTCTCTTGCAACGTTTGAGAATCGGTTTGAATCAGTAACGGATTTTAATTCGCCATACCAGCTTGATTGGCTGCAATCTGTACGCCTGTACTGGCTCCTGCATTGTAGCTTGACTAGCCTGAGCAACTTCCAAAAACCTACGTTAAGCTTATGGAAAAAGTTAAGCGGCAGGCAATGCTCTGCATCACAGTGGCACTGAGATTCACACAAACCAAAGCACTCGAAACAATACTCGGAATCGAACCCCTCATTATCTACGCACAACTAGCTGCGGGGAAGTCTGATCCTCCGTACCTGCATTGATGCCAAAACGACTGCTTTCATGGAACCAGGGGAATGGAAAATGGTCCTGGGTCACACTTAACACCTACATATATACACAGATTGTGCAGATCCTTAAATAAGATTGGCGGCAAGTAGCATATTTCAGGCGGAAGTCTTCGCAATCAGGAAAGCAGCCGAGGTTGTTCACAACACACAATTAACATATTTGTCGACAGCAAGGCAGCAATAAGATCCATGCAGTCGTCAAAAGTAAGTTTTACCAAAGATGATATCCTTACTGCTTACCTTTGCCAAAAGAACAACAATCCTACAGGACTTCAAGCCAACTTAATGGTCATGACACACAAACATCCGGATCTCTAAGGGCCTTACTTGGCCATCCGGCCGTCCGGCCGTCCGGTTTAACCTAACCTTTGTATTATTTGCCAGCTGTTTGCTTAGGCAAGCAGGTCATTCCAAATTTGTTGCATACTTCTAGGGTCAAAATAAAATCTTTAAGGAGAGACAGGCCTCCCGGCCAATATCACACTATGCGGTGAATTCACTGTAAAGTGGGATTATGTCTGGAACGACGCGTTATTGTTTTTGTATACCAATTTTCTTTTTTATTAGTTTATATTTTAATTTAAAATTTTTATATTAAACTGAATTGTTCGTCACAAAATTGGATTTCAGAAATTTTGGGACTAGAAATTGCTTTTAAAACAAGACTTATACCTAGTGTAGAGGTTTTTTTGTTGGATATCAGAAATTTTGGCAATTGCTTTTGAAATTGTAACTTTATCTTTAATACAGGCCGATAGTAAAATATATAAATTTATTTGTGAAATGTTTTCAAATTGAAAGCATTTTTAATTATAAAGAAAACTATGGGTCTCTGGATATCTCTGGATAAGATGAGTTGGAAATGGAGATTGGAGAGTAGGTGGATTGAAAAAAGTTAGCAAATACTTCAGCGGTGACGAAAGCAGCACGAAGGGTACGAATGGCGACTAGCAATATATACAGCTAATTTTGAAAATTTTCTATGACTGTCCGATCAGATCGAGTTATAAACCGATCAAAAGGTGTAGTCCTAACTTACAAATTGGCATATTAAAACTTTTTCTAACTTCTAAAGAAAAAAAAAAAATCAGTTTTTTTGTCCATTTGTAAAAAAAAAAACGCTAATTTATCGGAATACGCTAAATCGCGCGAAAATTGAAATCTCAACAGATTTCAAACCATAGCAGCTACAGATATGTGCTGTATGTTATTGAAAAGGTGTGTTAGAGGGCTTTAAGGCGTATTTTTAAACTTTTTGTTTAAAGTACTCAGGTAACCTTTTACAGGTGAAATAACGTTTTTTTGCTTACATTATGGCGACATATGACAAATCGGCTGTACCGACTTTTATTTAATTTGAGTATGTTGTTTTACATATTTTTCTATCTGCCTGCAATAATGATTAAATTAGAAAGTCATAAGCAAAAGCAACAGTAGCCCAAATTATCTTGTTTTTTTAAACCAAGATAATTTTTTAGGATTCTTGTCTGATCTCCCATTGTTGCAAATGAATTCAATAAGAAATCATAATGATCGAATTTTTGATCAGGTTTTTATACCCTGAGCCCATTAGAAATGGGCAAAAAAGGGTATAATGTGTTTGGCAGAATGTATGTAACAGGCAGAAAAGGGCGTGGCAGACCCCCAAAACTCTATATATTTTTGATCAGGATCAACAGACGAGACGATTGAGCCATGTCCGTCTGTCTGTCCGTCCGTCCGTCTGTTTGAACGCGTCGATCTCAGAAACCATAAAAGCTAGAGACATTAAACTTGGTATGTAGGCTTCTGGATACCATAGGCAGATCATGTTTGTTTTCGTTTTCGGAGCGGTCTATAATATAATATAGCTGCCATAGGAACGGTACATCGAAAATGCAATTTTAGTACAGAAAAGCTTTGTGTTTGTTGGGATATCAGAACCAAACTGATAGAATATGCATCTTGACCAAATTTGGTTAAAGTGGGTTAACTATTGTATATCATAAAGCTGCCATAGGAACGGTACATCGAAAAAAAAGTTTTAGTATGGAAAAGTTTTGTGTTTGTTGAGATATCAGAACCAAATAAGCATATGGGCTGGTAATATACCTCTTGACTAAATTTGGTTAAAATTGTTTAACTATATTATATAGCTCCCATAGGAACGGTACATCTTTAACCCCTTCAGTTATTGATTCATCGGATTCATTGATGTGAAGCTTAGCTGTCGTGTGGGTCAAGTCAGTTTGTATGATGTGCTTTCACACTGTTTCGAAAATCATTATGATTGTAAGACAGTATCTCTAGGGTTTGCTCCACTCCCGTTGTTATGATCTTGCTGAGAAAATTTAAGTGTTGAATGTGCGCATCACACATTTTAAGAAATTAAATGAATTTAAAGAAATGCAAAGTGAACTTGTAATAAAGTGATTTACTCCGATTTGATAGGAGACCAAACAGTTATAGGTTTTTTCGGCAAGCGCCAAAAGGAGATACCAAACGACGTTTGCAAGGATACTATCAAAGTAAACTATACTATTTTGCAAAGTATTTGACAGTTTTGATACTGTTGTTAGTGTTCACAGTGCTTACAGTAGAGAGTTTGTTAATATCACCTAGTGCTTGTATTTGAAAGCTGTAATAAGAGAGACTGCCACAGAAACAGTGCATCCAAAATGAAGTTTTAGTATGGAAAAGATTTTTGTTTGTTAAGATGTCAGAACCAATCTGATAGAATATGCATCTGGGTTGGAATTTTACATCCTGACCAAATTTGGATAGAGTCGATAACTATATCATATAGCTGCCATAGAAACGGTACACCGAAACGGTACATCGAAAATGAAGTTTTAGTATGGAAAAGTTTTTGTTTGTTAAGATATCAGAACCAAACTAATAGAATATGCATTTGGGCTGGTATAATACATCCTGACCAAATTTGGTTTGAATTGGTTAACTATATCATATAGCTGCCATAGGAACGGTACATCGAAAATGAAGTTTAAGTATGGAAAAGATTCTTGATTGTTAAGAAATCAGAACCAAAGTGATAGATTATGCATTTGGGCAGGTATTATAAATCCTTAACAAATTTGAATAGAGTCGATAACTAAAATATATAGCTGCCATAGAAACGGTACATCGAAAATGAAGTTTTAGTATGGAAAAGATTTTTGTTTGTTAAGATTTCAGAACCAAACTGATAGAATATGCATCTGGGCTGGAATTAAACATTCTGACCAAATTTGTTTAGAATCGGTTAACTATATTATATAGCTGCCATAGGATCGGTATATTGAAATTGAAGTTTAAGTATGGAAAAGATTCTTGTTTGTTAAAGTATCAGAACCAAACTGATAGAATATGCATCTGGGTTAGTATTTTACATCCTAACCAAATTTGGATAGAGTCGATAACTATATCATATAGCTGCCACAGAAACAGTGCATCCAAAATGAAGTTTTAGTATGGAAAAGATTATTGTTTGTGAAGATATTAGAAACAAACTGATAGAATATGCATCTGGGCCGGTATTATATATCCTCACCACATTTGGTTGGAATCGGTTAACTATATCATATAGCTGTCATAGGAACGGTACATCGAAAATGAAGTTTAAGTATGGAAAATATTCTTGTTTGTTAAGATATCAGAACCAATCTGATAGATTATGCATCTGGGCTGGTATTATACATCCTGACCAAATTTGGATAGAGTCGATAACTATATCATATAGCTATAGTTTGGAAAAGATTTTTGTTTGTTAAGATATTAGAATCAAACTATGCATCTGGGCTGGTAAGTATTAAACATCCTGACCAAATTTGGTTGGAATAGGTTAACTATATCATATAGCTGCCATAGAATTGGTACATCGAAAATGAAGTTTTAGTTTGGAAAAGATTTTTGTTTGTTAAGATATCAGAACCAATCTGATAGAATATGCATCTGGGTTGGGATTATACATCCTGACCAAATTTGGATAGAGTCGATAACTATATCATATAGCTGCCATAGAAACGGTACACCGAAAATGAAGTTTAAGTATGGAAAAGATTCTTGATTGTTATGAAATCAGAACCAAAGTGTTAAAATATGTATCTGGGCTAGAATTATACATCCTGACCAAATTTGGATAGAGTCGGTTAACTATATCATATAGCTGCCATAGAAACGGTACATCGAAACGGTACATCGAAAATGAAGTTTTAGTATGGAAAATTTTTTGTTTGTTAAGATATCAGAACCAATTTTCTATCTAGTTCAAATTCAGTTCAAATTTC
>JAWNOV010000104.1:0-10153 GCA_035045575.1 Drosophila falleni | reverse complement strand
TTTAGGGTATCCTACTTTTGAGTGTGCTCGACGGATAAGCTTTTCTAATTTTAGTTGAAAAACGAGTAAAAAAACTAGTCGGACGGAGCTACAGTCGAGCATTCTCGACTGTCGGAGACCCCGTACTTACTATGTCAAAAGCTAAGACTGCTAAAAATTCATACTTAATTTTCACCCGAAAACAAAAAAGTTTTTCATGCTAAGACTTTCACCCGATCGGTCCTATGACGGCTATATGATATAGTGGTCCGATTTGAACCAACTTCGGACAGAATATATATAACTAAGTTGAATGCTTTTAGTTTTAGTTTGGTTACGACATCTCATTAAACAAAAAAGTTTTTCATACTAAGAGTCGACTTTTGCCCGATCGGTCCTATGACAGCTATATGTTATAGTCGTCCGATTTGAACCAAATTTGGACAGGATGTATAAGACCATGTTTTATGTACATTCTATACGTTTGGTTACGATATCTCAAAAAACAAAAAAGTTTTTCATACTTAGACTTGATTTTCGACCGATCGGTCCTATGACAGCTATATGTTATAGTTGTCCGATTTAAACCAACTTTGGTAAGGATGTACATAACTAACTTAAATGCATATTCTTTAAGTTTGGTTACGATATCTCATACAACAAAAAAGTTTTTCATACTAGAACTTGATTTTCGACCGATTGTTCCTATGAGCGCTATATGATATAGTGGTCCGATTTAAAAAAGAAACAAACTTAACGTGCCTGCAGTATACAGGAATCTACATACCAAATTTGGTGTCACTAGCTTTTAAATTGCTCTTATAATTTGGATATGAAATTTTTTTTCCAATTTGTGGGCGATATAGGGGGCGTGGCCGAATTTTGAAACAAACTTGATCTGCCTGCAGTATAGAGGAACCTACATACCAAGTTTGGTGTCTCTAGCTCTTATAGTCTCTGAGATCTAGGTGTTCATACAGACAGACAGACAGACAGACAGACAGACAGACGGACAGACAGACAGACAGACGGACATTGCTATATCGACTCGGCTATTGATGCTGATCAAGAATATATATACTTTATGGGGTCTGCCACGCCTCCTTTTGCCTGTTACGCACATATTCGGTAAAACAAACCCAATAGACCCCTGTACTTTTTTTAAGTACGGGGTCTAAAAATACGCGTCGATTGATACCTCAATCACCCAAATCCGATAAAGAAAAAGATAAATAAATTTGAAATTTTTAGTGGAGTTCTCAAAATGAAAAGAAAAGTCAGTTTGTTTGTCTGTTTGTAAGTTTGCATCAAAGCGCTAAAGAAGCTTAATTGTAATGATGGGGATCTATTCCATTTCAAAATCTAGAAATGTTTGCTCTACGACTTTTTGAAAAAAAACCGCTAATTTAGCGGGAAAACGCTAAATCCCGCTAAGATTGAAGAAGATTATAAACCATAGAAGCTACAAATATGTTATATATATCATTGGACAGGTGTATTTGAAGGCTTTTGGGCATACCTTTTAACTTTTTTTCTTAAGTACTCAGGAAACATTTTAGGTGAAAAAAAGATTTTTGGCTTACATTTTGGCGATTTCTGACAAAACGACTCTAACGATTTTTATTAAATTTTAGTATTTTGTAGTACGTAAAACTTTGCCTTTTTTGGTGTATAAAACATAATTTTTGGCTGAGGGGTTTGGAAGGCATTACATTTTTTTTAGGCGAAAATCACGTTTCAGTAGTAATAACTTTGTTTTATGAGATATCTCAACCAAACTGATACAATATGCATTTAACTTGGTTTAATATATCTTGGCCAAAGTTGGTTCAAATCGGACCACTATATCATATAGCGAAAATCAAGTCTTAGTATAAAAAACTTATTTGTTTTACGAGATATTGTAACCAAACTAATAGAATATGCATTTAAGTTAGACTTATAGATCCTAACTAAAGTAGGTTCTAATCGAACCACTATATCATATAGCTGTCATAGGACCTATCGGGCAAAGTCCAAGTCTTAGTATAAAAACTTTTTTTTTCATAGTAAGTACGGGCCCTCCGATAGTATAGTATGTTCGCTGTGGCAACGCGAGCGAAGCGAGTAGGGGGCGGGGCCCCCTAGTTTTCTTTATAATTAAAAATTGTTTTTTAAATATGAAAGAAAATCAACAGCAAACGCAAAAGCGATTGCAAAAATTTCTGATATCCAACAAAAAACCTCTACACGAGGTAAAGGTCTACTGACGAAAGCAATATTTAGCCCCAAAATTTCTGATATCCAATTTTATGACGAATAAAATTAAATTTTACATAAAAGTTTTCAATAAAAATATCAATTAATAAAGAAACAAGTGGGCGGTTACACTCGAGCACGCTCAACAGTAGGATACCCTGAGCCCAGGTATTCCTAAATCCCACAAAAAAAACCTCTAAACGAGGTAAAAGTCTAGTGACGAAAGCAATTTCCAGCCCCAAAATTTCTGATATCCAATTTTGTACGAACAATTGAGTTTAATATAAAAATTTTAATAAAATATAAATTAATAAAAAAAAAAATTGGGCCTTGTGCACTGTGCGCAAAAAGGGTGAGCTTCTTTGTACATAAAAATTACTTTTTGCACAGTGCCGAATGCCATTGTTTTTTTTTATTAATTTATATTTTTATTTAAAATTTTTATATTAAACTCAATTTTGTTCGTCACAAAATTGATATCAAAATTTTGGGGCTGGAAATTCTTTCGTCACTAACTTTTACCTCGTTTAGAGGTTTTTTTTGTGGGATATCAAAATTTTTGCAATTGCTTTTGCTGCTGACATTGTAAATTTATCATTGTTGAATATTTTTTCATATTTAAAAAAAAATTTTTTTTTAATTATAAAGAAAAGTAGGGGGCTCCGCCCCCTGGTCGCATCGCTTAAGGTGCTACTCTACTGTCGGAAGCCCCGTACCTACTGTGAGAAAAAAAAGTTTCTCATACTAAGACTTAGACTTCGCCCGATCGGTCCTATGACAGTTATATGATAAAGTGGTTCGATTAGAACCAACTTTCTTCAGGATCTATAAGTCTAACTTAAATCATATTCTATTAGTTTTGTTACATATCTCTTGTAACAAAGTTTTTTATCTAAGACTTGTTTTCGCCCGATCGGTCCTATGACAGCTATATGATATAGTGGTCCGATTTGAACCAACTTTGGCCAGGATATATAAAACGAAGTTAAATGCATATTTTATCAGTTTGGTTGAGATATCTCATAAAACAAAAAAGTTTTTCGTACTAAGACTCCATTTTCCCCCGATCGGTCCTATGACAGCTATATGTTATAGTGGTCCGATTTGAACCAACTTTGCACAGAATATATAAAACCAAGTTAAATGCATATTTTATCAGTTTGGTTAGATATCTCATAAAACAAAAAAGTTTTTCGTACCAAGACTCCATTTTCGCCCGATCGGTCCTATGACAGCTATATGATATAGTGGTCCGATTTGAACCAACTTTGGCCAGGATATATAAAACGAAGTTAAATGATATTTTATCAGTTTGGTTGAGATATCTCATAAAACAAAAAAGTTTTTCGTACTAAGACTCCATTTTCCCCCGATCGGTCCTATGACAGCTATATGTTATAGTGGTCCGATTTGAACCAACTTTGCACAGAATATATAAAACCAAGTTAAAATATTTTATCAGTTTGGTTGAGATATCTCATAAAACAAAAAAGTTTTTCGTACTAAGACTCCATTTTCGCCCGATCGGTCCTATGACAGCTATATGATATAGTGGTCCGATTTGAACCAACTTTGGCCAGGATATATAAAACGAAGTTAAATGCATATTTTATCAGTTTGGTTGAGATATCTCATAAAACAAAAAAGTTTTTCGTACTAAGACTCCATTTTCCCCCGATCGGTCCTATGACACTTATGTTATAGTGGTCCGATATGAACCAACTTTGCACAGAATATATAAAACCAAGTTAAATGCATATTTTATCAGTTTGGTTGAGATATCTCATAAAACAAAAAAGTTTTTCGTACTAAGACTCCATTTTCGCCCGATCGGTCCTATGACAGCTATATGATATAGTGGTCCGATTTGAACCAACTTTGGCCAGGATATATAAAACGAAGTTAAATGCATATTTTATCAGTTTGGTTGAGATATCTCATAAAACAAAAAAGTTTTTCGTACTAAGACTCCATTTTCCCCCGATCGGTCCTATGACAGCTATATGATACAGTGGTCCGATTTGAACCAACTTTGCACAGAATATATAAAACCAAGTTAAATGCGTATTGTGTCAGTTTGTTTGAGATATCTCATACAACCAAAAAGTTTTTCTTACTAAAACCTGATTTTCGACCGATAGAAAAATGTATACATTCAGTTAACAAGCAATATCTTCCAAACCCCTTGGTCAAAGTTTATGTTTCATATACTAAAAAACGCAAAATTCTACGTACTACAACATACTAAAATTTAATTAAAATCGTTAGAGCCGTTTTGTCAGAAATCGCCAAAATGTAAGCTAAAAAACTTTATTTCACCTGTAAAATGTTACCTGAGTACTTTAGAAAAAAAGTTTAAAGGTACGCCTAAAAGCCCTCAAGCACACCTTTCCAATGATACCCAGAACATATCTATAGCTTCTATGGTATGGAAACTGGTGAGGTTTCAAATTTAGCGGGATTTAGCGATTTCCCGCTAAACTAGCGGGAAATTGAAAAAGTCGTAAAACAAACATTTCTAGATTTTCAAAAATGAACAAATCCCCATCATAACATCTACGCTTTTTTAGCGCTTTGATACAAACAGACAAACAGACAAACAAAGAAACTAATTTTTCACTTCATTTTTAGTATTCTACTAAAATTTTCAAATTTATTTATCTTTTGAACCAGTTATCGGATTTGGGTCATCAAGGTATCAAACGACGCGTATTTTTGATAAGAATTTTTAAAAAATATAAAATTTTACGTAAAAGCCCCAACGGCTCCATAAGTTGCGATCATATAAATTTTTCCCCTCCCACTTACACCCCCGTATCTCATGACCCAGGTGAATTAGCAAAAGTTGTAGTATGCCATTTTGTAAGCTAGGACTAAACCTTTCGATCGGTATATAACTCGATCTGATCGGACAGTCGTAGCAAATTTTCCAACTTAGCTGTATATATTGTTAGTCGCCTTTCGCACCCTTCGTGCTGCTTTCGTCACTAACGCGAACTGCCGTCCGCAGTGATAAAAGTTTATTTTCGACCACTTGTTCCTATGGCAGCTATATGATATATGAAGCCGATTTGGACCAGATCTGGTCAGAATGTACAAAACCAACATTAATGCATATTCTATCAGTTTAGTTAAAATATCTAAAAAAAAAAAAAAAAAACTTTTTCATACTAAAGCTTAATTTGCGTTGCATCGTTCCTATGGCAGCTATATGATATAGTTACCCGATTTTAACCAAATTTGGTCAGGATGTATAATACCAGCTCCGATACATAATCTATCAGTTTGGTTCTGATATCTCAACAAACACAAAACTTTTTCTTACTAAAACTTCATTTTCGATGTATCGTTCCTATGGCAGCTATATGATATAGGTAACAGATTTTATCCAAATTTAGTCAGGATGTATCATACCAGCTCCGATACATAATCTATCAGTTTGGTTCTGATATCTTAACAAACACAACATCTTTTTCATACTAAAACTTCATTTTCGATTTACTGTTTCTATGGCAGCTATATGATATAGTGGCCGATCCAAAAATAAAAACAAACTTGATCTGCGTATGGTATCCAGGAACCTACATACCAAGTTTGATGTCTCTAGCTTTTATGGTTTCTGAGATCGACGCTTTCAAACAGACGGACAGACAGACGGACAGTCAGACGGACATGGCTCAATCGACTCGGCTGTTGATCCTGATCAAGAATAAATAATAATATAATTATGTTATTTTATAGTTTAGTTAAAAAAAATACTATGTTAACATACAATTTGATAATCCATCGACAGTTATGTCAAAGAGTTTTTATGAAATATTTTCTTCTACACTTACCTATAGTATCTTGATTTGTTGCGATATTTGATAGTATATATGAATTTATTGTACAAAGTATTAACTTCCAACGAGTATATTATCTAAAAGTAGACTTCGTGACACTCTTTACATGCAGTAGTTAAGCCAAGCTAATGGATTTGATTCACATAAAGAACCAAGAAAACTATTTACTTATTAGCTTACCTTCCAAACTAAAATGCAATGAAACATGCCGGAGTTACATTTAAAGTTTATTTATATAGCTGTCGAAATAATTGTATTTTAAGATTTTTTATAGACATAAGGTATTGTTTATAGAATTTCTAACAACAATACGACCCTCAATATGGGGATAGACAACATTTGTGCCCTGAAGATACTGTTGCAGAGCGCCTACATCATCTTCTTGCAATACCTCCGTAAACGGATCATGTTCTTCAACTAGACTATACCCATCACCTCCATTGATCATAAAACTCGGTATAATCACATTGTAGAATGCAGATTCGTTAAGACGGGTGTACGATGGAGCATTACACTCGGCGCAACGTACTAAAGCGGAGACGACACGATGTCCCTTTTTCCTTCCAAAGTCGTATTCCACGTGAATTCCCGAAAACTGCATAAAACCTCCATTAGAGTCCGTATTCCATAAAGAGGCTGAGCGCTCCAAAGCATTTCGCAATGTTTGACCTCTAATGCGAGTTAGGTGAAGACTATTTTCAAACGGAAGGGTATTCTGTAAGTCTCTCAAAGTAATAGATCCCTGCGCATTCTGTTCTATGGATGAACGTATTCCTAAAAATCCAATTGAAATTTTATATAAAGAATAGACCGTATGCTTATAAATTTAAAACTGACCCCCTCCCAAAATTAGGGAAATAGCAGCATCAGTCCAGTAATTTCCGCCCTTGTTTTCCAGTACTCGAGTATGCACCATGGAGTCGGCAATGAGATTGCCAAGATTGCATTCTCTGACCCGGCAGATTTTGCCACCCTCTAGATAGACCTTTGTGTAGCCAACTATTTTTTCTCCCATAGCCGTGATATTAGGACGGTAAACATCAAGTAAGTCCAAAAGATCTTGTTCCTGGGCAATCGAAGCATTCAGTAGAACAGGTGATCCATCACACTTAATTAAATTTCCTTCTGCATCGAACTAAGAATGAAAATATAAATTGATTTTGTTCTCTTGTTTACTTAAGATCATTAACTAACCTGGACATGTAATTTTCCCAAGTATTTAGTGTAAGCGTACGCCTGTACCACTGGCACTTTCTTTCCGCTCGGCTGCACCACCATTGTGGGATAGGGTCCTCGAACAGCTTCAGGGTTCACGTCGTCCTTATCGGCAACAGGTTGACTTGAGTCCAGAAAAGTGTGAGAGTGACCACCAATAACAATGTCCACTTCTGGGCAGTCCCTAGCTATCTCCTGATCCTTTTGGTAGCCGGAGTGTCCCAGGGCAATAATAATTTTGATACCCTGATCCCTTAGCTTCTTTGCTTCGGCACTGCAAAAAGTCAACACTCGTATTTGTATCTCAGAGAGTAAACCTTTGACATAGTTACTTGATAGACACGATTTCCTCTTTGTATTCCACATTCGATTGGAAGGAGAGAATATTAGTGTCCGGAGTAAGATAACCAATGACACCAACTTTCACTCCATTTACTTCGAGAATAGTGGAGTTGTTTAAGTTACTTGCAGAAAGCAGCTCAGGCTCCTTTAACAAATTCCAATTTGATACCAGTACAGGAAAATTCACAGTATTTAGAAGTGGGACAAGGCCACTGACATCCTTATCGAATTCGTGGTTACCAAGGGACTATAAGACATGAAACAAGTATTTTAGAAGCTACAACAATATCGTTAGAGTAATAAAGTCGTACAATGGCATCTGGTTGTAGTTTATTGAGAAAGGCACTGGTAATGTTGTGTTTGAAAATGGTGAACCACGCTGTTCCACTATATGTATCACCTGCATTCAAATAGATAACAGGAGTTCCACCCCTTTTGGCCTCTTCGCGGTATCTGCGCACCCTAAAAGTTTATTGTATATGCATGTAATGTTTCATGGATCGTTTAATTATTAAACTTACTCATGGGCGACACGTGCAAATCCGCCGTAGCACTTGCCTCTATTTACATCCTGTTGAGTACAAACTCCACTGTTCTTATTCGTCTGCTCAAATCTGGCATGCATATCATTATTGTGGAGGATAATAAACTCGTTTACGGTAAAATTTTTAGACGTCATAGCCCTCATAGCATGCCCAAACAACAAGACTAGTAAATAGGCCCACTTCTGCATCTTAATTCGAGCTGGAAATTATAAATTATAAAAAGATTAAGCAGACACGAACATTGTTTTTAAATTCGGTTGTGTTCAAATTTTGATTTATATAGTAGCCTTCGGTTACGCAAAATCTTTGTATATTGGGTTTTTCAAACGGTTGTCGATTTATACACGTTTCGGTTTTAAAGTACCAATATGGTTTTTATTAAAACAAAAAAGAAAAAAATATGTTAATTTGTAATAAAAAATTATTTTATTTCAAAACTGAAGATTTATTAAACGGCATTAGGTGATCAGGATCACAAAATAAAGCAGATTTCCGATTCCGTAACGTACTTTTACTTCTACTGCACAATCTGGACTCAGAACAAAACAAACATGATTTTATATTAATAATTCATGTGAATTCTACAAAACAAGTAATACTAAATATATACTTATTAAATTATTCTCTCAGAGAGCTGATAACAGGTAAATGTCTCAATTTGGATTAGGAAAACGATCTGATAGCGCTACTAGATGGGCATTCAGTCTCGCAAAAATAATAATAATAATCTCATAAACAGCTATTTACTTCATGCGGAGCTTGAATAATTAATAATACGAGAATGTATAAAATATATGCACTATATACTTGAGAAATGCACAAAACAATACAGCTCAATTAAACTAAGTAACAACTTTTCAATACCTTGATAGAGAGTGTCAATATAGCTGAAATTTATGGGATTTTAAATACTCTTGATTGACGTAAATATATATATAAAAAGTAAAAGTATCTTATCAAAAGTAATCGTGATGCCATAAGCGATTTTAATATTATCTACCTAAGGGATTCAAGCCGTAGCCAAATCCGAATCTGAAATCGTATAAAGGTAAGTTCATTGTCAGCTTTGTGCGAAGAGGTGGTCTTAAATACTACTTTTAAGCCATTGCAGAGGTTTAAAAATGTTGTCACGAATTATGTACTGCATTGAAGAACGCACGGCAGGTCCCATAGATAAAATATTAATATTCTTGAACATCACTTAAATGTTAATGTATTAAATGTTTTAAAGAGTGAAAGAACTGGGAAAAAAAAACTATTTTTCAATGCGAAGAACTAAATTTAAACTTTATTTCAAATGTGAGTAGAACTGAAATTATTTATAGTACAAATATTTGTATATTTTAATAATTTTGTTAATATTTTCCACTTATCATTCCTTTTCAACGTACCTATTGTCTTGATAAGGGTACTTGTTGGGTACCGATAACAAATTTTAAACAAAAGTCTGTCTTCAAGAACTGAAATTATGCTTTGATAGAACATATCATACGACATAATTTAACCAAACGCATAAAATTATTTACTTCGCGAATTCACAATCTTACTGATGTAAAGATATTATTGTATTAAACTGGACTATTTAGTGGTATGTAAGACCTCTATATTTTAATTTAATTGTTAACTTGAATCATTATACCCATTACTTAAAAAAAGTAAAAGGGTATATTGTGTTCGTTGAAATGTATCTAACAGGGAGAAGGAGGCATTTCCGACACTATAAAGTATATATATTCTTGATCAGCATCAATAGCCGAGTCGATATAGCCATGTGTGTCTGTCCGTCAGTCCTTCCGTCCGTCCGTCCTTATGAACAAAAGGATCTCAGAGACTATAAGAGATAGAGATACCAAACTTTCACTCACATACTTCTAAATACCCCACGCAGATCAAGTTTGTTTCAAATTATATCTACGCCCCCCTCCGCCCATGCAAATAGCGAAAAACCGTTCGCTCGTCTGTTTGATCGAAGGGATCTCAGAGACTATAAGA